>CP092087.1:69643371-69825871 GCA_029203775.1 Neoneuromus ignobilis | reverse complement strand
GAAATTAAATAATGTTGGTGATTTCGATCCACTTGCCTTAATCATTTCTTGTTCATAAATCTCTTAGACAAATATTTTCCTAAAATAATTTTTAAAAACGAAACATGGTACAAATTTCATATTGCTTTTATTAAATCATAGTTTATGTTGCAATTCTTATAAAGCTTGTCGTGATTTTTTATTTAGTGTAGTTTCGTAAACCTTGACCAGAATTACAAATAGAAGATGAACTTGCTCGTCAATACCAGTTTTTTTCCAATGACAAATGCATATTTATATGTGTGTGTGTGTGTATGTGTTAATGTTTATATATTATATAGAAATAATAATACAAATTATAGACATAAATTATATCGAGGCACAAAAAATATTCATGCAGATTCTGTTTATTATTAATAAATTAAACACTTTTTAATTCCATTTGTTTTAAAATTATGGCAAATTTATTTTAACTTAAATTAATTTTCATTCTCAACAGCACAATATGTTATAAAATGTTCAATAATCACTTATTGTTCACTTTGCTGTTTATAACAACAATGGGTTAATGCGCATTTCGACGGAGATGCCATCAACGTCAGAGCCGTTTTGTTAGATTTGATGTTGACAAGATTTATGTATAGAGTGACTCAAATGAAAATGGTTTAGACATATATTTACATCCTTACGATAATATACTATCTTTTAGTCTCTTTTAGGCCAGCTTATATATATATATATATATATATATATATATATATATATATATATATCAGCAGCAAAAAAAGTCCTTTTTCTGTCTACTGCTGTATGAAGATATTTTCCACAATTTTTCACTTCGACCTAACTCGTATTCATCTTGCACAATTTATACTGGTGAATTTTCTTATATCTCTGTTCCATTTGTCCATGTGTCCCTTCTTTGCCTTTTCAATTTATCTAAGTTCTCAATATCTACGTTCTCAATAATTTTCTTTGTCCATCAATGGTCCTTTCTTCCTATTATATAACCGACCCATTTCCAAATTAAACTGTTCACTGTTGCTTTAACATTCTAACTTTTTTTCATACAAATAAATTATCTTCCTCAACACCACAAGAGTATTCAATATTCCATTATTGTTCACTTTATTGTTTATAACAGAAAAATGAAATTAACAATTTTTGGCAAGTAAGTAAAATTACCAAATTATGAATAATAAATGATTATTAGACACTTTAAATATATTTTGATGTTGGTGATGATAATTCATTTGTGTAAATGTGAATTTTATACAGTTTTAAAACAGTATTTAGAACTTTTTTTTTCGTTCTGATCCATTCGGTTCTCTCGTATATTTTCTTGTTATTCTTATCATATTTACACACATATGCACAATATATATATAATTTTTTTCTAGGTCAAAAAATGTGTTTAATTTATTAATATCAAACAAAACAATTTTTTTCTAACTCATTTGGTTCTCTTTCTATTTTTTCTTATTATTCCTAACATATTTACATACACACACACGCATATATATATATATATATATATATATATATATACAAACTTTTTCGAGGTCTAAAGAAGTGTTTAATTTATTAATAACAAGCAAAACTTAAATGAATATTTTATGTGGCTCAGTATGATTTACGTCTATATTTTGTATTATTATTTGTATGCATTGTATTATAAAATAATTGTCAATAAGTGACTATAAATGACGTGTAAATAAGTTTATTATATATAATATGTATGTTAAACACGTAATTGAATCCCAAATACACATAAACACATATTGAATTATATATGTGTTTACACACACGAAATAAAACGTAAAAACATTTAATAAACTTATCACTTTATTTTCATGGTTTTTATTGTAGTATTAACACCTGAATCGGTATTTACCAAAGATATAACTGAATTCTAGAACATGTTTGATTTGTAATAAAATTTTAAATGAAAAATGTTACTATTTGTAACGTTCACTTTCACACAAATGAACTATTACACTAACACCACAATATATTGTAAAAATATTCAGTAATAATTTATTGTTTCTTAACTTTCTTTGTTTGTAAGCTGATAGTATTGCTATCGAAATGCGTATCAGCTTATAAAGGAAAAAAATTAACAATAAATAATTACTGAACTAATGAACACTTTTTCAGTATCTTGTGCTACTGAAATGATAATTTATTTGTGTAAAAAAAATCACAACAGAGTATCAATTGAATTAATTATAATTATAAATAATAATAGAGTAAAGTAAAATAATAAAGTTGTTTTGAAGTTGTTCACTTCAATAATATTTCATATATAATTAGTTATTTATGTTAATGTCGATATAAAAAATAGTAATTAAATCTAATAACAATACGATATAATTATATTGTAAGAAAATATACACTGTTTGATAATCAAATGTAAAAAAATATCGAATCTAGTCCATGTTTCTAAAAAAGAATATATGCAAGGTTATATTTTTCTACGATAACAAGTTTCATTGTGGAAAAAATATACAAATTTATAAATTACATAGTTGATTATTTTTCTTGATTAATGAATAGATTGTCGTTGTAAAATGATTGAGAAACTCGGGTTGGATAGATGTAGTCACATGGATTTAATTTGGATGTTTAATAATTTTAGCCTGGAAGAATTTTAATCGAAATCACTCTTTCAGTATTGAAAATTATCATTTATAAAGATTAAAATAAAAAATTAAAAAAAAATAAGATACTGAAAGTTTAGTCATTCATTCAATTTCTAGAGTTTAAATACTCTTTATTTCAGTTTTTTCTATTAATTAGAAGAATAATTTCTCATTCTTTTTATATCAGAAATGCTCATGGATAAAAATTAAATTCAACAATTACAAGAAAACAAGTTGCTGAAAGTTCCATTTTTCATAGAGAACCTGAAATTTTACTATTACTCTCTATTTTATAATTTTTAGTTTACCAACTATCTCACTAAAGACAGAAAATTGTATTAAAAAAGTATAAAATCAGAATTAAAAATGATAATAAAATTGGATTAAAAAATAATTTGAATTAAAAAAAAGATATTATGAAAATGTTCAATAATTATTTGGCTCTCAGATCTGAAATATTACTACATTCTTATACTACTATTCTTTATTTTAGTATTTTTAATTCACTAATTTTCTTAGTAATGACAGAAAATCATTTTAAAAAAGAATAAAAAATCAGATTGAAAAAAATAGTTTAAAAAATAACTTGAAATTAAAAAAAAGATATTGTAAAATATTAAATAATTATTTGCCTCTTGGGTCTCCAATTCTACTACACCCTTATAGTACTAATTTTTATTTCAGTATTTTCAATTCACTAATTTTCCCAGTAAACACAGAAAATCATATTAAGAAATAATATAGAATCAGATTAAAAAATGAGACTGAAATCAGATTAAAAAATAATTTCTAATTGAAAAAATATTTTAAAAATGTTCAATATTTATTTACTGTTTATTTTATTTATCTATAAACTGATGGAATTGTCAATTTATAAATAAAGTGAACAATAATTAATGAAAGTTTGTATACTATATTGTCGTGTTGGGATGATAATTTATCAATGTGAAAGAATTGAACATTTGGTTAAGTAAAAATTATTCAGATGTACATTTTTATTATATTTTTTAATTAACTTTTATCTATTCCAGAGGATGGCTAGACGGAGATCGTCGATACGGAGTGATTTGAAAAGAGGCAATTGGGCAAACAAAACAGAATTCATTTTATCCTGTATGGGATATGCAATTGGAATCGGAAACGTTTGGCGGTTCCCTTATTTATGTTACAGAAATGGCGGTGGTATGTTATTTAATAATTTTTTTATGGAATATTTTTTTTAAAAAAAATATTACAATGTTTACATAAATAGACAAAAAATGTGATAAATAAATTCAATAGTTTTAGTATGTGTTTTGATACTGCAAAAAATTAACTTTAATTAAATTTTAGTTATGAAATAATATTCATCCAATTAAGTTATTACCGTGTGTAGAAATAAATTTACTGTTTGTTTTGGTACTGCAGTGAATTCAGTTAACATAAATTGTTCACTTATTCTAATATAGAAAGATTTTATAAGAATATTTAATAATAATTTATTTGTTAATATAATATTTTATATTATTCTTTTCACAACCGAATTAATCAATTATATCAACGAATTATATTTTCAAAAGATGTAATTCTACCTTAAAAAATATTCAAATCTAAATTATCATCCATAAATTCAACATTTTTTTATTTAATAATTTATTAGGTTGTTGTATATGAAATGACGGATTTTTTAATGAAACTTCAAACGACTACAACTTTTTTAAAATTATTTTTATTATTCAATAAAGCACTATCGGACATGTGAATTTTTGTACCTAAGAAATTCCTCAAAGGCGTTTTAACAGCTGTTTCATTGTTGAATTTTTTTCTTTGCCAAAAAATATCTAAATGTTTTTTTAAAAAATTAATAATCCATTGATAAAATAACTGGTGAATGAATGAGTCCTATATTAAAATTACTACAATTTCTAGTCTGTTGTTCTTGAAACATGTGATCGAGTGTTGTCACAAAGTAGTATAATACCATTTATGTTGACCGATGCAGGTTGTTTAACGCGTAATTGCTGATACATTTCTTCCAGCTGAGAACAGTATTTCTCAGTATTAATAGTTTCACTAGGTTTCTAGAGCATATAGTGACCAATACTAGTTTAGACCAACAGTCATTATTATTTTCTTCGGATAAATGCTCGATTTTAATACATGTTTCAAGACCTCGCTAGCATCCATCCATTGTGCAGGTCAGTCAGGATTGCATGGAATTCATTTTTCATCACATCATTATTCTGCTCAAAGTTATCTTTCTTCTATTTTAGGCGATTAGAAAATTCTAAACGTTGAATTTTCTCTGCCAAAAAACATTCATATATTTTTTTTAAAATGGTAATAATGAATGAGGAAGGGTCTCATACTACAACTACTATAATTTTTAAATTGTTGTTCTTGAAACATGTAGTCGTATAATAACGACTAATCACCAAACAGTAACCATTATTTTCTTCGGATAAAGGTTTGGTTTCGATATATATTTGAAAACCTTGCCAGTATTTAGTTATTAAATAAATCAGGCACAATGGGATAGAATTTATTTTTCATCACAAGCCATTATTTTATTCAAGATTAGTTCACTTCTATTCCCAGCGAACAAAAAGTTGTAAATATTGAGCCATGCATCATTTTTCTTCCAGTGAGTTCATGAAAAAAACCACTTATCCACCTTCTTGACTTTTTCCAGTACTTGAAAGTGATTGAAAATTGTCGAGTAATACACGTTTAGTTTCTCTACAATGCCTCTTACAGATTGACAAAAGTTGTGGTGTACTAATGTACGTTGTTTGTCATTGTCGATGGCTGGTCATGTACATCCACGAGGCTTACTTTAAATATTCATATCCTCTAATTGATTTTTTGAACCATTTTTGTGTAATTCGTTCGTTTAATTCGTTTGAAATCAAAATTCTCTGTTGATATTCTTATTCCATCTGCTACGTTGTATCCAAGTTCCAATTTATAAAGAAAAATATACATTGTCGACTGCAATCAATATTTTTTAACATTTTTATTGTTCACTCGTACTGAAAACTAGAATAGAAATTATTTCATAATTTTATGCAATGATAATCATATTATAATACCAAAAAAACCTTCGACTCCAGCTGGAGGTTTTTGTTATGGAAATTATAACCAAATTTACTATATTTCCAAATTTATCATATAATGTAAAAAATTAATATATAGGGTGGTATAAATAAAATTGAAAGCAAGAAAATTATGTCTAAACCATTCAGTCTATTTTGGGTCACCTATATATATATATATATATATATATATATATATATATATATATATATATATATATATAGGGTCATCAAAATGTGACGCCTAGATTTGTGTTTTATTAAAAAGAAACATGTATATGGAGTGGTGTAAAGTTTTTTTTGTTTATTTTCAATAAAACACAAATCTAGGCGTCACATTTGGATGACCATACACACACACACACACACACACACATACACACACACACACACACATATATATATATATATATATATATGTATGTTTGTGTGTGTGTGTTTGATTTGAAGATAATAGCATTATCAAACATTGTAATTCTTCATAACCATCAAAAAATAATTAATAAATAATTAAAACAATATACACTTCAAAAAATCGTACATTATAAAATACAAATGCAATTTAAAAAAATAAATTAGCCCCAATAACAAATTATGCTATGTTTAAAATGTTATTATATTTAATTATGGACATATTTTATTTATCTGATAAACTCTAATTACTTTAATTGCTTAATTAATTGCAAATTAAAATAAAAATAAAGTTATATTTTCTCTCTTTCAAATTATGATTACGTTTATTTTGTTTAAAATGTGTATTTATAGGAAAAAAAACTATCAACGTCACTCAATATACTTATTTTACATTTATTAAAATTCTACATATTTTTCTAATTGTAATAAATTTAATCTGACGAACTTTAATTATTTATATTACTTAATTAATTGTAAATGAACACAAAAATAGGTTTATGTTTTCCCTGTTTCACATTATAATCGTGTTTTAATATATCATTCGAAATGTGTATTTTTAGAATAAATTCGTCAACTTCATTCTATCTATTTATAAAATTAGATACGTTTTTCTAATTGTGATAATTTGTAACATGTTCTTTGACAGTTTGTATTTATTGAAATGGCTAGTGTTATTTTTAGAAATATAATTTTATAAATTCAGGAAACAAGAAGAAAGATTTTTACTGGAATTTATGTAAAACAACAATTTCCTAATTGAGAACTATGGGAAAAACGTGTCCAATTATAAATCACACATCATCGCTCTACTAATCCACATAATCAAATACTACAAACAACCACGTGTCCTTCACCGTACATAAAATATTTATTACCAATTACTGACTAATGTTCAAGAACGTTCGTTCGTAATGTACATCATCATCTACGATACACAATTGATAATTATGTACGCGTATCAAGAATATATACAGAGCATTGTAGTACCAAGGTAAACAAAACAGTACAGTGTATCACGTTCATCTAGCAAAATTGTTCTGATCAATTCTGTACGACACTTATTAGACTTAATCGTGGCGAAAGCTCAAATGACATTTTAATCACGAAATGGGCCAACAAGATTACTGCCTGTCGTCCGCTTTTAAGTGGCACCACGATTAAACGATAGACGCTTTTAATGTGATCTGCATTTCAAGCAGCTTCAATAATTTTCATTTGCATTGTATATTTTATCCTCGCTAAGAATGGCACCGAACAACAAATATACCTCCAACATAGTTATACACATACATCCATACATACATAATATAGGTGGCTCAAATGAAACTAGAGGATAATAAATGATAATAAGGAAGTAAATGTACTTCTAAACCCTTCAGTCTTATTTGGGTCACCTGTATATATATATATATATATATATATATATATATATATAGAGAGAGAGAGAGAGAGAGAGAGAAATTAATAGACAGATAAACTAATATACAGACAGATTGATAAATAGATAGATAGACAGACTAATAAATAAACTGGTAGATACGAGGTCAGACAATTAAGTAATGTGACAAAATTCAAAAATCGAGTATATTTAAAAATTAAGGTACATCGCTGCGATCCCCTTCAAAGTAGTCCCCTCCCGCATCTATACACTTATTCCAGCGAGTTTTCCAGTTTTCGTAACAATTCTGGAACACTTCTTGTGGGACCTCTCCGAGTACCCTCGTCACAGATTCTTGGATATCTTCAACGGAGTCAAAATGTCGACCTTTGACGAATTTTTTCATATGGGGGAATAGGAAAAAGTCGCAGGGTGACATGTCCGGTGAATAGGGCGGTTGTGGTAACGTTACGATGCCTTTAGACGCCAAAAACTGAGAGACACTGAACGCACTGTGACAGGGAACATTGTCGTGATGCAGAACCCAAGTCTTCGCGATCTCTGGACGCACTCTGAGCACCCTTTTTCGTAATTTGTCGAGCACATTGCGGTAGAATACTTGATTTACGGTTTGTCCAGGTGGTACGAACTCTTTGTGAACCACCCCTTTGCTGTCGAAGAAGCAAATCAACATGGTTTTCACTTTGGACTTGCTCATTCTCGCCTTCTTTGGCCTTGGTGCTCCAGGGGACAGCCACTGTTGGCTTTGTCGTTTAGTTTCGGGGTCATATTGAAAGAACCAACTTTCATCACCAGTAATAACTTTTTTTTTTTTAGTAATAACTTTCATCACCAGTAATAACCAGTAATAAATTTCTCTGTTCCATTTTCGTGACATGCACTACTCGCGCGTTGTTACAAAACACTAAACAGCTGGCGAAGAAATGATCGTACGAGGGTGGTCAAGGTCTCAATCGAGAGAGTAGGGATCTGCTATTACGGTGGCGGAGTTACAGGTTCGCAGTGTTACCACAGGCCGAGAAAAAAAATCGGTCGCATTACTTAATTGTCTGACCTCGTAGGTAGATAAATATAAATAAGTAAAAAAATTATGTTCATGAATATTCATTTTAAAAAATACGAGATAACTGTAAAAAATAATACAAATACATATTAATTTCTATTTTCTTTCTTTAAAGGAAGAATTAGTATTTTATTTAATTATTTGTTATTTATTGAGAAAAAAATAGAGAAGTAGATAAACTGGAATACAAATAGATAGATAAAAAAACAAACAGATATAGGATGTTTGTTAAACGTGATAGAATTTTAAATTGAATCCCTATCGAAAGTTCTCTATCATGTATCTAACCAAAAAAAAAACACTCTTTATATATATACATGTATGTATACGTGTGTATTTATATAAAGGTATGATAAAAGAATTTTCGATAGGCATTTAATTTAAAGTTCTATCAAGCTTAAGAAAACACCTATAGGTAGATAGAAAACAGATATACAAGTAGATAGGTAGACAAATATAAATCAGTAAAAAAATTCTTCATATATTCATGAATATTTATTTTAAAAAATACGAGATTACTATAAAAAATAATAAAAATACAGATTAGTTTTTATTGATTTTTTCTTTAAAGAAAAAAATGATTTTTTATTTATTGAGCCAATGAAAAAAATGAATTAAAATATATTTATCCCTATTTATTTTAGAACTGTGACGAATTCACTTTCTCACAAATAAACAATCATTCTAATACCACAAGATATTGAGAAAATATTCAGTAATTATTTATTATTCACTTTCATAGTTTATAAGTCGATGTGAATTTCAATGTCAGTGTCATTATCATAGTCAGAACACTGCGTTATAAAATCTAAATTGTCAGTGTTGTTAAATAATTATTGAACACTTTTTTGATTCACACAATTGAATTTTTATCCCCAGCACCACAATGGTTATGAAGTGTTCAATAATCACTTATTGTTCACTTTTTGCTTATAACAATATTTAGCTGATGCGCATTTTGATAGTGATGTCATCATCTTCAGAGCTTTTTTTGTTAAAAAAAAATCCGCCACAGTTCCAAAACAAACAATTACCCTTTTTTGATACCTTGTAGTGTTTAAGTGATGGAATAATTGTGTAAAAATATATTGATGTCATCAAAAATTTTTAAGTTACTTAATTATTTTTTTATTGTTTATTTAGTACACTAAATGAGTTTTTATCACATCAAATAAATTTTGTAAATAGTTAAATATTTTTTCTTAATATAAGTTACCTAAATATTTTTTAATTATTTATTTTTTCATTCAAATAAATAATATAATCATATTAAATCTTTACACAAATGAATTTCAACCCCAACACAACAATAATTTAAAGTGTTCAATAATCACTTATTGTTCACTTATTATTTATAATTATATAATCTATAATTATATCGGCTGATGCATTTCGATGGCGACGCCATCATCGTCAGAGCCTTTCTGAAAAAAATACATATTAAATTTACTAAATAAACAAAAGGACAAAAAATCGTTTTAAAATATTTAATACAATAATTTATTTAGTCTATTAAATAAATAGTTAAAAAATATTTATTCCATGAAATAAATTTCATAGATTATTAATTAAAAAAATATTATTTACAGGAGCGTTTCTAGTTCCGTATTTACTAATGCTGTTTCTATGCGGGGTTCCATTATTCTTTATGGAAACGTCGTTAGGCCAATTCGGTAATACAGGATGCATTACAATATTCAAAATATGTCCACTTTTTAAAGGTACATTTTGATTTTACTATAATATTTTTTAGTCACACATGTATATATAAAGAGTCATCCAAATGTGACGCCTAGATTTGTGTTTTATTAAAAAGAAATATTTACATAGGGTGATATATAAGGAAACATGTGTATAGTTTCTTTTATTTCTTTTTAATAAAACACAAATCTAGACGTCGCATTTGGATGACCCTATACAATATTTATGATGCTTGTATATTTTTGTATAATATAATGATTACATTTTAATAGGAGCTGGATTCGCAATCGTCATCGTCAACATTATATGCACCATGTATTACAACGTAATTATCTCATATCCACTTGCATTTCTCTACAATTGTATGCAGACGAAACTACCGTGGGTCGACTGCAACAATCCGTGGAACACTGAACGATGTTTGAAGGTCAGTTTTTACACTTGTCTCGCATTGAATCCGTTACTACATTTTACATAAAAATTCAAATTTTGACGATTACATGAGATGACGACATTAATCGGTGCCGAAAAACTTCATCGACACAATTGGATTTAATTTGAGTAGTTGGGATTTTGAAACCATTTTTATTCTCTTCGTATCGAAATTGTATTTTTTTATAGAAAATTTTGAATGATGATGGTTGTTGTAAATGTAGTATTGGTAATAATTAGAAAATAATCCATTGATAAAACACAGAATGAAATATGTATTCGATATCTTCATTTAAATGATAATTTATATGAAAAATTAGAATACAAACAATTTTTATTATATCATACATTTATACAATTACCACCAATCGTACAAAATTATTTATTCCAAAGAACAGGTTTATCTTACATTACAATTATATGAATCATTGCTTTTTGCTTCTTTTAACATTTCTACATATTAAATTAAAATATGATTAAGTTGTTTAACTATTGATTGATTACACGGTTCATTTCAATATCATAGAATGCAAAATCTTGTTTTACTAGAAAATTGTATTGAATTCTAAAAAATGCTTTTAATTGTCAATATTAAATTATTTTGAATAATAATAATGATGTATAGATTATTTCTATTTTATTTTATCATCAGAACATAGGAATTACTTTATTTATTTTCCAAAAGTAATATCACATTACCAAAAATATAATTGTTGAACATTTCGGTATTTTTTTATATAAATAAATTAGTTATTCTAACATGACGAGATTTTTTACAAATGTTTATCAATCATTCGATAATTTATTAGCTTACACTTATTTTATAATAAGGTTCTTTGATAATAATAGTGAAAGTAAAAAATTCGTAACAGCAAATAAAAAAAGTAATCATTTATTATTGAATATTTTTGAAAAATCTTAATGTGATAAAGAGAGTAATTTAGGAAGTAAAAGGTTTATCCCCGTGGGTAATCTGGAGGTCCACTGGTCAAACAGTAAGAAGCAAACTTATTGAAGATTCCGAAAATGGTGTAGCATTTATTGAAATTATTTCTCAATCAAAGATTCTTAATAAAAATCTTTTCCAGCAGAGTAGGTATTTTAACACTTCTGATTTTTCAAAGCAAAGTTGAATAAAATTCAATTAAAAATATGATTAAAGTATGATCAATAAAAATGAATAACAAATAAAATGTTAGTTTTAATCACCAATCTTTTATGACTAACAATTAATCTAAAATTAATTACATGATTAATGATTAACGATAATAATCAATAATCATTAGTCAAAGATATTTTGAATAATCGTTTTATTTTTTGGACTTTTAACAAGTTTTCTTTAAAGAATTTTTTGAGTAGAGAGTTCTGTAAATATGTACTAAATAACAAATCAAGGGTCTATAAAATGAACCTAAAATTGTCACAAGAGAGTTGACGAAATACGAATCGGTTATTTTAACAATATATTTTTTTATAAAAGCATTTAATAATTTACTTTATTCTCTCATACATTTTTCTAAAATGTCACATACTTTTATAAATGTTGTATTCAGATGAACGATTTGTTTGAGTTAAAATGAACTTTCCATACTAACAAAAACGAAAATTGGTATTAAATATTCTGTCACATGAATTGGCGATTTTAACAAAAAATTAAATTTATTCAGTTTATTTTTTGATGCCTTTATATTTTATTTTACAGCTTTGTCATTTTAATAATTGTTATTACAATTGTGTAATGGATATATAAAAACATAAATAATTATCAAATTTTATTTCAATATTTCATAATTATAAAATAATTTAATTTTTCAAACTTTTAATATTTTATTTTGTTACAGTTTTTGTTAGTTATTTTGATTTTAAATAAATAAAATACATGTTCCATTTTTTACCTATAAAGAAAAAAATGTATCTAAAACAAATCAATTTTTATTACATTTCATTTCACTCACTAATTAATATTAATAGTGATTGGATACGCGCGACAATCTTCTTTAATATCAATCTAATATGAAAGTTTTCAGCTAGATGGGTCTTCTGATTCTTCAAGCACCTTTAACGATTCGTTTTTCGTGAATTCCAATCAGAGTTCCCGCCAGCGTATGAAAACTCCTGCAGATGAATTTTTTCAGTAAGTTGTAACATCATTCTTTCATGTGGATATCGAAATTTATTTCATAATGAATCTCATTCAAATAGTATAAGTATTCACATGAAATTTATATTTTTTATTATGAAATATATTTTTCCATTTTTTAATAACGTCATCATTTATACCTTCTGTTAATCTGTTATTGAAAAATAGCTTTTTTCTTCCTATTGGAATTCCTAAGCAAATTGATGAAGAATATTCCTTTAATAAATATGATATATTGATAATATTAGTTTCTTTTTATCTACTGATGGATGAAGTAATTTTCCAAAATTTTCCATTTTTACCAATTAATTGCTTTTCTCTTCCATTGCATTCCATTTCAATGAAATGTCTTATATCACTAGTATTTCATTTAGAGATATTTGGATTTTTTCGCACATTTTTTATTTTTTATGTTATTTTTTCATTTCAACTAACTTTTGAAGGAGTCTGTATATATATATATATATATATATATATATATATATATATATATATATATATATAGACACATTTGTATTAAACGTTTATATGTTTATCAACAGCAATGAAATACTACAAATATCCGACGGTATCGACAATCCTGGAACAATTGTACCTCAATTACTCCTGTGCGACATATTATCGTGGCTAATCGTCTTCTTCTGTATAATGAACGGCGTCAAGTCCGTGGGAAAGGTCGTTTATTTCACAGCGACATTTCCGTTCGTCATCTTATTCATTCTGCTCATACGAGGACTCACATTACCCGGTGCTTATGACGGAATCGTCTTTTATATCTATCCGCAATGGGACCATTTATCTAATCTAAAGGTGATTACGATCTTTGTTTTCGCTAACAGTAACAAGAATATTCAACGAAATAACTTTGACGAAAACAATTACATATGTATAAGTACTTGGTTTCTAATTGGATAAAGTGGTCCGATCTTTTATTGTAGACATGGGCGGATGCGGCGATACAGATATTCTTTTCACTCGGGCCTGGATGGGGAGGAATTATCAATATGGCTAGCTATAATGATTTCAAGAATAATAACAAATGGTTAGTATGTTTTAAAAAGTTGGATCAAATGTATGAAATAAAAATATTAAATAAAATTTTAAACAATTTTTTCATTCATTATTTGTTAAATAACTTACATTTATAATACATAAAAAAATATGTCTTTATAATTTAATTTATATACAAATACTATTAAAAATAAATACAAACATTTTTCAAAAATGTTCGAATTCAATCCCAGTCGAAAACAGTTTGAAAAAAATCACAAATTTAATTTTATACATGTTACAGGGATTCGATAATAGTCCCGGTACTCAATTGCGGTACAAGCATCTTCGCCGGATTCGTCGTTTTCTCAGTCATCGGATTTATGGCCCACAAGACCGGTCTGCCCGTATCGACGGTAGCGACTGGCGGCCCCGGATTAGCTTTCGTTACATACCCAGAAGCAATCACGATGTTACCGTTTCCACATATCTGGGCGATACTTTTCTTCTTCATGCTGTATTTGCTCGGAATGGACAGTTGTGTATGTAGAATGTTTAAATAATTTCTCAAATTTTAATAAATATACAGATTAGGATTCTTAGAACACGTATGAACTTTATTTGTTCTGGTACTATTGCAAATTTGATTTAATACGAATAAATAACTCACCTTAAATTCCACATGATTTTATAAAAATGTTCAGTAATCATATATTAATTACTTTATTTGCTGATACGCATTTCGATAATCGTATTGTTATCAGCTGAGTCTTATAAAAACTTCTAAGATCTAAATCTATTGGCAATTTTAAAAAACCATACACAAAACTCTAAATATCTTGTTTGATCAATTACTTACTTTATGTAAAATATAATTTTTTATTGTATCATTTTTACAATAAAATTGGCAAAATACTACAAACTATTTAGTATAAAAAAATTAGATATCTTGTTAGATCAACTTATATAGACACAAATTATCTATCTTATTATTTTTACTGTATAAATTGTAAAATACTAAAATTGATTTAATTTTTGTCTAATCTTGCAAATTCATTTTTTCCATTCTTCTTGTTTCTTTTTATTAACCTATACATATATTATTTTAAAATTATTAAATCTTCTACATCTTTCACATATAAATATATGATATCTGAAAAATTTTACATACTTTAGTTCCAAAATCATGGAATTGCATTAAAATATGTTCAAGTAATAAAAAGTGAACAATAAGTAATTACTGAACACTGGAAAAATCCTACATTCTTATAATATCAATTTTTTATGATAGATAAATTAACTATGGTGATATTTTATATTTTTAATCATCAATTGAGATATTTTTCTGCTTACAGTTTGTGCAAATTGAAGCAATCATATCAAGTGTCATCGATGAATATCCTAAATTGCGCACAAGAAAGAAGACCGTAGCGTTTTTATCCTGTTTTATTATGTTCTTAGGATCACTTGCCTGTATTACAAACGTAAGTTAATTAATTCGATTCATTTTATCCTAAATCTAAACAAATAACATTATTTTAATGTGATGGAGAA
Organism: Neoneuromus ignobilis; assembly: GCA_029203775.1. Lineage (NCBI taxonomy): Eukaryota > Metazoa > Arthropoda > Insecta > Megaloptera > Corydalidae > Neoneuromus > Neoneuromus ignobilis. The sequence continues at coordinate 69,810,483 of CP092087.1, read as the reverse complement.
GTTTTAAAAATGTACTTAATAAAATATCTTACACTTATATCATAATTAACAAAATCTTTATATCCTTTCTGGATGAAAACTTCTACTAGAATTTTCCACTTCCAACTATCCAATACTATTCTGTTTTCAACATTATTTATTCATGTCTCTGTTCAGTTTATCTGTTGATCTCAAATTAATTTTTATCACATTAATTTTTCCTTAAAAAAAACATTAATCTAGATATTTGAATGAGAAAATATGTAATATTTTTTTAGGGAGGAATGTACGTGCTGCAATTATTCGATTGGTACTCGGCATCGATATCAGTAATTTTGATTTGTTTGGTCGAAGCTCTCATCGTTGGATGGACATACGGCGTGAAGAATTTCGTAAGAGACTTGGAATATATGATCGATGAAAAAGTCAGTTTCTGGTGGCCATTATGCTGGAAGTTTATTACACCGACTATTTTATCAGTAAGATCAAATTAAATATTCAAAGAAAGTACTAATATTGGTACTCTTATTTCTTCTTTTACTTTTGTTCCCCCAGATTCACAGTTTAATGTCTTAAATACTCTTTTTAAAGCAGATGTACTTAATTTTGGTGATATTGTTCAATCTAATTCCATAATTTGAAATTTTCCTATTTCTTCCTGTACTTATATAGATGATATAATATTTTTACAAATATTTCCTAAAAGTTCAATATATCCTTTTTCAATTCCTTGATTCTTCAATGAATTTAAAATTGATAACATATTGATTGAGTAAAAGATTTTTCATAATCAATCCTCTTCCTCATTGTCATACCCAACTTATATTATCCCACTGTTAGAAGAAAGCCTTAATAAAGGTTACCATTCACTGGTATTTAGAAATATTCACTAAGCTAATTAAAGGGGTGGTAAGAATTTTTTATCCAAAGTTTACTCTCTTAGACATGTTGCCTTCATTAAGACTAAAGAACCCTGCCTGCTCCATATTTCCAACCGTAGTTCGATTACACTTCCATATTCATTTATTGTCTTTAGTTTATTTTTTTTGTAAAAAATTTATAACAGTTATTATTGAATCAAAATTTCATTTCTTAACTTTTTTAATATACATTTGGAATTGAAACCAAATTCTTCATTTAATTCAATAATTGTTTAAAAATCTGATATATGTTTTTTTATTTAACTTTTTAAAAAATAAATTTGGAATTAAAATCAGTATCTTTATAAAGTCTTAAAATTTTTTTATATATGTAAAATTCAATTCTAGTTCATATTTGTAACAACGATTTTATTCAACACGCCAATAACATACAATGGAGTTGTATATCCCGACTGGTCTATATCTGTTGGATGGAGTTCTTGTATAGTATCAATGGTCTGGATTCCTGGATACGCGATATATAAACTATCAATCACGCCTGGAACTCTCAAAGAGGTAAATGTTTTTTTCTATATTGGTGTTATTTAGAAAAATAAAGATCCAAATTATATACATTAACATAATTGAATTTTTTTTCCAAATAATTTGGAAAAAAATAAAAATGAGTTTAATCCATTAATACTATTTAGTTTTAAAAATACACAAATTTTAAAATTCATATTAAATTAAGATCATTCACTATTTGTTTTGGAACAGTACTATAAATATCTTTTCCATAAATATTTATTTCTGAATTTGCTATTTTTTCCATCTATTTTGCTACTCTTATTGATTCATGCCTCAATTTATTTATCATCCTAACTAATTTATCTTTATACAAAATCTTATTATTGTCACTAAAAATGTCTAATAACTGAACATTTTTAAAAAAATCTATTTTAAAGCTACTGATCCATTTGTGTGAAAATAATTCAAGTATTTACAAAATCTCATTGCTATGTTGCAACCTGGATTTGCATATTTACTTTTCAAATAACATTTCATATTATTGTCTAAATAAATCCAAAATATTAATTGATTTCGGCCTCAAACCTCATGCTTTTTTCTGTTACTTCATTTGACACAGTGTATTTACACTTAAGAAATTCCTCGAAAGCTTTTTGATTGCTACTTTATTGTTGATTTTTTCTTCTTCTCTAATTGGCTATGATATGGATGCATATTTGATGCTGATATCTAGGTCCAAGGACACATAACTCATGCCTAATAAGTGAAATAAGCCTGAGCTTTCACTAATATCACACTTTTCTTCATAAATTTCATATTTTTTCATAAATCTTCCATATTTCTTTCTATAATTCTTCTAATGTCTTAAAATTCTCATACAGTCATCACTTAATAATACTAATATTTAAGAAATTAAAACATATCATATAACTAAGTTTATAACTAGTTCATGGATCGAAACATTGTCAAGATGGAGCTTTTTTCAGAGACTGAAAACAACATTGAGTCCTGCAAAAGATTGGGGTCCGACTAAAATCGAACACAAGAAAGAATGGAAAGCGATGATTAAAGGACAGAAAATAGCGTCGGTAAATTTAGATAATATATAAGGATTAGTTTCTAAGGCACTAATGTTTTTATATCGCAATAAATACAAACAATTTTTCATTTAGTAATTTTATTTATTTTAATTTAATCTATTACAGTGACATTTAAAATTGTTCCGTTCACTTTTTCTTCCATTCGAAACAATCTTACACCATGTTTCTGTATTTATTTCTATTTCAGCTGTATTACCTTTATCGAATGATTGAAGTCATGTCAGGTCAGGAAATTCTTGGTCCTTGTTTATTGGGTTTAGAAGATTGGTTATTTGTAGAATTTTCCTATTCAGTACCAGGTGCTGGTTCTAAATTCAAATGGTGGCTAGCATGTGGTGTGTTTCCTGGTAAGGGAGCTACGTGTAAAGCTCCTCGATTTGCGGCGACATATCTGGAAGTTTCAACAATGTTTTAGCTTAAAAATATTTATTTTTGAGTGTATTTTAATTCTAAAAATTATTAAACTATTCTGTATTTTCCCATAAATATACAGATGGATTAAATGAGACTAAACGGTTCATTTAAGCTACTTTATGACTGGTCAAAAAAATTCGAGCAAAATTTTGTGTAAAATATTACTTAGTGTAATTATCAATGAAAAAGATACGTTTAGATGTTTTTAAAATTTTATGAAAAATAAACGTTTAGGAAAATATGGTGTATTAAATGAGTACATATTAAATAAGAAAGTATTTCGAGGAATAGGCAAGAAAGGATATATATATATATAGGAAAATTTTGTAGTAAAAAGAATGAGGCCAATTAAACATGTATTAAGTAGAGGAAGAAACAGAGAAGTTAAAAAATATGAGTATCACCAAAAATATTTATATTTGTGTAAAAAGAAATGTTTGAGACACTAAACTCGAAATATGAAGTAATAAGACAATAGACAAGATAAAAAACGTTATTTAAAAGTATATTGGAGTAAATAATGTAAGGAATAAATTACAAAAGAAAATCCAGACTTGACTATATAAAATAATTAGTTTAAGATATTGAATCTAACAGATATAGGAACATAAAAAGAAAGGTAAACAATAGGAAACTATGAATAATTGAATCAAATAAGTCAAGATTGATGATTTAAAGAATAAATTCTTTTTAAATCTAAAAAAAGGTTAAATACTTTTCATTGTTATTAAGTTCACTGTCTGGGTCTGGAGAAAATATTTTTGTGTGTACTATGATATAAAAATCTAATAAATATCAATTTTTCAGAATATTTCTAAAGAACTCAATAAAAAAATAATCTTTTGTAAGGAAAGTAATTAGTATAAATTTATAATAAAAAATATTTCAATATTTTTCAAAATTCTAATCATGTATTTCAGAATCCATCAATTTATGAGAAACATAAAATAATATTTTTCCATATTGATATTTCAAATATATATGGTGTTCCATTAAGAGTGCACACTCATCATTGCTCAAAAAACATAATTATTTACTCAAAAAAATTGTATGATCCTGATAGAATATCCAAATAATTAATATTAATTTTTTAAATAATTAAATATTTACTAAGACCAATTTGTATTTAATTTAAATTTTTATATATATATTAACCCCTTTAAGAAATATAACACCAATATTAGAAAATTTATTTGTTGAATATTTTTATAAATTTACAAAGAAATATATTTTTTGTTCATTAAAGGATTAATAAATAAACTCCTTTATAACAATAGAGCTTGTAGATTTTTATAGTCTGTTAATATATATATTTTTTTTAAAAAAATGTGATATTTCCACAAATTTGTTATCACCCCAAACTACAGTGTTCAATAATTACTTATTTTTTTACAACAATAGATTATTTGATATTTAATTACATAGAATAAAAAACTTAAATTTAATTTCTTGCATTAAAAGTATGTTTATAATAGGATTTTTAAACCGACTTACCCAGGTTGTACGTATGGGGCATGGAAAGCTACATATGGTTGAGTAAAGAATGGTGCGTGTACGTAATGAGATGCATAAGCCCATGGATTATTATAATAGACAACTCCAGCATGTGCGATGGCCAAAAATGCCATAAGAATAACAAATGTGCTCTGTAACAAAAACATTCAATTCGATTATTAAAACATGTTATTCAATAGAAACTCAAAACCACTTACCTTCATATTGTCAGTTATTTCAATTTCAGTGGATGAATTGAATCTGATATCGTCTCGTGTCGTCGGTCTTTTTATATCGTCAAATATCGAAAGACGAGAAAAAGAAAATCTGTCCACTAGAGCAGGATGTGTTTTCATTAAACATGTAAATGAATCTCTGTAGGTACTCGATGACCATGAATTTGTATAAACAAATACTTTTCTCTAACTGTATCAGCCACGCCTAACGTATTGTGAAACTTCTTTGTCCGATGAAATGTGAACAGCTTTACATATGAATCTACTTGAACTTGAATACGAAAACATTTTTAAACGATCGACTGTATTCTGCAACAATGTTAAACTAGTTCGACCTTTTTGCTTTAAATTATTCTCATGCCCTTTTGCATGTGAATATTTTAATTGTGATCAGTAGATGACAATTTTATCTTTGTTTTTAATTATTCATATACATATATAAATACATATATATATATATATATATATATATATATAAATTAGTGATCTTGATATAAATCAATTAACATAATTGTATATTTATAATTGTCATTTATTAGATACAACAAATATTTCATTGCATAATTATAATATTACTTGATAATTTATTGTAAATTACACAAAAAGGTGTGTTTTAATAAAATGTATTCTGTATGATTTTTCTCCAAAGGAATGTTATTGAATTCCTGAATTTCGATGAATGATTTAAAAAATATCAAAAATATTTCCTATATGAAATAACATATTTTATAAATGAGAATGGAATTTTATTTTCAATTTAAAAAAAAAATAATTTCAACAACTAAGTATTATTTTTTTCAATTAGTTCTGTTTTGGCAAGAAAAAGTTTTATATATATTATTTTTATAAAATAGTTCTTCTGTAAAATCAATTTAGTTTCTATCAAAAAAACTGATTTTATAAACAAGATTTTAACCATGTTCTCAATTAAATATAATTGAATTTTAATTAATCTGTATGTAGATTTTTTTCAATTAATAAATTTCACCAACATGTCTTTTCTGGTGAAAGAATTTTTTTAATATATTTTGATAAAACAATATATTTTTAAATTTGGTTAATTATTCAAATTTTTAAATTATATTTGCATAATTTTGGATTGTTTTCTCTTAAAAACATATATTTTTTTATAAAAGATTAGATAAATGAATTTCGTATCTTAATTATGTTTTCTAATGATGTTTTTTTTAAAAGAAAAACTGAACTTGAACAAAATCTGTCCATCCAATATGATACTGCAGTTTCTCGTAGGAGCTGACAGTACTTTAGTACCTTCCTAAAATTAATAACTCTTATACTGTACTTAAAAATGCACAAAAAATCAAAAGACACAAATTGCTCTGTTCAAAACAATTGTCATAGAAACGTCCAATCATTATTTCAGTACCGAAAATAAATCCCAGTCTTGTCAAAATTCGATGTCGTGCTAATTATAAATTAAGTGAAATTTATTAATAGTTATTATAAATTATCCAGTTCTAAATTAATCGGTCGCAATGTTGAGTGAAATAGAAGAAATGGACGAGATGGAAGGGTTTGAGCCGCGAATATACAAAATCAAACGGTATAAAAAATCTAGAAAAATCAAAACGACAATTTTTAAGAAAAAACCGCCAGTGACGTTCAAATGTGCGCCGATGCAAATACTCAGATGGTGGGAAAGACCGAGCATCATATATGCGTAAGTCAGTTTAGATTTTTTTGTTAGCTTGCTTGGTTTCTCGACTAAATGCTTAAAAAATATATTAATCAATTATTTATATTCACTAAGAAAAAACGTTTGAAATATTTAATACCATACACTTTTAAAAATGTATTGAATTTATTATAGATTTTTAATATTCTTTTTTTAATGAATAGATAAGCAAAAAAGTTTTGTAACTTTTGAAATAAAAAAAATAACACTTGTATTTTTTAATGAAAACAATTTTATTTTCAAAATATCCAACTTCATATTGAATTACTGTTTTGTAAAGAGAAGATAATTTATAAATTTCATTTTTATAAAATTCAAAATTGTTATTTCTAAAAATTAAGATATGTACGAGGTGTGATCAAAAAGTAAGGTGAATTTTGAAATTTAGCGGGCTACATCCGTTCGATCTTCGATTTTTTTATTTGGTTATGTTGGTACACTCGTCTCGAATATATATTCCAAATTTCAGCTATGTAGCATGTTTAGTTTGTTGGTGAGAGGCATAAAAGTTAGAAGTGTTTTGCAGGCTCCACGATTTTCCGCTGTCGAAAATCATGGATCAAAGAGTTTACATTAAATTTTGTGTGAAAAATGGAATCAAGTGCTCCAAAACACTTGAAATGTTGAAAGTGGCATACGATGAGTCTACTTTAAGCCAAAAAAATGTTTACAAGTGGTAGAAACTCTTCCAAGAAGACCGAGAAGACACCAACGACGAACCTCGTTCTGGACGCCCCAGCACGTCAACAACTGATGAGAACGTTGAAGAAGTGAAGAAAATAGTGTTGGGGAATCGTCGAATTACCATTAGAAAAATTGCTGATGATATTGGCATCTCATTTGGTTCGTGCCAATCAATTTTAACGGGAGTTTTAGACATGAGACGTGTGTCAGCGAAGTTTGTTCCGAAATTGCTCAATTTCGACCAAAAGAACCGTCGCATGAGCATCGCCCAAGAGCTATTGAATAACGTCGACGACGACCCAGATTTACTCGACAGGGTCATAACAGGTGACGAAACATGGGTATACGGTTATGACGTCAAAACTAAGACTCAATCGTCCCAGTGGAGGCATTCCGGATCACCAAGACCAAAATAAGCACGCCAAGTTCTATCAAATGTGAAGGTTTTGCTTACAGTTTTCTTTGATTGCAGGGGCGTGGTGCATCATGAGTTCTTGCCACAGGGTAGAACAGTAAATAAGGAATATTACCTGCAAGTTATGCGCAATTTGCGCGAAGCAATCCGCCAGAAACGTCCGAATTTGTGGAAGAACAAAAATTGGCTTTTGCACCATGATAACGCCCCTGCTCACACATCGTTGCTTGTGTGCGAATTTTTGGCTAAAACCAACACACTAATGATGCCGCAGGCACCGTATTCCCCAGACCTGGCCCCCTGTGACTTCTTCTTGTTCCCGAAACTGAAAGAAACCCATGAAAGAACGGCGTTTTGCAACGATTGAGGAAATAAAGACGGCATCGAAAGAGGAGCTGAACAAGATCACAAAAAATGATTTTTTGAAATGCTTTGAGGATTGGAAAAAGCGTTGGCACAAGTGCATTATATCCGAGGGGGATTACTTTGAAGGGGACAAAATAAAAATTGATGAATAAATAAATATTCTTTAAAAAAAAAAACAAAAATTCACCTTATTTTTTGATCACACCTCGTATACTTTAAATTCTGTGTCACCATTTAATTATTTACCACGCATATAATTAAAAGTGGAAATCTGACTATACATGTTTGGATAATACTCTAAGAGATGAGAAAAAAATTTCCATCCTGAATTCATTATCTTTTCTCTTGTCATTACCATCTCAACATATGGACGAGCTGTGCTTTCTTACAAAAATAAAACTCTTTTACGATTTACCAGCAATGGATATTTTTGTTGTAATGTATGCAATATATTTTTTCTATGATAAAAATATCAATACACTGAAAATTAATCTAGAATAATAGGTTTATAAAAATATTATATAGGGTCATCCAAATGTGACGCCTAGATGAAGGCACATGAAACATGTAGGCGTGTTTTTTGAATGACCCTATATTTCATACTTAACATATTCAAATCAATGCTTTATTCCATAGATTTTTAAAATCAGATTAAATATAATTAATAATTTATTTACATATATATATATATATATATATATATATATATATATATATATGATGATCCAAATGTGACTAAACGATTTAGTATACATTTACTTGCTTACTATCATTTACTATCTTTCAATCTCATTTGAGACCCCTATACTAACAAACTTATGAGATATTCAATAAGATTTATGAAATATTTAAAGAAATTTTTGAGCAATCTAAAGAGATTTATAAGAAATATAATTAGATTTATGAGGTATATAATTTATCAAAAAAAGCTTATAATTTTTTCTATTATAAAAATAACCATGAACTGAAAATTAAAATAAAAAAATTGAATTATAAAAGTTCAATATTTAAAATAAGATTTCATGGTTAACAAACTCATTCCAATATACTCAAATTATTTTTTTAGATTTTTTTTTTAATTGAGGTTTAATAGAATTAATAACTTATTTTCTATATATATATACAAAAAATTCTTAACATTGAAATGTTATTCGAACAAACATTCCACTATGTCAAAAACAAACATATTTTCACCAACGTGTCGTACGAAAAAGAATCCATCAAATCTGATATCGAATTACATAAAACCAAAAACATATTAAAAGCAATATAAAGCGCCATTAATTTCATATACGCGCTTCCAAATAATTACACGAGGCCCATTTATCAAATTTCAAACAAAAACGTACGAGGCGCCGACAACTGTACACGGAATGCGAACAGACGACCGTGCATAAAAGATACATCAAACGTACAATTCTTGCTTTTGATATTAGCACAAGGACCGATGTGTATAATTATGCGGCGCGTTCTTTAAAAGCCCCAAATTATTTGCAATACAACAATATGTGTTGTTAATCTATTTATTTATTGTGCGACCTTAATTGAATGTCATGTTTGATAAAGCGTTTTAATAGTATGAAAAGTTTTTTTTTTTTGCGTGCGACTGACGAATCTGTATACGATTGTGGAGCGAAATTGCGTCCTATTTTCGGTCATATAAAATATATATATATATATATATATATATATAATATTAATTTAAATAATAATACAATATTTGTATTGTGCATAGAAGAAATAATTAAATATTTAATAAAATAAAACATCAATCAAAAGCAAACAAAATTAATGGTGTAGGAAAAAAAACTTACTTTAAATAAAAATTTATTAATAATATCAATTAAATATAATTGATATATATTCATTACAAATCTTTATTTTTTTTAATTATATACAGTAAAAAGAAAGTCAAATGGTTATAAAATCCCTTAACTAGCATAAGGTCGGTGGCACCATGGTAGTGGTCTCTGTTTTGTGGTTTGTATTTGGTTTAGAGTTCGAATCCTGGATTTAAATTTTATTTTTTTCATTCATGTATTTTAATATTCGAGAATATTCTAGAACGTTCGATATTATATATATATATATATATATATATATATATATATATATATGTATATACACTCATATAATAATAAATAAAAGTAATGAGTTTTTTATCAAAAATTACTTAAAATTTTAAATAGTACGAAAAGAATTTATGATCTTTAAAATTTAGTGGTTTTTATTAAATTCTGCGAATATTATGATAAACAGAGCAATTTACATAAAGACATTCATCAAAGACATGAGTGTTTATAGCATTATTAAATTTTTTAATTTTTTTTTCGGCAATCATGTAGTCTCTTAACAGTATAAAAGTTAAAAAATGAATATAATTGTCATGTTATTAATTGTATTTATAAAATCAATATTAATAGTCTTAATATTTATGCTTTATCATTAATTTATTACAAATAAACTATTGAAGATTACTAGTTTTTGTATGTGTTTTTCAAAAGGGCATTAAATTTAATGTTAAAAACGATACATTTTATTTAAAAATATCGTCGATATGATCCTAGGAAATGTTTAAAAAATGTATGTATGTATGTATCATATCATATATGCGATTGTAAAGGTTGTATTATTGCAAAGAGTTGCATATATTATTGATAAGAGTTGCATCATTTCAGATTACAGCAATCAAAAGGGCATTAAATTTACTATCATTGTCAATTTTTCCATGAATTTCGGACCATCCATACAGCCTTGATGAATTCTGTTGTTAGATATTTGTGAACTATAATTAATTTAATGCATATAAACTATTTTATATAATTAGTTCTCGTAAATGCTTTTCGAAAGGGCGTTAGATTCATTGTTAGGAACGATAGTTTAATTTCTTAAATATCATTCGTACAGATCTAACGAATTTTTTATTGTACATTTATAACGTCTGATATAAATAAAAAAAGGATATACGTGTAATAATGCCCTAAAAACCTCATTATATAATTAAACAAAACCCCCACTCAATCAGTTTACATAAAAGTTAAAAAAAAATTCTTGTAAAACTCAGCGTTGACCCTCCACCATCGTCTTCGTAAAAGAGTAGATACACCACCACCATAAAATGGAATTTGTTAGCATTTTCTTAAATATTATAGATACCCAAATAAATAGCATTTTCTTACATATTATAGATAAAAAACTGCAAATATTGAAGTAGATACCACAGAGTTATAAATCGACTACTATTTAATTGCAAAAAAAATCGCATTTCTTTTTATAACGTAGGTGAACATGCACCTGCCGTCGTTTTTTTATTATTGCAAAAGAACGATAAGAGTTACATCATTTTGGATAACGACAATCAAAAAGGCATTAAATTTGCTATAACTGTTGTTTTTTCATTAATTTAAGACCATCCGTACGGCCCTGATGAATTTTTTTGCAAAATAAATCAAAATATTTGTGCACAATAATTAATTTATTACAGATAATTAGCTTTTATACAGGCTTACCGAAAGGGCGTTAAATGTACTGTTTCAAATATCGTTGATAAGGGCCTAGGAAATGTTTAAAAAATGTATGTATGTATGATATCATATAGGCGATTGTATGAGGTTTATACTACAACACATTGATCACAAAGTTCATGTACTTTTTGCAAAGAGTTCAAAAAATTTTCATTTTTCATTTGCAATAACAATAAATTATAAATTTATCATTATTGCAGCCGAAATTTTCAATTAAATATATTGGAATTTAAATTGCATACTTACTGTAGCAGTAACATTGATATTAAACGATATCATCTATTTGTGGCGAGGATCAAAAATAGTACTCTATTAAACCCACAACGATATGCATAATTGATGTTGTTTTAATAGAGTCCTGTCTTCGATCCTTACCATCAATACAATGATCTCGTTTATATATAATGTTACTGTTACATTAAGTATGCAACTGAGTTTTTAATATTTTTAATTAAAAATTTCGGCCGCAATAATGATAAATTTATAATTTATTGTTATTGCAAGTGAAAAATGAAAATTTTTTGAACTCTCTGCGAAAAGTACATGAACTTTATGATCAATGTTTTATACTATAAACCTCATACAATCGCCTATATGATATCCTACATACATTCATACATTTTTAAAACATTCTCTAGGGCCGTGTCGATGATATTTAAAACAGTAAATTTAATGCTCTTTCGATAAGCATGTATGAAAATTAATTATCTGTAATAAATTAATTACAGTGCACAAATATTATGATTTGTTTTGCAAAAGAATTCATCAGGGTAGTACGGATGGTCCGAAATTAATGAAAAAAAAACAATTAAAGTAAATTTAACGCTCTTTTGATTGTTGTTATCCAAAATGATGCAACTCTTATCGTTCTTTTACAATAATACAAAAATATAGACTGATGAATGGTTACCTACTTTATAAAAAGAAATGCGAATTTTAGGCAATTAAATACTAGCTAATTTATATCTGGCAATTAAATACTAGCTAATTTAAAGTGGTTTATATGTTGATATTTGAACAGTTATTTATCTATAATTTACAAAATAATATTATTTATATTCAACAGCAAATTCTCTTTTGTGGTGGCGGTGCATCGAACCTTTACGGAGACGGTGGTGGAGGGTCGGCGCCTAGTTTTATTAGAATTGTTTTTTTGACTTTTACGTATACTAATTGAATGGGGGTTGTGTATATTTATATCAAGAGGCTCTCGAAGAGTTGTTACACACACCATCTCTCATTGTCTAACATCAGATATTGTAAATGTGTAATAAAAAATTCGCCATGTCTTTTTTCGATAATAGTTAAGAAATATAATCTATTGTTTGTAACAGTAAATTTAACGCCCTTTCGATCAGTATGATCGAAAAATAATTATTCCTAATAGTTTATCTATAATAAATTAATTATAGAGCAGCAATATAATGATTGGTCTAGCAAAAAAAATCGCCAGGCTCGTACTGTGGGCCAAAATTAATAAAAAAATAACAATTATAGTAAATTTTACACTGTTTTTAATGGCGTTAACCGGAATTATGTAAAACTTATCTTTCCTTTGCAATAACCGAAACCATAGGTCGGAGTATATTCACTTATGTTTAATAAAAAGAAATGCGATTTTTTTGCAATTTAATATTGGCCTATTTATAATTCGTGATTCATACGTTGATATTTTGACAATTGTTTGTCAGTAATTTGCCAAATTTGTCAGTCATTTAGATTTTTTTTAAGGTTACAGTATTCATTTTTTATTATTTTTTGAAGGAGAGGTTAAAAATAAATTCAAAATGAAATATTTAAATTTACTGACAAATTCCATTTTATGGTGACGGTGCATCGACTCCCTTACGGAAACGATAGTGGAGGGTCGGTGACGGGTTTTACCAAATTTGTTTTTTTGATCTTTATAAGGCCTGATTAAGTAAGAGCTGTATATAATTATGCCAAAAGGCTTTTAAGGCGTTATTACACGCATTATCACTCATTTCATTACATCTAATGTTGTAACTGTGTAAAAAAAATTCGCCAATTCTGTACTGATCGTATTTCAAAAATGAAATTTATCGTTTCTAAAAATAAGTTTAACGTGATAATATTTAATATCACATCATGCATATAAAATTTACTCTCTCTCTCACACACATGCACACACACAAGTACAAACATACATATACAATCAAATAATAAAAATTTATATATATAGAGAGAGAGATAAAGAAAGAGAGATAGTATTCATAGGGTATACTTACATTATTAATGCGTTTTCAAACAATTGTCAGGGCCGTACGTGTGGCCCATATTTAATGAAAAAAATATTTTTCATAGTAAGTTGACGTGGTTTTGAATGGATTTTTTTCTTTAATAGTTATTCCGAAATTCTCCAGTACAAAAAGTTCATAATTAATGAAAGAACTATTTCTAATAGTAGTCAATTATCTCCAATAGCCTATTTACAATGTTGTAAACATCGAGTGCCTACATAAACGAGCATTATTTTAATGTATAAAATTAAAAAATTCGCTACTACCGTAACGACGTTCTTTGAGGAACTAAAGGAACCGAATCTTAAAATGAATTTTACGCGCTTTCGAATAATTTGAACCAGAATTCTTTATTTATAATTGTACTCCAGTTATAGTTTTGGCAATACAAAAAGTACATATTTGCAAATACTTGCGAAATTCTGCAACTAAATACTACCATACGATTCACTCGCAGTCGCCATGTTGAATTTTATAACAATATTTATCTCCAATTTGCAAAAAATGCTATTGATAATAAGTGATTAATTCAGTGTGATGATGGAAGCGTTTCGATCCATTATGGAGTCGATGGTGGAGGGTCGGTATACTAATAATGTGGGTTTTTTATGTTGATTTTTTTCATTTTTTCAAACCCGGTTCCACCAGAAAAACACATGGCAATTTCAAGCTTGACAGAAGCTCTCGGATTCATTGAAAAAGGTTTAAAAATATTATAAAACATAGACTCCAACGAAATATGCGTTAGAGCTACAAAGCAAGGAATAAAAAAATGGTTACCTTGCTACGAAGAAATTCTGTGTGAAAAAAAGAAAACATTGTGTGGTAAGACGGGTTTGTTAGATTCTATGAAGCCATCGACATCGAAATAACTTCGTCTTAGATAACTCATTTATTTTTTTAATATTTTATATTAATATGTTTAAAGAACTACAATTTTTATTAAATATTTTTCTTCTAAACTAGTTTCTTTGTTATTCTTTGGTCCCAATTGAACAAAATTTAATGTATTTCTATGCAAAGTTGTACCCCGACTTACACGATTTTCGTAGGTCCCACCTATCGCGTAACTTCGGGGTATTACTGTATACAAATAAAAATTATACATTCAAATATTGGGAATATTTAGTTTGAATCCGGCCTCATTTATAAATAATTTCAATTAAATGTTAGGACATTTTTATCTTTTATTCAATTATAAGCAACAATGAAATAATCAACCAAGACTAAACGAAATACAAATCGACTCCTAACTAAACGTGTAACAAATTTGAGAACATTTTCTTTCGAGCGTTTCGAATCAGGAAACGAGCTCGAGCCGTCATAAAACAAATTAACAGTCTTTCCGGTTCGGCGACGACGAGCTACCACTGCGTCCGCAATCTGTCCCATTCGGTTACATGTTTACGTAACGTATAAACGGCGCGCGGGTTCAATGCTCGAAAGTGCCGCACGTTTCGTTAGTCGCATTCGTCGGTTTCCTGCACTCGTATTGTATGTAGTGTATACGTGTACTTATTTAAGGGTTGCGCGGCGACGTGCCACCCCGGACGACGTTCATTCGAACACAGACACATCCGTGTACATGTGAATGTGTACGTGTGCGGTCGTGTGTAGTGGTCGAAGAAACGTGCCATGCAGACTGTTCATTGGAACTTTGCATACGATTTGTCCAACGCGAAAAATCGACAAGGTGCCCATTCGATCGAGTACCTGCGATACGTGCGGCGACATGTGTGTGGTACGGGTGGTGAAGTGGTGTGTTTTGGATCATATGTGATGGATTGTCGAAGAACAACTTGTTGTCGGTGCTAGTGGAGGATTTTTCGAAACAGATTTTGATTTATGTGGGTGATTTATATTTTCTTCTGATAATGTAGAGCCGTCCAAATGTGACGTCTGGATTTGTGTTTTATTAAAAAGAAACATGTGTATAGAATGGTGTATAGGGAAACATGTGTTAGTTCCATTTGTTTGTTTTTTTAATAAAACACAAATTCAGGCGTCACATTTCGATGTCTTTATATTTTTGACAATTAATATATAAAGGCAACATATATATATATATATATATATATATATATATATATATATATATATATTTAAAAATAATAGCGTTCCGCCTCCGCTTCCCGGTTGATGAGAAAATTTCGTTTCTAAATTTTCCCGAAGTTTTCCGAAAATCACCGAAGTACAAATTTTATGAAATATTAAAATTAACAAAATATTAAAGATCGGTTTTCAGACAGACTTTGTACAAAATTAATTTTAATTGCAATACTTTATATTATATACATATAATATATATATATATATATATATATATATATATATATATATATATATATATATATTAATAAACATAATCTACACAGAAGCAATAATGTAATTTTCTAAACATTTCCTTTTTCAAAATTTATTTACATTATTAATAGAAAGAAATTGAGGCTCGATGAGAGAATTGAATGAGGAACGAATCTCCCTAGTAACTAATAACCATTAGACTATATCAACCCATTTCTGGGCGAAAGCGTTATTGAATTTTTTAATTCAGTAGTACTTGTCATACTCATCAAGCTGACCCAGAGTAAGTGATTGAATATATATATATATATATAAAATGTAGGATATCCCAAATGATACTGGAGGATAATAAATAATATTAAAAAAGTAAATGTATGTCTAAATCCTTTAGTCTTATTTAGGCTGCTCTGTATAGAAAATTTTATCTTAGATCAGTTTTGAATTTAGATAATAAAAAATAGAAAAATTTAAACTCTCCTTTTTTCATTTGATTTATGACACAACTTAAACATTTTCTTTACCTTATTTAGCCTAGGTTCCACTAATTTAAAAATGAACAAGGCATTTGTAGTTCTTAAATTTCTCAGTAAAAAATATAATCTCTCCATTTTTATTTAATTTATGCTTCAAATACTGCACGAATGTTTTCTTATCTGATTTAGTCTAGGTTTGACTCATTTAATGCAAATTTGGCATTTGTATTTCTTAATTTTTTTTAATAAAAATACAAGAAAATTCCAACCCTTTATTTCTTCTATTTATTTGTGGTTCTATTACTGCGTGTATATATTTTTTTATCTGATTAAGTCCAAGTTCGACGAAATCAAAAGCAAACAAGACATTTGTATTTCTTAAATTTCTTAATAGAAAAACACAGGAAAATTAAAACTTTTCTTTTTCATTTAATCTGTGATTCTTGTAATGCATGAACGTTTTGTTTCCTTATTTAGTCCAGGTTTGGCTAATTGAAAAGTAAATAAAGAATTTGTATTTTTCAAATATTCTATTAAAAAAACGGAGGAAAATTTGAACTCTCCTTTTTCTATTTAATCTGTGTTTTTTTATACTGAATGAACGTTTTCTTATCTTAGTCCAGGTTTGATTAGCTTAATGCAAATGTGGTATTTGTAGTTCTTAAATTTGTTGATAAAAAATACAGGAAAATTTAATCTCTTCGTTTTTTTTATATTACTGAGTGCATTTTTTATCTAATTTAGTCCAGATTCGACTAATTTAAAAGGAAATGAGGCATTTGTATTTCTTAAACTTCTTTTTTACTCATATTTCAGTTTCAATCCTATATTATTATTCTTTATTATCCATAATTCCTTCTCTGTTTTTGTCTTTTCCATTATTCAATTCAATTTTGTAACCATGAACACATAAATGATTTTTTTTTAGTTTGAAGATAATGAAAGATTATTGATACAGTTTTTATAACTAAGCTCACTAACAATTACTATATGACAATCGAAATGTGATTCTGCAAATAAAATAGACAATAAGTAATTATTAAACTCTTTTATGTTTTTTTCTTATCTTAACTTAAGTGATTTATTTGATTTAAACTTAATAAAAAGTTCTGACGTACTAATATTTTTGTTAAAAATAAATCTGTAGGATGGTAAATCAATCATTTAATCTATTTATTTTGAAATTGACACGAATTAATTTTCACACAAACGAATTTATTGTTTTATAAAATCTAGATTTTATAACACAACACTTTGATGATGTTGGAAACGCCGTCGAAATGCACATAAGCTTATTTTTTGTAACCATACAAAGTAAATAATAAGCAATTATTGACCATTAATTTCGTGTGGTGCTAAAAGCGATAATTAATTTGTGTGTAATAGTTTAATTGCGAAAATTTTCATTATTAAAATATTCAAGAAGTCATATATAAAATATTAGATTCTCAAGCATTAAAAAATTTTCAATGTATTTTACCTAGAAACAATAGTAAAAAATAAGAAAAAATAATATAACGAGGGAATAAAATATACTAAGGAATAAAGTGTTACTACTCACTAATATTTTGGTCTAAAAATGATGTGTTAAAAATATAAAACAATCACTTAGTCACCATTCTTCCATTTTTTTCTTAAATTGTGTCAGTATTAAAAATTGTTGGTTTCTTTTTCCGATTATCATTTTCATCCAATGATTTATTTTAACGAGACGACTTTTTGTGTTCGCATTCGAGTTAGATTGCGTGTCGAAAATTTTTATTTCATCGTGTCTAGAACTACTGTTTGATTTATTTCCAACACGACTCTTGACAATAATATAGATATTGATATTTTTTACTTTGCACGTACCTTCCTATATAAATATGTATATATATATATATATATATATATATATATATATATATATATATATATATATATATATAAACAAAATATTTATTCAGATAAGCACGTGCGAATATGTTTTTTAAAATATTTCATTTCCTGTTTATATCCAGTTTGTTTTAGTTTGGAAAATCAACTATTACTCCGAAAATTTTATACATGCATTATATATATATATATATATAAATACCAGGTACCCATAAAATTTTTTACAGTTTTTTATATAAAAATTAAAAAAAAACATTTTTGGTTTGAAGTAAATTAATTGATCAAAATATGAACCTTTACACTCTATAGCTTTCTCCAAACAATTTAACACTTTATTTATATAATTTATATAAAAGTCTTGAGTTTTATTGAGGAAAATACTTGATATTTATTTTTCAAATCACTGTCATTATTGAACTGTGCTTCTCTCATATATTTGTCTAGTCTTAGAAACAAGTAGAAATTCATTGGTAAGAGGTTTAGTAAATATGGTGGATGAAGCATAATTTCCCATCCAAGTTTCAGTATATTGCCATGAGAAGTCTTTGCCACTATTGTTAAGAAATATAACTTTTTTCTTATTTTTCAATGCTAACTGTTTTTAGTAATTCCTCTTGAGTCCGTTAAAATGGGTCACAGTTGATGCTGACAGTGATGGTTTCTCCCACTTTAAAGAAATTATTGTGAATGATTTCTGCAGAAGTCCATCAAACAGAACAAATTTTTTTCCTGGTGTTAATTGTTTCTTTGTTGTCTGTGGCAATGAATCATCTGGAAATAACTAGTGATGATAACTTTTATAATTGAAGTGCATCATTCATTTTTTATCATATATAAAAATTCCATCGAAAGATGATTTGCTTTTTGTCCAAAATGAGAAGAAAAAAGCAATTTGTAAGTTAATGCATTTTATTTTTCATCATCAAATTCTATAACATCTATTTGTTTAACATTCATTTCTTCTCCAGCTGATGCAAATGTGATTTTATGGTTTTTTCAATTACATGATATGTTTATGGTCAATTTAGATTTTGTCTCAATTTCTGTCCTCAAATCTTCATTATTTTAAGAAGTTAATCTTCCAGATCGAGTTGTCTTTCCAAAAGTCTTATTACTCAAAGTAAATTTATAAAACCAATAATAAGCAATTCGTTCTTTTACTACGTCTTCTCCGAATCCCATAGAAAATTTTCAACAATTCTCTGCTGTATTGGAACCAAATTTGAACTCGTACAATAAACACACACGAATAATTTGTTTCTAGTCAACTATATTGAACGAGTAAAAAATACGTATTGATGTTCACTGCTCAAAAATTGAATTAATTAAAAGACTCAGAGGGTGTATCTTATAATTCGAGTTAATTACTCTATAAAGTATTTAGTTAAATATCACAGAAAATATAAAAATTATGAATAGAAAAAATTGGCAATGATTTTTTTGGGTGTCTGATATGTATATATATATATATATATATATATATATATATATATATATATATATATATATATATATACAGTATGTATAAAAGTATTTGCCATATGGGTAACATAAGCAATTTATTGATATAATTCAATAAAGTTGTTGAATGAAAAAATAGTTAATTGATAATTAATATAATATTCATTAGAAAAAATACAAAAAACAATAAAAAAAAGTTTAATTAAACGACATTATTAAATTATATCATAAATTTCTTATGTTACCCATATGACAAATACTTTTATGCATCAATGTATATATATATATATATATATATATATGTACATATGAGTATGTATGTATGTAAAGTTCATGCAGGTTTTATTTAATTCTAAAACTAATTAACTGATTATAAGGAAATTTATTTTCTATTATTTTTAAGCAAACTGCTATCATATTTTTGTCAAACAAATACAATATCAAATAGTAACAAACAACTCATATCTAATACAATACATGAATAGTAAAAAAATATTATTAATACAAAATGATAAAAAAACGGATTGTATATATTGATGTCCCAAATAAGACTGAAGGGTTTAGACATATATTTATTTGTTTAATATTATTAATAGATTTTTACTATCTTTTATTCTTTTCAAGATTCAAGATTCAAGAATATTTTATTGCTTTAAATTTTGGTGTACAAGAATTTTTTACTATGTATAATAAAAATTGTATAAAATAAGTTGTTCTATTTGTATAAAAATAATATAACTGTATATTAAATTCTTAGTTTTTAGCTTAAATTGTCTTTAAATCTATTAATTCTCATTCGGGACAACTATATATACTCTGATTCATTTTCAATCACTTGTCATAAACGTGTAACATTATCCAATCATCTAGAAAGAATTTTGGATATTAGTTTTATAAATCAAAACGAGAATATTTTTTTATTCTGAAATATAATTTCCTTTCCATATTCGTGCACTTCCTCCAATTCACATATTTATCCATTTTCATCCCTGTGCACCTTGCACGTCCGAAATTAATCAATATAATTTATTCAACAATACCATGGAAATAGGGAGAGGCGACTGAATCATTTCACACATCATGGGGTGAAATCAAGTTGTACGTAACTAACTTGCGTGCAATCAAACTGTCTTTATAGACAAGTCCATTGTACGATACAAACGTGGTGGGATTTTATAAACATGCCTATAATATTTGGTATCATTCAAATGTGACGCCTAGATTTGTGTTTCATTAAAAAGAAAAAGGTTTATAGTTTTTTTTAAAAATAAAACATAAATCTAGGCATCACATTTGGATGTATATATATATATATATATATATATATATATATATATATATATATATATATATTAAGTGTACCCATAAGTAGTGTCGTTTTACAAAATTTTATTTTTGTAAAATAGGGGTGATTTTGAAGTAAAATATTCTTCGAGTGCAGTTTTGACACTGAAAAAAACGACATTACTTATGGGTACCAATATATATGTAAAAACGTTCTATATTTTACGAAGAATATCGATAAAGTTTAAAATACATATAAAATATTTTCTTGAGAAATTTTAAACTTACACAGACAGTTTATTGTAGGACAAACACATAAATTGCTACGAAATATAGTTTCATTTATAACATCCTAACATGTACTGTCTCTTACGTGTCAATCGTGTGGTTCTCACCATTTGTACATGATTGCAAGTATGATTGTAGCATGTTTGATAATATTCCGATATACAAGTGTCTTGTACACATGAATAGTTACCATTTTTGTTTCGAGTGCATAGATTCATTTTATTGTGATCAGTGTTGCAGTAAACGGCTTGGAGTTATAACGTTTACCATCTCAAAGGTATTTTATATTCATATATATATATATATATATATATATATATATATATATATATATATATATATATATATATATATATATATATATAATACATATATATATATATATATTATATATATATATTATATATTATTTTCTTTGTTTAAAAAGAAAGTTAAGTTTTTAATCAATTTATCCTATCTGTTCTTACCTATAAGAGTGAAATATAAATTTTGATTGTAAGAATAATTCTGGTGTTCCGGACTACAAAAAGAAATAAAAAAAGTATGTTGGGAATAATACAAAAAGATAAGAAGAGAAATAAATGAATCAGAAAGAAAATAAAAATTACGAATGTTATGGAAAAGTGAAAATTTTGAAATGGAAATAGTGATAAAGTAAGAAAAGGGAACCATTGATGTACAAGGAAAATTATTGATTGGGAATCTAATGTATAAGAAACCTCAGTAAAAATACATAAATAGATGAGAAAGAGAAATATGTAAATGCGTAGAATGGACTGATAGAAAAAAAATTAATTGCTCGAAATGGAAAATTTTGAAAAAACCTTCATTTATTAATTGATTGAGAAGGACTGATGATGATGATATATTTTCATCGACATCAGTCTATTTTTACCCAATTCTGGATGATGGTCTCTCTCAAGACATTTCACTTCGACCGATCTTTCAGTCTATCTGGAATAATTTGTTTATGTCTCTGATGCATTTATTTATGAACCTTTTTCTGAGCTTTTTATGTAAGATCATTCAAATGTGATGCCTAGATTTGTGTTTTATTAAAAAGAAACTAATTGATCTATACACATATTTCCCTATACACCACCCTATATACACGTTTCTTTTAATAAAACACAAATTTAAACATCACATTTGGATGATCCTATATATCTATGTTCTCAATTGATAATTTCTCTTGACCATCGGTGCCCTTCTATTTTTCTTATATGACCGATCTATTTCAATTTTAAACTCTCCATTTTTGCTCTGACGTCTGTAATTTTTGCTTACTTTTTAATCGATTCGGTTCTTTTACTCTACAAAATTGAAAGATTCATGTTATGAATAACTCTACATGTTATTCATAACATGAATCTTTCAATTTTTTTGTGTTATCTCGAGCTGATGAATTATTCTGGATTTCGAGAACCATGTTTCACAGTTATAAGTGAAAACAGGTAGTTCGCATTAATTAAAAACTTTTATTTTTAAAAATAAAAGAATATATGACTTCATAATATGAAAATTTCTTCCAAACCGATATTATTTAATTATTACTCTTCTATATATTTCATTTATAAATGTTTTCTTATAAAAGATCATCCAAATGTGACGTCTAGATTTGTGTTTTATTAAAAAGAAACATGTGTATAGTTTATTTTTAATAAAACACAAACTATATGTAGTATTTGAATTCACCCTATATTAGGTAATCCTAATTTACCCAATATTATCTCAGATATACATTTTTTAAACTTTTTAATTTGATTTTTCTTTGACCTAAAAATCTATTGAACAATATTTTTGTTAGTTTTCAAATTCTATTTCTATTCAATTTAATTCAATTTTTATCTATTACTCCATCTTAATCCTCATATTAATTTCATCTCTAACATCCGTAATTTTTGTTTTCTTTTTTCCCCATTTGATTCTTTTTCTTGGAAATTCTAGTATAAATCTTTCCATGTTTGTTTGTGATTTCTAAATCAGTTGAATTATTCTAGTATTTAAAGACCATGTTTCATTACTATAGATAAGAACAGTTGGAATGTATTAATCAAAAACTTTTTTTTAACATAGAGAAATATCCGAATTTCTTCCAAATTGATTATTCCATTTTACTCTTATGTTCTAATATTTATTTTGTAATAATAAATTATCCCAGATATACTTTTTAATTTCTATTTCTATTCAATTTAATTCAATTTTTATCTAATATTACTCCATCTTAATCCTCTTATTCATTTAACTTATAAATATGTCTTTCGTGTTAATTACCACCCCTAAATATAAACAGTTTTTAAAATCTCTTTCTTCCAATTTTAATTCGATTTTCCTCTGATCTGAAAATTCGTTATAAATTAATTGTGTCTTGACGAGGTTCGTCATAAAACTGATTTTTAACTTTTTGAATAACTCTTCGATTATTTTTTCAAGTTTATCTAGGATTGTCAAGAAAAAAATATTGTCAATTTAGATAACTAAGTCTCTCATTATTTTCTTTTATTCCTTTAGATTTAAAATTTAGTATTCTAGATATTCTATTTCATTTATAAATACAACAATTTTAATATTAGATCACCTTATTTCACTGTTTTCATATTTTTTTTCTTTGTGTATATTTGTAAAGAGGGTATAGAATTTCTATTAATATTTTCTAAGAGTTCAATATATTCCTCGACTCTTTAATGTATTCTATTCAATTCTTTTCTTCAGTTCTGGAATTTCTTTAACATAACTGATTTATTGATTGATTGAATGAAAAGAATTTCCATAATTTCTAAATCTAAGATAGGGTAGTATTTAGTAATTTTAATTGTTGTACGAATGTAGTCCATTGTATGCGCGTGTATAATTTATTTTAAATCAAAATTAATTTAAAACAATACTTGTATTATCGTGTTTACAATTTATTACACATTTCGTGAAAAATCGCATTTTGAATCCTAGTCCTGCACATTAACAATCGAATACGATGACGTCCGTGAACGGTTTCTGGACAACATTAGACCTGTTGGTCGGCCGCGAATGGCGCAAACCGGAAAGAGAGTTCTACGAAGATATCGAAGACTGGCTCGAATCGGTCATCGACCTGACCAACTCGTACGACCCGAGCGTGCGTGCGAGTGTCGACGTGCCGACTCCGAAGAATCCTAACGTGCAGCCAACATCGTCGTTCTATTTAGATGACAGTTCCGGATACAGTTCGTTGCACGCGGAGATAATGTCACCAAGGTCGGACGTGTCTTCATTACACGTGCAACCACTAGTTGATTGTCGGTGAGTTTCTAAATGCATGCCTTACTTCTTAATAGTTTGAAACGACGATACACGAGATAGAATCGATCGTTTAAAACATATCTCTAGAAATATTAGCAATAAGTATTTGTATTCATGTTTATATGAATTGAATACATTGTTCAATTATGAAGAAGATTATATTTAACAGATTCTATATTTATTTTTTTAAAAAAAAATCATTAAATTAGTTTAACACGTTCGTGGACAGTAAAAATTTCAGTGAACTGCAAAAATAGACAGACATTTTTTTTAAATTAATTGTGATATCCAAAATTTGATTAGACACATTTTGTAAGAGTAATCAGAATATTACATTTTAATAGTTATATACAATTAATTAAAAAATTAAAATTATAATTAAAAAATTAAGGTTATATAAAATTAAATGAATAATAATTGGCTTTAAAATTTGAATGCTTATATCATTCTGCATCACAATGAAAATAAATGCCGTGTTAATATTGAATCTACAACTTGCTGAAGACGTTGTTACTTTCGAGATCATCCTGGATGATATCGAAAAAAGAATTATACAAAATGGGCCTTTCCATACTAGTCAACATGCATACAGTATTCACGATCCATTACCACTCATCTCACACGCTCTTACCCGAAAACTAGTTTTTTTAGGTAGGGGAGTTTGAAGATAAGAAGGTGTGAATATGGGTAATGGGTGTGAATACTGTATGCATACTGATTAGTGTGGAAAACCCCAGTAAGTCAAACATTTGATCGTATGATGATTTGATCAATAAAAAAAGGAAAATAATGTACATAAATGGATAGGAAAGTTTCTAGAATGAAAAATAAAGTACATGTCTTGGCCAAAATTATATTTATTTCTTAAGAGAGTCTATTGTGAATTTTGGCTTTGATTTAGTCGTTCAAATAATCCAATAATGTTGCATAATACTGGTTTATTATTCATTTTTATTTTTTCTAAATGAATGATTAAAATTATTTCACAGAAATTCTAAAAATCAGTAGCCATATTTTTTTGGTTAAGGGGGTATTCTAGTCTAGACGCATACTGTTTTTTCGGGCGCTATAAA
Organism: Neoneuromus ignobilis; assembly: GCA_029203775.1. Lineage (NCBI taxonomy): Eukaryota > Metazoa > Arthropoda > Insecta > Megaloptera > Corydalidae > Neoneuromus > Neoneuromus ignobilis. Next base: position 69,784,892 of record CP092087.1, on the reverse strand, counting down.
AAAAGCAACAAATATTTTTACTATCCATTCTTTATCAGTTATTTATTGACATTTTAAGAGTATAAAAAAGTATTATTAAAAACAAAAAATTCAAAATTGAAAAAGGTACAGGCTGGCAAAGTGGGGGCTCGAAAAAAAGGTGTCTCCTGGTTGACGTGTTCCAACCCTTCCGGTCATCTGAAACAAAAATTTTTTTGAAATTATTGAAAAAGAAGATTGTAGTAGTATCCCTGCCTAGGGAAATTTTAAAAAAAAATTTTTCGCAAAATGGCGACAGTGTGAAAAAACAGTCATTTTTTGCCCTATTTTTTCAACTTTCATAATTTTTTAAAAATAGTAAAAAACAACATTTTCAAAAAATCCTAGGCGGGGGCAGTTAGTCTTATATTGAGAAGCTCTGTACCAAATTTCAAGTAAATCGGTCCATTAGAACTTGAGATATCACGTCAACCGTGTTGAAAAAGTAGTTTCGAGAAAAACGCGTTTAAAGTTTGGAGTCGAGTTTAGACCGGATTGGTTGGCGCGTCACAAAAATAGCTATAACTTCGAAAATAATTCGAATTTCGGAAAATCCTCTTACGGACATATTCTTAAAGGTCTAAACTTAAAATATGCAAAAAAATGATTTTTTTGAAATTTTTGACTAGAATACCCCGAATAGAACCGTCTTCATCTTCTTCGGAGCTGATTCATCACGTGCTGTCAACTCTTTCGACTGTCGTTTTGTCTCTAGTATGTAGTGATAAATTCATATTTCATCAAATATTTGAGCTTGATAATTTTGAACTCTTTCATTCCTTCAGTAAAATAAATTTTGTCTAAAATCCTTGAAATATTAATTTAATTTTCCACACGACCATTTTTTAACTTTTGAAGATTTCTAGAAACATTCCGAATTTTACTTATAAAGTGAATTTGTAGATTAGAGAAAACTCGAATTAAATTCAATAGAAATAGAAATTACAATTTTTTTAACGATTATAACTCTTATTACTGTTAAAACCATTTTTTAACTTTTTTAATTTTCTTCCAAAAACTTGTTTGTATCAAAATCATTTATATGCTATATTTATTGATTGTGATCATACAAGTGAGAAATTGGGAAGCATTTGGGTGTAAAATGATTGAATAAGGTATTGTTTATGATGACAACATTTGTAGTAAGGCGATAGAAAACGTGCTTAGCCTAACAATGAACCAAACGTTGATTTGCACATAAATTCATATACATATACATACATATATATATATATATATATATATATATATATGTGTGTGTGTGTGTGTGTATGTTCGTGTACGAATTCCGTACTGTTTTCTCCAGAACCGTGCACATTGTGTGGGAGTTTACTCAATTTGGCTGCATGATAAACACATCACGATTACTTTAAACATATTATTTCTGCTAGACTTGATTTACATATTTGTGGAATATCTGCAAACATCAATTTGTGGCTTTTCAAACAGACGAATTGTTCATGTACTGTTCATGATCGTGCCAATTTGGAATATTCGTGTTTATGTCGATCGTTATTAATCCGATTCATTTACTTAAATTTTAAACCTTTTTTTAATTTATATCTCTTACTTAATAGAAAAATCTATTTCTTCATATATGTTATATTATCTAAATCATCTGATTTAAAATCAGTTCTAAGATTGATAAAATTAAATTGTATAAGAATTATAATTTGAATTAGAACAGAAATTATTTTTCTTAAAAAAAAGGATTTATATATTTTTCATCCATTGTTACGTTTATGAAAATATAAAAAATTTCAAACTATGTATCAGACGATTATATAAAATACAAACTCGGTATTTACATTCAAAGCACGTCATCTGAAATGACTGTCTCCTCGATACAATTATCGAGTTAGAACCTAGTCATTTCTGTATTTCGTTCTCGAACGTATCTAGACATGTCGTGGGTGGTTCTGTGAAAGAAACGAACTATCTTCCTGGAAGACATTATCATTTAAAGTAGCAAACCTTGCACCGATATGGTTATAAAGTTAGAGAACGCATTTAATTCATTCCATCTCGAAATGACAAGTTTGTTAAATGTATTTCACAAGAATGAAATCATCTATGCGTTTATATTTTTTTATTGAAAAAGTGTATTGTTCGGTAAGAAGAATTTAAATTTGACAAAGCAGATAAAATTATACAGTAAAATGTATTTTTGTTTAGTTTCGCTTTATTTTTTTGCACTTCTTTTTAAAGAAACTAAAATAATTGTAGTTTTAATATATAGGATGGGTTAAAATGATTCTTAGGGATGATAAAAGATAGTAAATGACAATAAATGAGTTAATATATATCTAAACCTTTTTAACCTGATTTGAATCAATTTATGCTACACCAAAATGGATTTTTTTCGACTAATATTTTATATTTCCTCATAAGCACTTTCAATTTTTTAATATTATTAAATAAAGCAGGTTATATTAATAGCAACAAAAGTGATACAATTTTGTTATATCTTACTTTTTAATGTGAGAATGACAATTGGTAACCGACAGTGTCAGCACCAGAAACCATCTTAATGATATGTGGCGAAAGCTAGTTTTACCACTGAAAATATGTCACTTCACAAATAACACATTTACATATATGTATATGCATTAATACCGACTGGGTAGCACGGTGGTTTGCATCACCGCGTGTCATGCGGGAGGTTGCGTTCAATTCCCAGTCGGAGAGAGTCCTTCACTTTCGAGGGTTGAGTATGAAGGCCGACAACCCCTCATCTTGTAAAAAAATAACTATCGAAAAGTTAAGTGAATGAACTCCGAATAAAAAATCCTTTATCAATCAGCTTGGTGAATATGACCAAATACCAGTGAATGGTAGCATTCATTGAGGCTTTCGTCCAGAAGTGGATTGATGTGGGCTAATGATGATGGTGATATGCATTAATATATATATAAAATATTATTTCAATGAAAAGTCATTTTGATTTTTAGGTAATTGATGCAATTTACTTTTTCTTATACTGAATAAACAATATCAAAAATCAGAAATGTTTATTGAAATAAAATCAATCTATAATACATGTTATTACTATTTATTTATGATCTTCTCTAAATTCAATTTATACAGCTGATGTATTTTTTTCCAATACTACAATCTAATGATAGTAAATACAATAAATTTTTAACAAAAAGTTTGTTATAACTCTGATATTAATTCCAATATTTTGAATTTGGGCAAAGAAAAGTAACTAAAATTGATTTTTCTGCGATAAAAACTGTATTTTCTAATAATTTTTATTATTTTTGTCAAGATATGATTATTTTGTATCAAAATAATCGAAATGCGATCAAAAATCGATTAATGGTGAATTTTAATTTTTTTACAATTGAAAAAATAATTATTTGTAATAAGAAAAATTTCGTGAAAAAATTCAATTTTAAAAATTATTGTTTTATCAAAAATGGTTATAAAAATCGAGTTGGTAATTAAATATAATTTTTAAATAGAACTTAATTATATTTATAAATACACTTTGTGTCAATCAAATTAGTCGAAAAATACTATTTTCATTTTTATATGCTTTTTCTTGGAGCAAATTTCTATTTTTCTACTCTGAATATATTTTCAGAAATTTAAAAAATAAATTTTCAATTGTAATTTTATGTTCGCATGTTGTTAATTTTTTTTTAATCCCAAGAACAAAGATTTATATTATCAAAAATTTAATTTGGGTTTAGAAAAATATTTGCTAATAAAATATGATACTTTTGATAAAAAAAGAATTTGTTGTCAATGAAAATAACCGAATTTCGGCAAAAAAGAATAGATTATAATGAATTTTCAATTTTTATTCATCAGAAAATTGACTTTTATACAAAATTTCATAAACAATCAAAATTTTCAGAATCAACTCTTCATTTTCAAATCAAATATTAATATAGGGTTTTTTTAAAAAAATAATAGAACTTTAAATTGAATTTCTATCGAAAGTTTCATCTAACCAAACACACACACCCATATATGTGTATATATATATATATATATATATATATATATATATATATATATATATATGTATATATATATATATATATATATATATATATATATATATATATATATATATATGAGCCGTTCAGAAGCCAATGTGATGAAGTGCATTTTTTGAATTTTTCATATTTTTGTAAATTTTAATCAAACAAAATTTTTTTGATTAAAATTTACAAAAATTAGTAAATTCCCAAAAATGGACTAAATTACATTGGCTTCTGAACGGCTCATATATAAAGTGTTTTTTAGGTTAGATAGAATTTCCGATAGGGGTTTAATTTTAATTTCTATCATGGCTAAAAAAATTCTGTATAAGGTAACTCAAATCTCTATTTAAAATTATGTTTTGAAATATTATTTAGAAAAAAAGTGTGATTTATCAAATTATTGATCATTGGGCATTTTAATGGTATCTTGTGGTGCTCGTAATTAATGATTTATTTGTACGAAAGTTAATTTTCCACGGTATTCAAATAAATATTAAAACATTACATTAGTTTTGTCGAAATTTAAAATCAAGGATAATTAATTAATAAAGAATAAAAGATAATGAATTGAAGTGTAAAAACAGAGAAGCGATTTAGCACTTCTTGGTACTCAAACAATTAATACAAATAGTTATTGAATATTATTACAAAAAGCTCTCTTCGCTTAGATCTTATCCAGATTCAATTTTCACTATTTCCATAGGAAATAACAAAGTTATATAGAACTATTTCCATCTAACTGTACGTCTTATCGTCGCCGTCCGTCAACAACGACCGATGTTGAATCTAAATCTTAATTAATTATAATCACAATTTGCTCGAAACAAACGACCCGATTTGTTTTAAACTAAATATGCCAAGGTTCCAACATCCACAGACACAGAAATTAATTAAATGCGGTTACAGAGGCCGTCTGTCACGTGCACGAATGACTGAAAATCGTCACGGTAACATAATTACGTGTTCGTGCGTCGCCAATTATGAGTTTCGATCTTGATTTTAAATTGATCATCGTTCATGCACGTCAATCGTTTCTTTGTACACGGCTCTGTCAAACGTACATAAATACATAAACACGCACCGAACAAACATCTACGTAGTTGATTGTAAGCTGTTCTATTTTTGTATACAAGTGATAACTTTTCCATGTCTTAATGAGATTTCCAGTTTTAATTAGAAATTGTTAGGAGGAGTTTAAATGCCCGGATGGGTTGAAGAAAATTCGATAATTGTGCTCAACTACTTGGCAATGTCTGGATATATAGGTTGTTTTTCGGAAAGTTTTGTTTATTACATTTATATATTTATATATATATATATATATATATATATATATATATATATATATATATACAAGTTCGAATACTTACGAGGAAAAAAGATTTTTTTTATAAATATACATATAGATATAAAGAACATATTTTAAAATTTCGTTGTATTTTTAAAAATGAAAACATGAATTGTGTCAGAAAATTTTACAAACGAGTGAGCAACTCTGATATCACAAAAGTGTTTTTATAAAAATCTTCAAATATACTGTATGTATAAATATCTTGATACATAATGAAATAAAGAATATTTATTAGATCAATAATAATATGAAATCAATAATTGTATAAATATAATAATTTGAATAATGAATAAAGTAATATTTTTCTAGACTTAAAACCCCTATTACGGAATTTGCAATTCTAAGAAAACAATAATAATTGGCACTTTTATAAAATATTATTGGGATGAAATTTATAAAAAAATAATTATTTACTTATATATATATATATATATATATATATATATATATATATATATAGTACATAGCCGCGATTTTCAATAAGCGCTTCAGAAATTTAAATGGAAATAAAATACAAAGAATTTAATTAAATATTTTATTTTTATTTTTAAGTATATTCTATGGCATTATTTATGGAACACAATTTCATTCATATGATTATCATGACTTTGTTTGACATAATGCATTCTTTTAATCCAATTTTTAGTCAGTCTTTCATATAATTGTGATACAATTTCATAAATTACACTTCAATGTTTATTTCTAATGCTACTATGTTTGTGGTTTATCAGCATAAACCAATGATTTCACCTAACCCCACAGAAAATAATCCAATAGAGTTAGATTACGCGATCTTGATGGCCAATTAATTGGTCCATTTCGTGAAATAATGGACTCATTTAACTCTTGTTTCAATAAGTCTATTGAATTTTTTACAATTTCTAAGCATTGTTGAAGTATTAAATATTCCATAATAATTTTCCAAACTATACGGAGTTAAAATATCAAAATTAGCTTAAAAAATTAAAATATGGCTACTATCAACTGTCACTATATTTCAGTATTATATTCTATGGAAATCTTCTTAAATATGTTTTTTAATTCTTACTTTTCAACTAATGATTGTTTTGTTTATCGATAATATTTTTTTTGTTTACATTCAGCCCATTTTGATTTTAATTATTTTACTTTCATTATATCCATAACTGTAGATTTTCATATATATACACAGAAGTACAAACGTATTCGCCATATACAGAAATTTAACCTACTTTAACACAAATAAATTTTAACTTCAACACCACAATGGTTTAAAGTGTTCAATAATCACTTATTATTTATAATTATATCGGTTAATGCATTTCGATGGCAACGCCATCATCGTTAGAGCCTAATTGAATCAGCCACAGTTCCAAAATAACAAATAAATGTAACCTATTGTTTTTATTTTAGAAATTTATACTATATAATAGAATTAATTTTTTTTTGTATTTTTTTCTAATGAATATTATATTTAATATCAATTAAATATTTTTTTTTAATTTCAGTACTTTATTATATCAATAAATTGCTTATGTTACCCATGTGGCGAATACTTTTGTATATATATATATATATATATATATATATATATATATATATATATATATATATATATATATATATATATATGTATATGTATATGTATATGCATACGTGTTTACGTACATATACGTAAGTAATAACGGTTTAAATACAATAGAAAATATATAAACATTTAAATCATTTATTTGCCTCTTAATTGATTTTATCAAATATTTTCTTTAAAAATTCGCAGAGTTCTTTCGTATAACGTTAAAGCTTTAATAAATATTCACTGGATGTCGTTACAAGTTTCATGTAACGACGTTGAGTGAACATTTCAGTCTGTTTTTGCTATTTTATTTTCATTTAGTTTATCACAAAAATTAAAAAATATTACTATTATATATTATACATTATATATATATATATATATATATATATATATATATATATATATATATATATGTATATGTATATATATATATATATATATATATATATATATATATATATATATATATATATATATATATATATATATATATATATATATATATATATATATACGAGGGTCGTTTGATGAGTATGGTAAAAAAGTAAGAAAAACTAAATTGGAAAATTTAATTAAATTAAACAATAAATAAATTTACCATAGTAATCAAACGACCCTCGTATATACATATGTCAACATAAAAATTTATCTAAAGTTATGTTGGCACTTATATAAAGTTATGATGAATAGTTATGTGTGGTGGTCTACAAAGAGAATTTTACCCCCAAGGACAATCCTTTACTGATGCATCGTATTGTCAAGAAATTGAAATAATACATGAAAAATTAATTTCCCAAGATCCTAGACTAATCATCAGAGATGAACCAATATTGCTTCATGACAACGTTCGACACCACATTTCTTTAATCACTATATAATTTTACATCTTCCGTATTCATTCTCTATTGTCATCAACCGATTTTCATCTTTACAAAAATCTTGATATTTTTTTAATGAAACATTTATAAATCAAGAGACTATAATTAATGCATTTACAAATTTCATTTCTTTTCAAGACGTGAAGTTTTATAAGAAATGGATGGAGCTATAATTTAGTATTACATGCTGGGAAAAGTCTAATAAAAATGGTGCATGTTTCAATCAAATAAAATATTTTTTCCTTGCAATATTGAGTTTTCATTTTATCATTCAATTTTGGACATTTCGTATGATACAAACTAATATTATTAATTTTCTCAAATACTGTCCATATTGCCCTAATTCTCGATCTGGTTACTATCATATCCTGTAATTTTATATATACATAACTGTATATATATTTATATATACATACATATATACAGTAATACCTCGTTTAAAAAAATCACTGATCGACATGATAAAATATTTTTTTTGTATTGAAGCTTCGTTTTTCAATTTTTGCATTAATCGCTTTTTAGATTTATTTCAATTAACCATATTAAATCACATTTTCTTCTGAAATTAATTTATTAACGGGATACACAAATCCACCATTGTTCCATTATTAGTTTTCTCATCCAGGACAAACGATAGAATTTGCGAAGCATAACAGAGGGGACTCACAGTTAAATATACAGGAATACATCGCATAGTCCGGCTAATCGGTTCCACTTATTAGCCGGGCTATTTGAAACCAGACTAATCGAAACACTAAATACATACAAAAAACCTTAATTGGTTCCAAACAAAATTTTTTTTCATGTTTTTCAGTAAATAAAACGAGGGTAATATATTCAAATGTTTGTATGTATCAACAAAACAAAGTCAGGGGTTTATACATTCATTTTAAATACATTTTAAATTTATTTTCAAATGGGTGATTAAAATTTAATTATCAAAAAATCGACTTTACTCTAGAGTTGCGAATCAAAAACTAATAGAAAAAGGAAAAAGACCACAAAACCAGAACTGCGCATGCGTTGCGCATAATGTGCATATACGATTTCGGTTATCTTTTTGATTATGTTTTCATAATAAAGGGTAAAACTTGAAAATTTGCGTATAAAAATAATTTTATATATTAATCTTTGGGATTTTTTCAAACAAAACTTTTTAGTAGGATTTTTTTCAAGTAAAAATTTTTTTTTTTGGAAATTTCAAACAGGACTATAGTAAAACCGGACTAATCGAACCTGGACTATGCGAGGTATTGCTGTATATATATATATATATGTATATATATGCGTGTATATGAGCGGTTTGTAGAGGTGCCAATTTGAATGACGAAAAAACAGAACCGTGTACAACAACACGCAAAGGCCGAAAACATTCCGACGCTCGAGCGTCGCTTTCGCCGGACGCGTGCATTCGTCGATAATGGGTAAACGGCACTTCGGTCTTGTAATTCATTCGAAACATTATCGATAAAACACGTCGTTTTCAAGCCGCAATAATCAATCCATCATGTGTGTGGCACGTGACTAATGAAATCGACATGGCCGTCGGTCTATGCTCTAATTAATGAGTCTATTGCTTTCATCGGGACTGTCGCCGCAAATCTACGTTTTTTTCTAATAGTCCGTATTGTACGACACCTGGATGTAATTAATTCTTTTCGAACTATTATGATTTCTTTTGCGGTTATTTCGGTTCGATGTAAAATAGATACGAACGAGTATTTTGTTGTTGACAGTAGTTCGATTGGTTTTCCATAGATTTTCGATATTTAATTGAATAATTTTTTTTTTGAAAAGAAATATTTTTTTATTATACACCCTAGAAAATTCTAGTATGATTAATATCTAATTTATTTATAAAACAATGTACATAAATTGAAAAAAATATTGATAAAGTTAAAAATTAGCAGTTAAAATTTTTAAAGTCAAATAATTTGAATTTTTCATTTTTTAAATAATGTTAAAAAATATATAAATGATCGTATTTTTTAAATACTACCGCCAAAAAAATCTTATTAAATTAATTTGAAATACAGTCAACCATCACAAGTTCGGTATAGTTGAGACTGCAGATTTGTCAAATCACTAGTTGTTAGATTAGCAATGATAATTTACACGTTTTTTTTTAATAAAACACAAATGTAGGCGTCACATTTGGATGACTATTTATAGAGGGAGGGGTGAGGGGGGTAGTGATGAATCTAATTTTTTTACAACATTAATTATTAATTATTTTTAATTATTATTAATTTAATTAATATTAATTATTTTTTTACAACATGATTCGTGAATCATGTTGTAAAAAAATAATAAATATCTCTTCACTTAAAAGTAACAGAATTTTTAGATGCAGAAAAATGCACATGCAGATAAATAATTGAATAAAAAAGAAAGTGACGGCTGCGAGTTGGAGTTGCATTGAGTTTAAATAGGGAAAATACAAAAAAATTGGAAATTAGGTTCGAATTAGAAGTGGAATCGGATTACCTGTAATTGAATTAATGATGGTCGATTGTATTTTAAGCATTTTCTTATTCACTATTTTTCTAGCCAATTTTTATTTTGGAATTAGAAAATTCAATTTCACGCGAATGAACTATTGTTCCAACACTAAAAGATACTGAAAAACTGTTTAATAATTATTTATCATAAAAAAATTTTTATTTGTGAATTAATAATATTCATAAGTAAACACCCATGATAATTCATTTATATTTTAAATAATCTCGAAAGACTGAAAATAGAGAAGTAGAAAAACTAAGAACTAATAAATTTGTCTACAACTATATTCAATCAAAAGAAGCCAATTAACCCTTTACAGAACGCTGCTAGAAATTTTTGAAAAACTCCAATTTTTCAATTGTGTTTAGATTCATAAAAACATGTTTTTGATTTTTTTTAAAATTTTTATTAATAATAAATTATAAAGGTTGTTTCACGATGGAACCATTATGCTGTCTAGGACTCTCGAGACTGAGGGTAGCAGAGTTATATAGAGAGGATGGTTTTATAGTGGGAGTAAGCTGCAAATGGTTTCCAAAGAGAGGATGGTACCATGAAACCATTGTGCTTCAAAGGATTAAGAAATAAGGTGACAGACCAGTCACGAAAATGTCGATAAGTTAATTCTGACTAAGAGGGAGAGATTTTACGTATACTAGTTAAAAAATATAGGTATTTTATATTTTTTTTGCAAATAAAAACAATACTGAAGATAAGAGGATTTTTTTAAAAATTAAGAAGTACATTCGGTGGCACATTTTCCTCTAATCATATCAAAGATTAGAATACAGCTCATGACACATTAAGATGAAGAATTTCAAAAGCCCCCTCCCCAAAAAAGTCTAGATTTTATAACACTGCGCTCTGATGATTGAATTGCTACCGAAATGCGCATCAGCTCATAAACAAATAAAGTGAACAATGAATAATTATTGAATATTTTGATATAAGGGTGCTAGTTGATTAGTGTGAAAGAATTTATGTATTGGATTTATAGAATATAAACATATTTTTATTGCTTGTATAAAAATATCTACGTTTTCTCAGTTCAACGAACCAAACAATATTGTCTCACCACACTGAGAACTCGTGCCGTATAGCACCAAAAACCACATACTCGAAATTGTTATCAATATCTGATTTAAATGATCCACAGACCAGAATAAAAGAAAAAGAAAACACCCACACATTTACAAACATACAATACTAGTGAGAAATTCGTCCATTTATCTCTTCGCTCGAATTACGTACGTTCGTTCCATACGGAATTAAACCTGATCATGCAATAGTCTCGTCTCTGTCCCACTCGTATCAAGTCCCACGAATTGCATCTCGCTCGGACGTACACGTTTTTTTCGTAACTCGAAAAGACACGGTATTAGTAGGGCAGGCGCTATAAGCTTGTCTTAAGTTGAATAACGAAAATTCGTCTTCTTTATTAAACGAATGCACGCTCGCGTTCCGCGTTTAACGACGGATTAACGGCGAACTAATTTGTGTATCGCGGAACGCAGACACAATCTATCTTTATATTTAAATATATTTACATGTATATATCGTCGATGTATATTATTTCCTATCGCTGTTCGATAATTCTACTGTGAAAATAAACGTATCCGTCTATTTTAATCAAATCGTCTGACGTGAATTTAATAAATGTTCTAAGTTCGTTCGGTTTAATTAAAATAAAGGTAATATAAATGTACACAAATTCGTATTTATATATTTCGTACGTACGTTTGTTTTCATTGCAAGGTGAGTGTTGTTTTAATTCCATATTAACATTATTTTGCGTGGAATTGTAGTGCACGAGTGCTTTTTACATATTGTCTACGTTAGTATTTCAGTTTACAATAATATTTGTTAAATTATTTGTTTAGAAATAACTAATATTTATTTCAATGTATGTTGAAGTTATTTCATGTTGGAAAATTCTCATGGAAACTTTTATAACATAATATTTTTTTAAAAAAAATATTAATTGCAACGATAATTATTTTTTAAAAATTATAGTGATTGGATTTATAGTGAGATTTTTTTGAATTTTATTCTATAAGCATTTATATATATATATATATATATATATACATATATACATATATATAGTAGCCAAAATGAGATTAAAAAATGTAAAATACAAATAATTTTTTCAAATATTTTCTTAAACTTTTTCAATTTTATTAGAAAATATTTTTCATGCACATTTTTTAAACTATGTATAAAATATCATATCTCTTAAGTGTCTCCTATTTTTTGTTGACAAAAATTAGTAAAAGTATTAGTTTCAAATAATCTATTGATATTTATTGTTGCCTATGTTACGTTTTTCCTAAATTTAATTTCGTAAAGAAAATGTTTATATTTTAGGTTAATTTCTATATTTTTTCTGTTCACTTGCAACGGAATTTGAAATAGAATTGATATTATAATTCTGTGCAGTGATTATTAAACACAAAAAATCAGTTTTTATTTTGAAAATCGCAACCAATTTCACTGCACCTCTAAATCCACCATTTAACATTTTTTCCTCGAATTTTCAATTTAATATTTAAAACCCCTCGTGTGTAAGATTTCAAAAAAAATATTCTTATTTTAAATTCTCCAATTACGTTCAAAGGTCAAAACACCATCCTTATAAAATATCATCTAAAAGCAAATAAACAGAAAAAAACGACTTAACACGAATTATGAAACATAATCATATCCGAAAAAAAAGAACCTGAGTATAGTTAATAGCATTCAACGTGCACTTCTCCATTAATTTTCCGTTGTATGAACGTCTCAGTCTAAACAAATGTAACTTTTCAAATTGAAATAACGACCTGTGGGAGTTTCGTACAAGAACATGAAACCCTTTCGGGGATTCGGAGACGTTCTTGCGCTTGTAACCCGAGCGATGTCTCGCTGCACACCAATTTGCAGAGTCAGTGACAATCTGTTTAACAGTGTAGTATCACTGTATGTGTGGATGATGTCGAGTCATCGGAATTGTCTTTTTTTCGAATAAAAGTTGGGGGAAAATTGTAACTCAAACGACACGAGTTCTGAGAATTGTTTCGTTTACGAAAAGTTTTCGTTATGAGATGAAATAATTACATTTATATATATATATATATATATATATATATATATATATGTATGTATGTATGTGTGTGTGTGTCTAATTTATATTTTAATATCAGCTAGTCTTTTATTAGAACAGTCTTGTTTTTCGTAGTATCATATTTTGTTATTCCATTAATTAAAAGCTGATCAAAAGTAAATATTTAATAGAGATGATAATTTCATATTCCAAATATCAAATAACATCATATTCTACTTTTCATTTCGTAAATTAAAAATCATATATCAAGCATAGTAATTATAATTTCTAGAATTCATTGAATTTCAAATAAATAACATTTCTTATTTGAGTTCCAATAAAGTTTTTAACCTTAAAAACTCTTTGTTGTTTTGGAACTGTGGCTGATTCACTTTACACAAATGAATTTTAACTCCAACACAATAACATATAATCAATAATCATATTATTTATAATTATATAACTAATAAGTGATTATTTTGAACACTAAGGTTCTGACGATGATGGCGTCTCCATGAAATGTTATAATTAAGATTATACTTATAAATAATAAGTGAACAATAAGTTATTTTGAACACTAAAAATGTTTATAAAAATATGTCACATTTTTTTAAAGAAATGTTTATGTACAACACAGATCAGAAAAAATGTAATCCAAAAATAATATTCAGATTGTATGCAGGTTTTTAAATAAACTCTGTAAATTATTCATTCTGAAATTTGAGACAATGTTTTATAACTTTTTAAAACTGTTTTATTTCCAGTTCTTCAACTAACACTAGTACAGATTTTTATTGACTTTTTGATTTATTTTAAATCCTGTATATTTGTGCTATTCTCTTTTTTATAATTAATTTTAAATTCCTGATTAATTATTTTTTTTAAAATCTAATTACTGTTAGATTTCCCAACAAAAAAAGCACTCAACAAATACTTTTATTCAAAATTAATTAAGCTAATGTGCATTTCAAAAGCAATGATGTGATCATCAAAACTCTGTTATAAATGCTATTTTTTTATTCAAACAAATTCCAAAGAGATTTTATAAAACAACGTTCTGATGATAATGGCATTTCCTTTGAAATGCACATCAGTTTATAAACAAATAAAGTGATTAATAAGTAATTATCGAAACTTTCAACATTTTATAGTGTTAAGCTGATAGTCCATTTATGTGAAAGTGGATTAGTCAGTTCCAAAACAAATTTTCACAAAAAATATTTTTCACAAATACGATATTTATTCGATTTGACATACAGGAATTATTAACCACATTTAAATCGGCACGCACTCCTCAACCTGCCTATAACCATTCCAATAAGCGCAAATAAAAACGCGACGATCGTCGCCCGTTCGATGTTATTGACACCCGCAACATTTTATTCATTAAGTCAAAAAGTGAAACAGCTCGTTGAGCGCGGCTTACCCGAACAATTTTATTATTAATAAAAAAAATGTATACATTTTTTTCATCTCGGTCTGTACGAACGCAGAGTCAATATTTGAACGAAAACAATTTTCTATTAAATTTTTTTTATACCGCAATAAAATTAGATATGCAACATCGGTTATAAATCTATATTCGCGTGCAATAAACTTGGAATTTTATTATGTTATAAGAGAAAATGAGATATTGTTATTCGAGAAATGCGTTTTATGTGTATGCGTGTGTGTGTTATTGTTTCTGTGTGTACTTTGACCGCACTTAACGCCTGTTTCCATTATAATCTTCTAAAGTTCACTTTTACCCTTGTACTTGCTATACGCCCACATTAAATATAACACACACACACACACACACACACATATATATATATATATATATATATATATATTTATATATATAAACCTGAGACAATAAATTACTGCAACTAATCTTTTTTACAATTCTCTAAATTTACTGTATTTTTTTTGATTTTTCAAACAAAAAATTAATAATACGTTAAAGTTTATTCAATTTTATTAAAAAATAACTAAAAAAATAATGATTACTTATTAATACTTACTTATTTTACACTTAACAATGACTTTTGAATTTTCACTTCCCAATATGCTACAATTTTGTTTGTTAACATAACCATTTCATTGAAAATGCGATTCATCACTGAAGATGATTTTGTTAAAAAATTCATCATATTCTGCTTTTTTTCTTGGTACCAATTAACAAACATACTACGCAAATGATGATCAGCTGACTTGAATTCTTGTATTAGCTGGGCTTCATATACATGAAGATGCAAATTTTTTCGTAAAATGTCATGCAGAGTACTTCTTGTGATGTTTAATTGCTGTGAACGTCGACGAATCGATGTTTGAAGATCTTCTTCAACACTTTCAAGTACAGCAGCAATATTTTCAGCTGAACGACCACTACGAGCACATGTTTTTGGTCTTTGATCTCCAACAATACCAAATTGTTGAAATTTTGAAATTAGGTTATGAACAGCAGACTCTTGATTACGAGGAAAAGATGCACGAATTTTACGCATTAACGTTGTAAACTTTTCACCATTTTTATAGTGAATTTTTATTATTCAAATGCGTTGTTCAAGCATATAGCGTTTTATCATTAAAATTTTCCAAATTTTCAATAAACAAATGTTAAATAATGACTGTTAAAATATTTGATATTTCATCAAATAATAGCCAACTTACTTCCTAACCTCAAATTTGGACACCTTTTATATTTACTGTGGGAAATTCATCATTAATCACAATTAGAATATTTTTATGTTTTTTATGTGTTTCACAAAAGTAGTTTGAAAATAATTTCATCCTTGATTATTAAAATTGTTGCATTTTTCAGTAAAAATTTTCAAAATGAATTAGGAATAAAATTTAGTCTTAAGTCTTATTCAATATTTGATATTTCATCAAATAATAGTCAACTTACTTCCTAACCTCAAATTTCGACACCTTTTATATTTACTGAGGGAAATTCATCATTAATCACAATTAAAATATTTGTATGTTTTTATGTGTTTCACAAAAGTAGTTTGAAAGTAATTTCATCTTTGATTGCTAAATTCGTTGCATTTTTCAATAAAAATTTTCAAAATGAATTAGGAATAAAATTTAGTCTTAAGTCTTATTCAATATTTGACATTTCATCAAATAATAGCCAACTTACTTCCTAACCTCAAATTTGGACACCTTTTATATTTACTGTGGGAAATTCATCACTAATCACAATTAGAATATTTTTATGTGTTTCACAAAAGTAGTTTGAAAGTAATTTCATCTTTTATTGGTAAAATCGTTGCATTTTTCAATAAAAATTTCCAAAATGAATTAAGAATAAAAGTTAATCTTAGTTCTTATTCAATATTTGACATTTCATCAAATAATAGTCAATTTACTTTCTTATCTCAAATTTAGACACCTGATATAGAATACAAATATACATATTTATGTATATATATATATATATACTGTATCTTGAACATAATATTCAACTTATGTTCTAAAATTAATCTTGAACGTGAGAATTTCCATTACGAACGCACATACAAACACAAACGTATTTTTTATTGCAAACACGTACAAAACATTTCCGTTTATTAGTCTCTCCGTGCGTTGTGTTAAAGGTCAGTTACAGAACGTTGACTTTCAGATTTCGTAGGTCACGAATTCATCGTACGGTGCTTTATTATTAAAGCGTTTGTACTGTACAAAGCACAGCATTCGTACGTTTTGATCTTTGTATTACGATTGTAGACTTAATCATAAATGCTGTTTGTTGATGATGATCAGAGAACAACACGAATTTATTCTACAATAGATTAATAAGAAACGATAAAACTTTCCAGGTAGAAACGAAATTAGGTTTTGAATTAAGTTTCATTTTGTGAAATACAACTTTGTTAAAAAATTTAATCCAATCTCCTTGACATCTAAACTGAACTTCTAGCCAATCGTTTTGTAAAATCTGAAAAATATGACACAGACTTTCATAAAATACAACAGTTATGAACTGCGCAATGTTCTCAACTTTTTATTTGATATCTCGAACTTTATTAAAGCTTATATATTTCATAAACTTTTTAGGTCATACATTGTATTCGACATTATTGAAAATTCATTTATAAGTTAACATACATAAAGTGTATTGAATCTATGTCCATATTTTTTTAAAAAAATAAAATTCATTACATTCAAATTCAATGTTTTGTTCGCGAGTTGATTTCAATAAGACGAACAACATTTATTTTAAACGAATTTTGTATCAAATGACATGAATTCATTGGCCGAGATTTCTTGTCAGTTATTATTCTCATTGGAAATAGGTCAGTTTGTATTCTAAATAAAATGTTTACATAGTCGTGTTTAATTCTTGAACAAATTATTCAGACCAGTAATAGAATTTTCATCAAGTTCAATATCCAGATGTAACTTTCTGTAAAATTATACTTAGTTAACGCCTTGTACATATATAAAGTTTTTCAATAAGAATATCAAAATTTTGGCAGTCATATTTCAAATTTGTTAAGCTCATTTTGAAATTTCAACTCAGTCTAGATTGGAAAATTATCATGGAATGTTTAATACTTCAACAACGTTTAGAAATTTTAAAATCTTCAATAGACTTACTGAAACAGAAGTTCAATAACTCCATTATTTCACGTAATGGACTCATTAATTGGCCATTAAAATGTGTGATTTAACTCCATTAGATTTTTTCTGTGGGGTTTATGAGAAATCATTGATTTATGCTGAAAAAACAATAAATAACAGAAATATTAAACATTGTAAGTGTAATTCGTGAAATTAGACCACAATTGTGTGAAAGAATAATTAAAAATTGGACTAAACGAATGTACTAAGTTAATCGAAATCTTGGTAGTCATATGAGTATAATTGTATTCCATCATTAATGCCATAGAATATACTTAAAAATAAAATGAATAAATAACTAATTAATTAAATACTTTTTTTATTTTCATTTAAACTTCTGAAGCGAAAAAAGTCTAAAGTATAACATTTAGAAAACAGTCAAGTTTAAGAAAAATCCTGTGCTATCAGCAGAAAATTTAAAAGAAAATGATTAAATAAAGATAAAAATAAAAGATATATTACGGTTGAAAAGTGAAAAGTTTCTAGTACGTAAGAAACTTTAAGAAAATAACATAAACGAAAATCAACTTAAATCTTAAAAAGTTATCGTAAAAAAGTAAGTTTAGCAAATAAAATAAAAAATGATTTATTTGTTGTTTTGGAACTGTGGCTGAAGCACTTTACACAAATGAATTTTAACCCCAACACCACTATAATTTAAAGTGTTCAATAATCACTTATTATTTATAATTATATAATCGATAATTATATCGGCTGATGCATTTCGATGGCGACGCCATCATCGTCAGAGCTTTTCTGATGGCGTCGCCATCGAAATGCATCAACCGATATAATTATAGATTATATAATTATAAATAATAAGTGATTATTGAATACTTTAAATTATTGTGGTGTTGGAGTTAAAATTTATTTGTTTTAAAGTAGGTTACATTTCTGCATATGGCGAATAATTTTTCATTTTGTGTATATATATGAAAATCTACAGTTATGGATATAATGAAAGTAAAATAATTAAAATCAAAATGGGCTGAATGCAAACAAAAAAAATATTATCGATAAACAAAACAATCCTTAGTTGAAAACTAAGAAATAAAAAAAATATTTAAGAAGATTTCCATAGAATATAATACTGAAATATGATGACAGTTGATAATAGCCATATTTTAATTTTTTTAGCTAATTTTGATATTTTAACTCCGTATAGTTTGGAAAATTATTATGGAATGTTCAATATTTCAACAATGTTTAGAAATTGTAAAAAAATCAATAGACTTATTGAAACAAGAGTTAAATGAGTCCATTATTTCACGAAATGGACCAATTAATTGACCATCAAGATCGCGTAATCTAATTCCATTGAAATATATTAATAATCACTTATTGTTCAATAATCACTTATTATAAATAATAAGTGATTATTGAACACTTTAAATTATTGTGGTGTTGGGGTTAAAATTCATTTCTGTAAAAAATGATTATTGAATACTTTTATAAAATCGTATAATGTGATGATGTCTGACTAATTCTCAAATCTTTCCATTAATTTTTTTATAAAAATAGCATATTTATGTATATGAATAAATAATAATAACATCTTAATAATTTATAAAATTAAGTATTTCAGTAAGAATGAAAAGTCAGATATGTTGTAAGTTGCTAGTTATTATTTTAATATAATATCAGTCTGATTTTTTTTTTGAATAAAAATAATTTTATGCGTACAAATAATGAAGCAAATTACACGACACAATTTTGAAACTACATGCTTACGAAAAATAAAGGTCAGGAGAGGTTAAACACAGTCATTCAAACTCGTGACCTTTTATATATATATATATATATATATATATATATATATATATATATATATATATTATACACACACGCACACATGTATAGGGTGGCTCAAATGAGACTGAAGGGTTTAGCCATACATTTACTTGCTTAATATCATTTTCTGTCTTTCAGTCTCATTTGGACCATCATATGTATGTATGTAAAAGTATGTATTATTGTATATATGTGTGTTTTAACACACTCCATCGCTCGCCAATTCTCTTCCCACGACCAACATCGAACTATAGACCTCATCCGCCATTCTGTCACATCGTTTTCATTCCAAACTGAACGAATGGCGCTAATATTGTAATATGTATCGTGTTTAGATTCTATTTGTGAACAGTTACGAGTCCACGGAAAATGTCAGCAAAACCAATAACTGTCGAAACACGTTCTGTGGACTTGTTTGCTAGGCGTTATAAATATTACGTACGAACGAACGAAAATTGATGTGTGGCAAATACCGGATATGTTCCGGTTATATTCGAACGGATATGACGGTCGGACCGGTTCTCTTTCTCTAATAGACGACGACTGTTCGACGAATTATGTGTTTCTGGAAAGGTTGTGTCTCGTTTTCTAACACGGACGATGCTTTATTCGCAGTCGATGAGTTCTGACGGCCTTTTTTCACAAAACACTATATATTTATATACATATATATATATATATATATATATATATATCCGTACAATATTCTCATAATATTGTACAAAGATTAGTGTAGGATGTAAGTCGAATAAATCACTCGACACGTTGTTAAACTTCTTTGTCACAAAGTTATATATTTACTATCTATCACTACAAAATGAACTAGAGAATTTTTTAATATGTTTTTACTTAGAAAAATTTAAATAAAAATACAAGAGTAGTTGAAATATAAATGAGAATTTGTTTTAATAAGCTTTATTTATAACAAAATCGAAATTTGTCATATTCTATAAAATAACTCAAATAAGACTGGAAATAGTCCTTTAGTCTTATTTGGACCACCCTATACTTTCTGATATCGTCCTTCTAGATGCAATATTTTTTTAATTTTTATGGAAACTTTTCGATTCCTATTTCAAACTAGTGTTTGGATTGCTTGTCAAACCAGCTCTTTGCATTATGGAATTTTCTGTTTCCTAAAGTCATTTAATGGTACAAAGTAAAAGTAATCGAAAGGAGCTAAGTCAAAGATATATTATTGATTAGGCAGAATATCCCACTAGAGGAATACAAGGACAAAAATTGAGTTTACATTTAAAAAAAAAAACTAATAAAGAAAAAATTTTCATGTTTTTTGAAGTGAAACTTCTTTAGCGGCGTTGGGGTAAAATTTTTAGATACAACGGAAGTTACGTACAGCGGAAATCTTTTATACATAGAGCATAGGACAGAGGGGTAGTGAGACCCATCACGTATGCACACCGGTTTAATATGATTGTAAGGCAATAGGCAGTACGTTGTATTTGCTATATTTTATAGATTTTGCTGATGTAATTTTACAGATTTCTACAAGAAATAAATTTAAAAACTTATGGTTATTTGTAGAAGAGTCATGAATAAATATTGAGATTTTATGATTTTTCAAATATAAGTTTCAAAACGTACTCTGCTTAATTCTTCATCTTTCATATGAATAAGCAATAGAAACTTGTTATAGAATTCATTTTTAACCCATTCGTTGTGATAGAGTTGGTTACTAGTATGTTTTCACTGTATGAGGCAAATTAACTATGAGTTTCTTAACTAAAAATACAAGACAAGAAATTAACTATGAGTTCCTTAACTAAAAATAACTAAAAAAACGCGTTATGAATTATCAATAACACAACCAGTTTCTCCTAATTTTTTCAATAATCTTCGAATTGAAGACTGATTTAACCGATTATTTATACCAAAAAATCACGAATTTTTCAAAGAACATCCATTTTTCATAATAAGTTTGAATAATGTAAATGCATTACTGCAATGCATACCTCCTATCCATGATTAAAATTCTAACCTTCTACTAAACCAAAAAACTTATTATGTCATTTGAAAAGACTTAACGTATAAACATTATACAGTGCTGACATTTAGACGTCACATTTGGATGATCCTGTATTTGATCATGTTGTTTATTTCCAATCCCTATTTCACTTACGTGCTATAAAATTGACACTTTTAAATTTTTAATTTAAATATAGAAATTATTCTTCCCCTCATATATTCCAATAACTAGGTGAACACATTACCGCCCGGCCACATCTAAACATATGTTTTTTGTTGAACTACTTTAAGTCCGTTCACGCGTTAACGCGTGTTTCGTTGTATGAACTTTTAACGCCAAAAAATATATATACAAGCTATATATTTTTTAATTCCATCAAAAGATGGTGGTGTATATATTCAAAATATTGTTAAATTATAAAAATTATTAAAACTATTTCAGATATTTTAAATAAAGTAATCTCTACCCCTAGGAAAGTTCTGTTTTTTTTGGAATAAAATCGAAATTGGTTCTCTTATTTTTTTTCTAACAACTTCTGTATATAGAATATATGCTTTACGTAATTTATCATATTTTTATCCCTTCTAGATGTTTTTTTAACTTTTAAAAATGTTTTTTTATAATAAACTATATTTATTATAAAGTATATCTTTTTTGTACTTTATCATGCTGGTACACTCATTACAGATTGAAAACCACTATTATATTTATATACATCTATATATCAAACCCTTTTGTAGGCAAATTTGAAATTTCATTTCAAAATGTTCATTGATTTAAGAATTACATCGATTTTATGAAGAAGTTACTTTTGTGCATTTTTTTACGAAATTCACCAGATTCTAGATGAAGTCTAGCGCGAAATACTGTGGACCCTAATGTGTTAAGACAAGAGCATTGCTTCGTTAACCTCAACAACTCTCTGTTATATAGGTTATGTCGTATTCCCTGAAACATGCTCAATATATTCTCCGATATGATATCGAATCAAAACAAATATATTGTTTATACAAAACCGTTTAATATCAGTCAAAGTTCGTAATTCATTTTCTGCTTACTACTGAATACCACGAAGGTCATACACGTGAATGAAGGAGTTGTTATACGTTGTCACGAAACCAATAAAAAATTATACGAGGATTTCGTTCGAAACTGTCATCTGGAAAAATTGTCAGACAGATTGTTCATCGACGATCGTTTATATCGTATCTATCTCCGTATCTATTCGAACCCTAGACCTGTTTCAAGAATGAGCTAGTCGCGTTCTGTTAATTTTTATTTACGTGAACTACTATTGTCCTGTCAACGGATTTCATTGTAGTAAAATCCTATTAGGAAAATGATTGTTAGAAAAATTCATAGTACGAAATACAGTCGAATCGAACGACCGACCTTGAACTTTCATGGAAATCGTTTGTTTGGGAACAGTTGTCACGTTCGAACGAAAATTCAGAAACGTAATTAACTTGAAAAAAATATGATTAAGGTTCATATTTTTGTCACGGAACTTTCTGTGAGATTGTTTAGAAATTGTATATCGATTCTGCATGTCTAAAACGTCCGGGTGGAGCAACCCCTAGTCTAGACGACACGCAACGTATCCACGGCTCGTCCTAGTTTGAATCTCGAACGGGCGCCTTTTACATTTTATCTCTGTCAAAGATAAAACGTACTGCCGCACGTCGTTTAATTATAACTCGTCTACTCGAGCCAGGTCTAGTTTATTATGACACATATAACATGTAATAAATATATGTATCTATTATACGCCCTGTTAATTGTACAAACTTTCTTTTAAGTTACACGTACCGTAAACTTTGCAGATCGAGCGCATGTTTTTCATTACGTGTACTCAAAGGAATCATAAATAAATTTGTGCACGAATTGATGAACAAAAAGGAAACCGACACGTGTTAATTATAATCATTACATGTGTATGTATATTGCAGGAAAAGGGTGTTTTTTCGACGGTCGGTTCTTGTTTGTATACTAGGATATGAAATGTTATTCGAAATAATCTAAAACAGACGCGAATGAATTTATTAAAATCTATAAATAATTACGTTTATTGGCATCGATTAATTTCTATGAATTCCAAAAATACTTATTTAAATATCAAATTTATTTTTTAATCATGATATTTAATAGCATCTAATTAGAAATGAAACAAAGAATAATTACAAGAGAATTGGATGATTTCAAAAATACACCTGCTTGGAAATAAAAAAATTAATTAAATGAGACTGGAAGGTTTAGACATACAACTACTTCCTTACAATCATTTACTATTCTTCAGGTTTATTTTAATCATCTATGATGATTGTGTTGATATATAGGGTTATCCAAATGTGACGCCTAGATTTTTGTTCTAATTAAAAGAAACAAAAAAAAACTATACACCTGTTTCCTTATATATCACCCTATACATATGTTTCCCACTACACCACCCTTATACAGATGTTTCTGTTTAATAAAACACAAATCTAGGCGTCACATTTAAATGATCCTATTTTTGATAATTGTAATTGTATTTTGTCTAAATAAGGTAAATTTTAAACACTTATTTATTTGTAAAAAATGTTTTACATAAAATATAAAAAATATTACAACGCTCTCCAATTATACAAGATAGTCCAAATGCGATTAAAGGATAATAAAAGAACAGTAATTGATTGCAAAAAAGTAAATATATGTCTAAAAGTTTGAGTTTCATTTGGAGAACCTTATTTTACAGAAATAAAATTACTAATAGAAAATATTTTGTCAAGCTACAATTTTTATTATACAAGAAAATCAGTCATTCAATAATTATGATTATAAAATAAGATTATATAAGGTTTTCCAGTAAGGGCTTCAGAAGTTTGAATAGAAATAAAGCAAAAATATCCAATTAATTAATTAGTTAAGTTTTTTTTATTTTAGGCATATTCTATGGCACGAATGTTAGAATACAATTTTACTCATATTACTACAATGACTTTGCTTGACATAATGCATACATTTAGTCAAATTTTTAGTCATTCTTTCACATAATTGTGGTCCAATTTCATAAATTACACGTTCAGTGTTTATTTTTAAATGTTCTGTTGTTTGTGGTTTATCAGCATAAATCAATGATTTCACATAACCACGCAGAAAATAATACAATGGAGTTAAATCACATGATTTTGATGGTTCCATTTCGTGAAATAATGGACTCATTAAACTTTTGTTTTAATAAGTCTATTGAATTTTTTACAATTTCTAAGTATAGCTGGAGTGTTAAACGTTCAATGATAATTTTCCAAACTATACTGAGTTGAAATGTCAAAATGAGCTTAAAAATCAAACATGGCTGCTACCAGCTGTCAAAATTTTGACATTATTATTGGAAAACCCATTATTACCAAGCTGCAATTTTTGTTATACAAGAAAATAAATCATTCAACAATTATGATAATAAAATAAGATTATATATAATCCATAAAATATTCTTGGATAAATATTCCATCTCTTTTATTTTGTAAAAAAATTAATATATATATATAAAATCAGCTTCTTTCTATCCACTGCTGGATAAAGTCTATCCTAAAACTTTTCATTTAAATCCATCCAACGTCTTTCTCTTCCAGCCTATTAACACAAGTTTTCTTATGTCTCTATCCCATTTATTTATTTTATTTCTATATTTAGTTTCCTAATCAATAATTTCTCTTAACCATCGATGATTTTCTCTTTTTACTACATGACCAATCCAATTCCATTTCAAACTCTTCACTTCTTTAATCTGAAAATTTATTGAACATTAGTTTTGGAGCATTGAGGTTTATTATAAGATCATTTTTTTGACTTGCTTTATTCAATCTTCTGTTCATTTTTTAAGTTTATATTTAGTATATATATATATATATATTATATATATATATATATATATATATATATATATATATATATATATATATATATATATATATATATATATATATATATATATATATATATATATAAATATATACTAAATTACAAACTGAAAAGGAAAAAAATGCAATAAGAGGACTCTGAATTAACTCTCATTTCTACTCTTTCTATAGGTGATCCAAATGAAACTCATGGATAAAAAACTATATTAAATAAATACATTTATGTTTAAACCTTTCAGTTTCATTTGAGTCATCTATATATAGATAGAGGGGGAGGGGAGGTACAGAAAGAGTTACACGCACACACACACACACACACACATATATATATATATATATTATATCATACACGTTCACATTTATAAATCACATGACTTTCTATCAAAGAAAACTTTCGAAAAGTTTTCTGATGTACGTCGCATTTTACATTAACGAATGGAATACGATAAAATATATACAAATAAGTTGAAACTTGTCGACGTATAAAATTATATATCCCCAGTAGCGTAGTATTCATTTCTTACAATACATTTACTTCCATTATATTCCAGTGAATTGTCTATTTTTCTGCGAAAATAACTTCACAGTTATTATATAAATTATACATTTTTTTTTGTTAAAAATTGTATCACACGTTTTTATTCGCATGTGAATTATATTTGAATAGAGTCGTATTATTAATTAGCTGTTTCTGTGAAATTCATTATATTTTCGTACCTTTTTCGTGAAATTAATCAAGGTCATTGACTAAAAATATCTCTGTTAAAAATAACAGATATTTTCAAGCAACGAATTGTTATTTGTAAAAATAATTATTTTGTACGAATGTAGTCTAAACAAGAATTTGTTGCCGACGAAGCTCTACAATTTGTCAAATTTAATTTAGGAACTTATTTATTTCTTTACAGATCACTTCACAACATTACAAAATTTATATAAATATGTAATACTTGTAAAAAGTTTCACTGAATTGATTTGAATCAATTTTTATTCGTGAAATATAAGTCTAGAGGTAATTAAGCATTTTAGATAATTAATATAATTTTTAAATCAATGTAATTTATAAATGTATCACAAGAATAACAATACATATAAAAATGCAATTTACACTAAATTATAATTAGGAAAAGAAGGAAAAATGTAATAAGAGAATTATCAATTAACTCCCATTTTTATTCTTTCTTTAAGCTGGCCTAAATTAGATTAAAGGATAGTAAAGAGCAGTGAACGTTAATAAAGAAATAAATGTATGTCTAAATTATTCAATCTTAATTGGAGTAGGGCAAAAATTATTCGATTGACAACTAACGACTAAAATTTGAGTCGTGTAAAATTAACCGTTAGATATGATTAATTTATTAGTCGTTTCTAGTGATTGATTTGAAATTAGTCGTTTTTCAATCAATCGATGACTAGCGACTAATTAATTAATCATTAATCGTGATAAATTTTCTAAGCGATTAATAAACCGATTGATTTGAGTATTCAAAATTGTATGGAATAAATTCAAGATTGTAAATGAAATATTAATTTAATATGACTATTAATTAAATCAGCACAAAAAATTATTTAAAATTTAAAAATCAAATTTACAGACAAAATTATTTTGTTTGAAGAAATTATAAATAAATTTTAATGAAACTCAATTTGTAATTTTAATGAAATTGAATTTTAAATTATTGTTATTGAAATACAGTAATTTCTAAATTATTTTTACATGAATATGTAAAACAGTAAAAATCACATACAAATAGGGGTTTCGTTCACACTTTTTATCAAATATTTTAGGCGGTAACATGGGATGAATCCTCTTTAACAAAGAATTTTTTTTCGAAAAAGTAACAAATATCTTCTGTTCTTTTTTTAAGATTATCTGGGCTTATTGAGAAAATAATAATGTCCTCAGTTAATATATATATATATATATATATATATATATATATATATTTATACTAAATTACAAACTGAAAAAATGCAATAAGAGGACTCTTAATTAACTCTCATTTTTACTCTTTCTATAGGTGATCCAAATAAAACTGGTGGATAAAAAACTATATTAAGTAAATACATTTATGTTTAAACCTTTCAGTTTCATTTGAGTCACCTATATATCAAGAAAAAAACTTAATTTGAGATTTTAATCAGTTTTTTATATCTCTCATTCGACTAAATTTCTATGCAACTAAATTTTAATACTATTAAATTCTCATCCAACAAATTTTTTATCAGATTATTTTTTTATTTAAAAAAACGATTAAAATGACATGATTATTTTTTTAGTCGGATAATAAATGGGATTAAAATATAGTCATTAGGTTTTTAATCATTTTAATGACTAAATTTTTATTCCTATGAAAATTTAGTCAAATAACGCCCCATTTTGATCTTATTTGGATCATCCTATGTATAAAAACAATAATATAGGCTGTTTTTAAGCGTGATAGAACTTTAAATTGAATCCCTATTAAAAGTTCTATCTAACCTGAAAAACATTTTTATATCTATGTGTAAGTATGTATGTATGTATATATAAGGTATTTTTTTAGGTAAGCTAGAACTTTTGATAGGGAATAAATTTAAAGTTCTATCATGCTTAAAAACACCTATATTACAAAAAGTATTCAGTATTTTTAGATTTATTTTTATTTCTTGAATTTATCATTTCTGTACAAATGAATGAATTTTAAATTGTATTTTATTTTTATATTATTTAATTAACACGATTTAATTACAATCAAGTTGTTAAAATATACAAATTTTTAAATTTCTTAAAAAAGGCAAACATTTATATTAAATCCGGAATTTAATCCGGATAAAAATACATATTAGAAATTAATTCCGTTAAAACAATCCTCCCTCAAAAAAAAACTGTACTTCTTCAACGATACAAAGGACATTACCTAAAAACGTTTCGATTCAATTAAGTAACGGTCGACGTCGAACCTCGTAAAATTTTATTCGACGAGCGTTAAACGTCGATTCATAACATTACACTCAACCTTTGATTGCTCGAACTCGCGACAACATCACCCCTGTTCAATGTCCCTACCACCTACACCCTTGAACAACAGAAACGGAACTATATTTTATCCATGAAATCAGAATTTCACGTGGCCGCCGTACGATGGGTTTCCGTTTTTCGCGTGACATGAGGAGATCGTCTCGGACGTTTATGTTGTTTTGTTGTTAAAGTCTATTATTCTTGTCTGTGTCCTAGCCGAACCAGGTAAATATTTCGCACGGACGTTCTGTGCAAATGCATCGATTCGTATGCAAATTTCGCGCGTCGTTCTTTTTGGTTTTTATGTGAACGTGTGTCGTTGTTTCAGTGCGAGAAACGAACAAAACGATTTATCCATTTTGTATCACTTTATATAAAAAGATACTTGTTTTTTTTATAAAACGCTATAAAAGAAAATTTTCAAATCGTTCATAAACAGTAATACACTTTTCAATAATACTATTATAGTTTATTCGAAACAGTTCATGAAATTTCATTTAAAATGAATATAAAATATTTAGTAATAAATAAAAATTGTATTACCAACAGAAATAAAAAAAAATTGTCATAATTTATTATGTGAAAAAAATTTCAAATTGGTAATGTCTTAGGAATGTGTGTAATTTTACAAGTTAATGTTGTTTGATTTTATTGACTTATTGATATTTTTAATAATCTGCTTCTTTTCTTTTCTTACAGGTTCAGTTTATCACGTGTCCGAGCTCGACTTGAACATCTGATGGGTTCAAATGTAGTCCGTTTAACTGATCGAAAATATATGCAGTATCTTCAACAACGCATACGTGAAGATTATGTGGATAAAATGGAAAAACGAATCAGTGTCAGAGAAGTAAGTTAAAAAAATATTATTTATATTTATTATCTTGCAATTCTTATATATAAATTGAATAAATATATTCTATAATACTTTTTAATATTCTAAAAATATTACTGAAAAAATCAAAATTTGTGAATAAGCATGTAAGGGTTAATATATTTTTTATTTATTAACAAATTAACATCCGGAGACATAAAAATATGTTTTTTGTTGACTGCTCGTGAAATTCCAGGGACATATAAATAGAGTTTTGTGTACTGTGCATTAAATGCCATATATTACAAATAACTCTGACAGGTTATTTAAAATTTTATCAATAATAAATTATTTTGTGCCAAAATTTATAAACATATATAAATCTCAACAATAACTTTCCCTTGACTAAAGTTTATAACTCCTCGAAATTGTAAATCGATG
This sequence comes from Neoneuromus ignobilis, assembly GCA_029203775.1. Taxonomy (NCBI): domain Eukaryota; kingdom Metazoa; phylum Arthropoda; class Insecta; order Megaloptera; family Corydalidae; genus Neoneuromus; species Neoneuromus ignobilis. The sequence goes on along the minus strand of CP092087.1, from coordinate 69,754,961 downwards.
CAACATATTCGAACACCTTAAAATATGCCGGCTACACGCATCATTTTCCGCGCAAACAGCCCGAACCGTAATGTGTTAATATAAATAAAAGATTGATCTCACTTTATAAGTACACAAAATTCATTTTATAATATAAATAACGAAATTCTATTATAGGGTGGTCCAAATGAGACAAGGATTTAAACATATATTTGCTTGTTTTTTATCATTTAGTATTTTTTAATATCCTTGAGTTTCATTTGGGTTACCATATAAAATATTGTATTTTTTTATTTTTCGTAGCATAAGTTATTGTCAATATTGACTTGTCACTTTTAGACAAATAATTCACTGAATTTGGAATCAAACTCTATTTGAGTTGGTGATTAATTTATATATGAAATATCGCGTTAAATTCGTGTTTAATTTCTTTTGAATATTATTGATTTTTCATCCCTCTCTTTCTCTTTCTCTCCCTCTCTCTCTCTAAATAAATATATATATATATATATATATATATATATATATATAAATATATACACGAGGTTTGTTTGATAAGTATAGTAAAAAAATAAGAAAAAGTAAATTAAAAAATTTAATTAAATTAAACAATAAATAATTTTACCATACTTATCAAACGACCCTCATATATTGTAACTGGTCCCAATTCTAAGTGGTTTGGGATCTTTTTTCGAGGATATTTTGTAATTGTTCTCTGCATGGTGGTTAGACCTGTAAATATTCAATAAATATCACAGCATTTATTCCTATATGGTCAATAAGAGATCGCCCTCGTGGACGGTTTGGAGTTTTGCTTGTCTAACGATGCAAAGTAGTCTCATTGAGAGCTTAAAAATGCTGTGAGCTTTCGTGAATTTGTAACTATCTAAGCAACGTTCAGGATAATAGAAAATACAATTATATTTCAATTTTTCCACGGGGTAGATACTTAAGAACTAACGACTTTCAAAACTACAGTCACATCTCGACTCTTTAGAATCCGGTTATTTTGGGGCAGTAAGTTGAAATTTAAAGACCTTCTTTCAACAGTGGATAAAGATAAGTTTATATATATATATATATTGGTTTTCCAATAAAAATGTCAAAACTTTACAGTTGGTGGCAGCCATGTTTGATTTTTTAAGCTCATTTTGACATTTCAACTCGGTATAGTTTGGCAAATTATCGTGAAACGTTTAACACTCCAACAACTTTTATAAATTGTAAAAACTTCAATAGACTAACTGAAACAAAATTTTAATGAATTCATTATTTCACGAAATGGACTCATCAATTGACCACCAAGATCATGTGATATAACTCCATTGTATTATTTTCTGTGGGATTATGTGAAATAATTGTTTTCTACTGATAAACCACAAACAACAGAAGCATTAAAAATAAATATTTAACTTGTAATTCGCGAATTTGGACCATAATTATGTGGAAAAAAGACTAAAAATTGGAATGTATGAATGAAATAAATTTATTAATAATGAAAATAATAAGTACAAAAATAGTACACAAAGATACAGATTAAAATGTAGTTATTTATTTAAAGAAAGAAAATAATATACTGTAAAAAATGAGAAACAGACAAGAGTTGAGGAGAAAAAATAATAATGATATATAATAAAACATACAGGAAATTTTCAAAAACCTGTTTATGAACTAAAAATTGCATTAAACGAATGTACCATCATGAGAAGTCGTGATGGTCAGGTCATATAAGTGAAATTGTATTCCATTATTAATGCCATAGAATATGCTTAAAAATAAAGAAAATAAATTACTAATTTATTAAATACTTTTTGTGTTATTTCCATTTAAACTTCTGAAGCGCTTATTGGAAACCCCTATACATAATATATAAGTGAATAATTATTTTTTTGTACATTTCATCCCAATAATATTTTATTAAAGTGCCAATTATTATTTACCTAATAACAAAATGCTTTCTTAGAATTGTAAGTTCGCTAGCAGAGGTTTTAAGTCTCGAATAATTTTAATTAATTCCTTATTCATATTATTTATAGAATTATTGATTCCATATTATTATTAATGTAATAAATATTTTTTATTTCATTATGTATCAAGATACTTATACAAGCAATGATATTTGAAGATTATAAAAACACTTTTGTGATATCAGAGTTGTTTACTCGTTTGTAAAATTTTCTGTCACGATTTATGGTGATCATAGGAATGAAATTGTATTTCATCATTTATACCATAAGATATACTTAAAAATAAAAAAATATATAATTAACTTATTAAATACTTTTTATTTTATTTCCATTTAAACTTCTGAAGCGCTTATTGGAAAACCGTATATATATATATATATATATATATATATATATATATATATATATATATATATATATAAATTGTTCCAAAGGGCTAGGTAAAATAAACGAGAGATATTAGATAATTCGTAGATGTGAAATGGAAGAGAAAGACTTATAATAATTAAATGTGAAAAGTTTTAGAAAAATCCTTTATCCAATATTGTATGAAATGAAACTTTTGCTGATATAAATTATTGAATGATATTAATTCTATTTATTTGCATATTTGCCAATTGTCTAAAAATAAAAATGTTTTAATACACTTTAAGGATAATGGAATATCAATCGAAAATAAGAAATAAATGTTTTGTTTTTATTTTAAAAAAAAATATCCTGTGATACCTTGGAGTTGTCGATTGGTTGAAATATTTATTATTAAAGACCGTGTTGTACTTTAAAACAAATATAATAATTTAAGATATATATATATATATATATATATATATATATATACGTATATTAATATACTAACAACAAAATACCTACTAAATAAATTGAAAAACAATACGATTGTTCCACCTTCGCCCATTCGTACCAATTCCGAGAATCCATCGAACGTCGCATATAGAAAATCTGTACAGTATTCGTCGACCGTCATTGCGAACTCGACATTTTTTTATATACGAAAAAAGAAATATATCAAACTGTATCTTTGGCGTATATGAAAGGATAATAATTGCGAACATGTTTCTCTGCTGTTATTTCTGACCCCGTGCATTCGGCGATATTGGCTTACATGTTGTCAAGGACGTCGATGTAACCGAGATTGATTATATCGAAGGATAATGATCGCGAGTGAGCACCACAAGCGTTCCGTTGCTAACAGAAAAAAAGAATTGATATTGTTTCGTTTTGTGCCATTATCTTGATTTAATGAACTGGTGGTTACATAATATCGAGTACTAATTGTGTTCTCGAAATATTGACCAGAATAATGGATCTGTGGTATTTCTATCTGAATTGAAATATCATTATTGAAAAAATTCAATAATTCATTACTGATATAATTTTTTTAATATACTGAATTATATCAAATATTTTTACATATAAAGTTATTTCGATATTCAAACAAACTTTTTTTTAGAAAGCAATATCATAATTAATTTTGAAATAAACTATTATAGTGACTGGAAATTAGTTAAAACTTTTAATTACAATTCTTTTCTTCTTCCTACATATATAATTGTGTTATTCATATTTTTATATATATATATATATAGAGAGAGAGAGTTTATTAAGCATAATGGAATTTTCAATTCAATCCCTAGTGAAAGTTCCATCAAACATAAAAACACTCTTTATACGAATGTGTGTGTGTGTGTGTGTGTGTGTGTATATAAAGGTGTTTTTAGGTTAGCTATAACTTTCGATAGAGATTTAATTTAAAGTTCTATTAATTTGAAGTTCTATTAAAAAACACGAATATATACAAGGGTTGTTTAATAATTATGGTAAATTTATTTATTATTTAATTTAATTAATTAATTTATTTTTTTCAATTTAGTTTTTCTTACTTTTTACCATACTTTTCAAACAACCCTCGTATATATATATATATATATATATATATATATATATGTGTGTGTGTGTGTGTGTGTGGGTGTGTGGGTGTGTGTATTTATTTAAAGCGATTATTTCAAATATAACATCTAAAATAATTTGAATTAAAAAAATATCCTCTGTCGGAAGGACTATAAATTTCAAAAGGAAATTCTAACGCAAACATCAAAAACATATTTGTGTAAATGTAAACAACATTTAATACTGTCTAATGAAAATCGAAATGTCGATTAAAATAAACCATTATATATATATATATATATATATATATATATATATATATATATATACATATATATATATATATATATATATATATATATATATATATATATATATATATATATATATTAGGTCTACCGAAAAGTTCAATCCGTTTGTTGAGTAAAAGAAAATAATAATTTTTTACAGCATTTATTAATATGTTAATAACATTTTAATTTCTATTAGCAATTTGTTTCGATCTTGATGAAAGCTTTTGAATTCCTCTTCGATAAAATCATTTTATTTTTATTATTTTTTCGATTGAAAAAAAATTATAAACTCAAAAATGAATGGTAGTTAGAAGATACTAAATCTAGATAACGTTCTGGATGACTTAAAACCTTCCAAATGAATTTTACTATTTTTTCTAGGTTGCTAAAAAAACATCTAGCTATGGATATCATACTGTAAGATAACTTGGTTCCTATTAACACCATTTGGAAGCTTTTTCAAATTAATTATTAAAATTGGCCAATTTTTGGCAAATTTTTCAGAATTAATCTTTACTTTTAGTTTCAGAAGTTCTTAATAAATTTGTCTTCTTATAGTCCACTATATATACATTTTCTTTTTCACACTTAAACTCAATTTAGATGTTGATGGAGTGGATTGTTAAGCTTTGCATATGCTTTTTTCCTCACTCTATATGTGATTCAATTTTCATCTCCAGTTATAATAAATTTTAAAAATTGTTAATTTTTATTTACACATAACTCACAGAATAAGTAATTCACATGTAAAAATATTTTTCAACTTTTTACTTTTTAAATACAGATTTAATATTTTTTTAAAAATCAACAAACTTTTTTTGTTGAACTTAATTGTTGGCATTGTTTTTTTAGCTTTGGAAGTTTATAATAAATCGATCATCATATTCCACCATATAGACATTTTCTTTATCATAATTAAACTCGAATAAGTTGTTGACGAAACAAGTTGTTTAACTTGACAATATATTCTTTTCCTCACTTCATTTTCACATGTAATCCACTTTTCATTTCCAGTTACAAGGAATTTCAAAGATTGTTAATTTTTATTGCATAAAATAAAACAAACTGTCACAATCCTGCCAATTCCCAGCAATCAATTCATACAATACCCATTGTCCATACTTGTACAAGAATTCAAAATAAATCTTCTTCCAAAATGTTGTAAAATACATTATCTTAGGTCACAGAAGATTTCCTAGATCGTAGTTTGTCTTTTAGTATAAAGTTTCCATTGTTAAATTTCTCAAACCATCTTCTGTATGTCTTTTCAGACATTGTGTTTGCTCCAAAAACATTTAAAAAAATTCTATAATCCTCTGCTGTATTTTTTCTTTGTTATTATTCATAAAGTATACAATTCTTTAAATGAATCTTATCGAGAGATATCTTTCCTTCATTATTCCTTCGTAAATACTGATGATAAAATATTTTTTTAGTTTATGCTGAAGAGAACTTGTAATAAAATATATTTCTAAAAATAGTGAATCGTAAACTTTTTATTAAAACACTTTTCTACATGTTTAAAATAATTATATGATAAGAGGAAAGAACTTTTCGGTAGATCTTATATATATATGATATATATATATATATATATATATGAGATATAAATATTTATATCATAATATGATTTATTTCAATAATATAAAATTTTCCATATAACATTATTTAAACAAACATTTCGTACAGTTAAAGATTTATTTTTTCCAAAAGAACTTTATTTCATTATATGTAATTGCAATCGAAAAAAATTGCAAACATTTCCAATTTATAGATACTTAATAAAAAATTAAAAATGAAATAAAATATTTACAGGATTGTTTTATATAGAACAGTTGTGGTATTGACGTGTGCATATTGAAAATCGATATGTTGATGTCTAAATCAGAAATGTAATATAGGTGGTTCAAATGAAACTGAAAGGTTTATATGTACATTCACTTATTATAATTCACTATCCTTTAGTATCATATGAACCACCCTATATAATAAATAAACAGCATTTCTTGAAAAAGATAGACACACGTGCTAATGACACCGTGTTATATAAAAAGAAGTCTATCTGAGAGAATTAATTACATTGAACTCGTTATTATTGACATAAGCATTACAATATATAATGAACAATTCTTTTAATACATTTATGATTACACATAGGTATTTTTATTTTAATGAAATATAGCTATATGGTCGATTTATTTGGTTTTCGTTGAGGTCAAATCGATAAAATATTTTTACTGCATACATTTTGTTCACTTTTATATATGTACATATATACATACATACATATATATATATATATATATATATATATATATATATATTATTGTATATCTTGTGTATATTTATATTGTATATATAAGTGGCCTAAAAGAGATTGAAAGATTATAAATAATAGTAAAAAAAGTTCTAAACTTTTCATTATCATTTATGTCACCTATATATCATTTATATATATATATATATATATATATATATATATATATATATGTGTGTGTGTGTGTGTGTGTGTATGTGTGTATACGTGTGTATGTGTGTGTATATGAGTGTAGATATTGAAATTTGTAAAAAAATTATCTTTACTCTAATAAAAAATGCAATCTTCAAAAACAATTATATTAAAATAAATGGAGAATATTTGTGAGTAGATATGTGTGTATTGACGGTTTATTCCCAACATACTGTTTATAAACGAATATCCAGTAGCGTTAAAATGCTACTTTAAATACTTTCAGAGAAAAGTAGGATAGTTAAATTCAATATAAATATGAACAAAACCAAAATAATATTTAATAGATTTGTAAAGAAAAAAAATGTACAATTAAAGAGCCAATTTTTATAATGAGTGAATGAAACAAAATATCTGTGGAAAATTATATAATATGATTTGGATCTATGGCCAGAGTTTAAATTGAGAATTAGGGCAACAATTATAGAAATGAGTAATTAATAAATACTAAAATATAGGGTCATCAAAATGTGACGCTTAGATTTTTGTTTTATTAAAAAGAAACTATACACATACTCGTATTTCCCTATACATCACCCTATACACATGTTGATTTTTAATAAAACACAAATCTTGGCATCATATTTGATTGACCCTATATCAGGGGTCGGCAAAACGCGGCTCGCGAGCCGCAGGCGGCTCTTTGGCCACTTGAACGCGGCTCTTCCACAAATAATGGTTATGTGCATGAAATGTGTGCCATGTAATATTATAATAATAAAGAATACTTTTTATCAATAAACAAGATTATTGTTAATTATGATAGGTATCTTGTTATTTTTTATTCAGTGTTTAAAGTCAAAAAACCGATTACTCAAAGTTGATATATTGGGTACACTTTTTGATTATTAATAATAATAACGCAATATTTAAAAAACCAGGGGCCCGTTTCATAAAACTTACAGTTCCTGTATTACAAGTTCTTTCTTCAAATATCGCATATAAATTTTAAATAAAGAACTTGTAATACAGGAACTGTAAGTTTTATGAAACGGACCGCTGGTACCTCTCTGTCACTTTGTAATGTCACTCTGTAGAGAAAAAACGGCGCAAGTATTTCCACAAAAATCATCTTTTCAAACATTATTATTTTACAAATTTGACATTATAGTGGAGAAAAAAATCAATTCAGTACATGGAACGTGTTTAATCCTATCTATCACATAATACTAGTTCTTAGTTTTAATCGACTTCTAAAACAGATATCTTGTAAATTTGGCTCTCAAAAAAAATATTATTGTACTGCTGACATTTGGCTCTTTTGACTAATGAGTTTGCCGATCATTGCCCTATACCATTGATCTTGAAACTGAAGGCATATAATTACTTATGCGTGTGGTCAGAAAATTGAACATTAAATGCAAAAAATGAAACAAAAACTATTGATAGTCAGCGAAACATGTAAATCACAATGAGAGGAATTTCTAAACATTTTCGAAAAACCTAAATAGATATAAAAATAAACAAGAGTAACTGATACATTAGAACAAATAAAATCACTGAAATGGACTTGGGAAGGACACAAAGTGAAAATAGAGAGCAATATGTGGATAAAAATAAGAATGGAATGACAGTTAAGAAAAAAAGAGACTAAGAAAAAGATTCTTTTAAAGATGTAGGGATAAAATTGTAAAGTATAGTGGAAGTTATGGTTGAATGAGATAAGCTGTAAACAATAATCAATTGAAGGATCTTGGAAAAATATTTCACAAGATTTAATGCGAATTCGTTGAGATTTCTAAAAATTAATTTTTATTTACAACAAAAGAAGACCAGGAAAACTCAAAGAACTACTGACCAATTAATTTATTCAAACGACAGGAAAATTCTTACCAAAATTATTTCGAGATAGCTATAAAGTAAATTGATTTTCACAGCCACGAGAACAAGCAAGTCTTTGAACTAAATTAAGAAGAAAAAGTGTGGAAGAGTGTAATATCACCAAAATGATTGAATTTATAGAGGAAATAAAATATTTAAAATACTAAATTGAAAATCTGAAAAATAAAAATAAAAAGTGAAATACTTAGTCATCCATAATTTTCTGATAAGTCTAGATAAACTTGAAAAAATAATTGATGTATTTGACAAAAAGTTAAAAATCGGTTTTATGATGAACCTCGCCAAGATACAAATAATTTAAAATAAATTTTCAGCTCAGAGGAAAATCGAATTAAAACTGGAAAAAATATATGTTAAAAATTGTATTTATTTAAGAGAGTTCATTAACATGAAAGACATATTTATAAATTAAATGAACAGGGGGATTAAGATGGAGTAATATTAAATAAACAATGAATTAAATAGAATAGAAATAGAAGTTGGAAAGTGTGTATATCTGGGACAACTCATTAATGCAAAATGAATATTTGTAGATAAAATGAACAGAAGAGTAAAATAGGATAATCAATTTGGAAGATATTCGAATATTCCTCTATGTTTGAAAAAAGTTTTGATTAATACATTCTACTTGTTCTCGTCTATTGTAGTGAAACAAGGGCCTTAAATGCTGGAATAATTCAACAGTTTTAAAAAACACAAGAGATCTTTGCTAGAAATATCAAGAAAAGATAGAATAGAATGGATAAAAATAAAAATTATGGATGTTATGGCATGAAATATAAATAGGCCTTTGGTATACCAAGAAGAGGAGATCATTGATAGATAATGGAAGTTATTGTATAAGAACTTAGATTTATAAAAATGATCAGGAGGATTGATGTGACAATTCATCGAAATGGATTAGAAAAAGATGGAATTGGATCTGTAGAAATGAAAAATATTGAAAGAGGTCTTCATCCAGCAATGGATAGAAAGGGGATGATATATTTGTGTGTGTGTAAATAATATTGCGCATGTAATTTAAAAAATTTAATCTTCCGAAAACGTTCTTCCGTTCTAACATAAATGATTGACATATTAATATTCGTCAAATACCAACACACTTCCTGTTGACATCGTTTGAAAAGAGCACTTAATCTAAAATTAACATATTTTCTAAAAAACCCGTTATTATATTTGCCTCCATTATACTATTAATAGCATCTAAATCGGAATTCTTTTCGTGGGGGCGAACAAAAATGAGCCGCGTGCCTAATCTTCTTCGCGCTGTCGACGCGCCCCGTGTCACAGGGCGAGACGCGTTCCCGTTTCGACGACGACGGGGTAAAAGTACGTGGTATTGTCTCAATGCTCGACAGTGAGTGCCAGACACGCGATGGTAATCAGAAGTGGAGATATGATAACGAAAGCGCGCTCGTCGGGCGGATTTGTTCGATTTTCGGATCTGACGAGCAAGGAAACGGTGTCGGGATACCAAGGTCGACGATGTAAATTTTTTTTTTTGGAAATGTTTAACAGAAAAAAATACATTTAAATATTTATTTATATTAGTATGTATTACATAAAACTATAACAAATCGCTGATCTATTTTTATTCCGATTTCGTTTTTTTCATACAATTAGTTGTTGTTTATTGCACATAAAACATCCAAATTATATATAAAACGAAATTGTTCGCGGAACGTTTTACCATTGCACGAATTGATTTAATATTGAATAAATTATAGATTTAGATACTTTTTTCGTACCGTTCGCCCTTTACGAAATATTGAAATGTTCTCGTGATGATTTTATCTTCGTTTTATGCGCTCGTAAAATATAAAATTCATAATTTAAGTCTATAAATCTCGACGAGTTTTTTATCTATGTTGTTTGGCACCGTTTTGAATTTTCCATTAATCGAACGAGTATCTGTTTAAACACCTACACGAAGAGCAAACATTCTAAATATATATTTTATTCAAATATATATAAAAAAAATTAATAGATTTTTTAATATATTTTCATTTATTCACTTACTCATATGTACGAGCATACATATATATGGATTTCCAATAAGCGCTTCAGAAGTTTGAATAGAAATAAAACAAAAATTATTTAATTAATTAATTATTTATTTATTTTATTTTTAAGCATATTCCATGGCATTAATGATGGAATACAATTTCGTTTGAAATATTTCATTTGTTTAGCCCAATTTTTAGTCACTCTTTTAAAAAATTGTGGTCAAATTTCATGAATTACACAACGTTCAATATTTATTTTTAACGTTTCTGTTTGTGGTTTATCAGCATAAATCAATGATTTCACATAACCTCACAGAAAATAATCCAATACAGTTAGATCACATAATCTTGGTGGATCCATTTTGTAAAATAATGGACTCATTAAATTCTTGTTTCAATAAGTCTATTGAAATTTTTACAATTTCGAAGAAGTGTTAAATATTCTGATAATTTTCCAAACTATACTGAGTAGAAATGTTGAAATGAGCTTACAAAAATTGAAATATGGCAGCCACTAGCTATCGAAGTTCTGACATTTTTATTGGGAAACCCTATATAATAAAAGCCTTTATCAGCCCTCTGTTAGCCAAAAAATTCATCGAGTAAGCATTTAATCTTCTTATATGTTTTTTTAACATTTTTTTCACAGGATTTCTAACTTGGCCTCTTTTTGTTTCTTAGTCATCGTTATTATCTTTTCTTCCTACTATAATATATGTTTTTCTCAATTATATTTCAGGATTTTATTTATTTTATCAGTTATTTTTGTCTGTCCCAGTACCTCATGTAAAAGTTTTCTAATCACATTTAGAAATTCCTTATATCATTTCTATGCTTTTCTTAAATGTCAAAAGTTTTTTTGCATTCAGTGTCTAATTTTCTACCCCGTAAGTACAAACGTATTTTATGCATTCTATTTTAGATTCAATTATATTCTTTTCTTCGTTAATGTTGCCAGTCTATCTCAAATTCTCGATATAATTTTCAGCCATAGATCATTATATACTATATATTTTTGTTAGTATTTTATTTTATTCGGTTATTACAATCACCGTTTCTCTAATTATATAGGATTATCCAAATGTGACGCCTAGATGTGTGTTTTATTAAAAAGAAACATGTGTATAATTTATTTTTTAAAAAATACAAATCTAGGCGTCGCATTTGGATGACCCTACATATTTTCATTTTCTACAACTCTAATAAATATTATTTAATTTTTGTTCGTATTTGTTTTTCATACCGACTGGGTAGCACAGTGGTTTGCATCACCGCATGTCATGCGGGAGATTGCGTTCGAGTCCCGGACGGAAAGTCCCTCATGTTTTCGCGGGTTGATCATTGAAGGCTGACAACCTCATCTTGTTAAAAAGTAGTTGTCGAGAAGGGAGTAAAACCCCAAATAAGTGGAAAAGCGTCGACAGACGCTATAAAAACCACATATATTTATTTATTTTTCCTCCAGTTCTACTACTTTTCTCTGAAAATATTTCAAGTGAAATTTTTAACTCTTCTGAATTTTCACTGATAGTAATCCAGTAAACCGTAGATGCGACAAATATTTTCATTTATTTTAATATCTTTATTTTTTAAAATTGATTCTTTTGTTATATAGGATGACAATAAATAATTTGGGTGATAAACTGTCTCCTTATATGATCTCGTTCTCTAGTCTGATTTCACTTGAAAGATTCTCTAATCAGATCTATTGTATTGGGTCATCCAAATGTGACGCCTAGATTTGTGTTTTATTAAAAAGAAACTATACACATGTTTCTTTTTAATAAAATACAAATCTAGACGTCATATTTGGATGACCCTATATTTTTATACATCTCTTTTAATAATTCCAGATAATTTTTATGTTTTTCTTGCTCCTCATTGATGTAATGTCAACTGAATAAAACGATTTTTTTAAATTACACAGATACCAAAAATAGATTTGTTTATACGAGTATATATACTCGTATATATATATACATTATGACATATACATATGTATATACAAAATTATATATATATATATATATATATATATATATATATAATGTGTGTGTATGTGTTATATGTAATAAATTATATATAAGAAATAATTATGTTTTCGTCGATCAACAAATCTTCCTACACGCTCATATCATTTCCTAGTCCATTATTAATGCATAGAAAGTTTATAATGTACGTTATATACACATCATCCAACTAACGAATCTTCTTTCCAGGCCGACGAGAGAACACGTGAGAAGCGGCTCGTGCTGTCGGGCCGTATTCCGTATAACGAAGCCCCAGAAACAATGTACATGCATCCAGTACTCGTTATCGACCGTTACTGTCAGAAGCTCATAGCGGCAAGACGCGCTCTGGTAAGTAAGAAGGCCGATTTCGTATCCCGGTAACAATTATTTATCGTGAATCGGTTATTTCACTACAGCGTCGATACAGACTTTTTTTCCTCTAGTCTAATGAATTATGTAAGGGTTATGTTCCGTAATATGAAACCTGTAACGATAACGTTCTATTCGTTGAGTTTTCTGAACGGGAAAGTTTCGGTTAAACTTAATAGTTTGTGAAAGGAAGTATTGCGGAAGTTACTTTATTTACTTGGTATATATAATACGGGGTATTAAACTGAAAGGTTTTTAGAAATTAGTATGACTTGTATAGAGTGACTCAAATGAAACTGAAGAGTTTGGATATATTTTTACTTGATTATCATCATTTACTACCCTTCAGTCTCATTTGGATCATCCTATAAAAGATTACAGTTTAGAGTTGGTGTAAAAGATAAAATTTCTCTGTATCATCGACTCGTCTATAGAAATTAATTTATTGTTAATTGCAACAAAAAAAATATTTCTAATTTATACCCCTAAATAAATGAGAAAACGACTATATAACGATATTTTAGAAAATTTTTGATATTAACACCAACAAAAAACATTGTGCAAAACAAGAAAAAATAGAGAAATCATTTAAATTTTCAAAAAATTGAAACAAAAAAGATACAGATGAAAGACCTAATAAGAAAGTTGAATATGGGGATGATATTGTTTGTTTTGGAATTATAGAGAATTAACTTTAAACCAAATAAACTATCACTCCAATGAAACAAGATCTTGAAAAATTGTTCAGTAATTAATTATTATTCACTTTCTATGTTTATAAACTTATACGCATTTCGATAGCAATTTTACTATCATCATAGAGCTGCATTATAAAATCTCTTTGCAAAGCAATGTAGATTTTATAACACAGTACTCTAATGATGGCGGAATGGCCATCGAAATGCATATTTATTTATAAACAAATAATCTAACAATAAATAATTATTGAACACTTTTTCAACATCATATTGTGTTTTAATAGTAATTCATTTGTGTGAAAATTGAGATTATACGTTGATAAGTGAATTTTTCTTGTTTATCTGGAAAATTTTCAATGGACAGATCAATACTTAAAAGGTTGTAATGTACAATACCACTGTTTAAAAAGATGATACAAGAACTTGCCTAAAATTACTTTGTTAATGTCTATTCTAAAATTATTAATAAAAAGATTTTACTCAAGATAAATATCCTTATCACTATAAATAGATATCAGTATGGAGATTTAGGGTAAATGGGTTAACAACCATCAGAATTTTTAAACTAAGTCAGATTATAAAAAAAAGATAAATTATTTTAAATAAATGTTAATTTATTTTTTAGAATTGTGTAAAGAATTTGATCAAATAAGTGATGATTTCAGTTAGAGAGTTTTTTTTATGAAATAGTCAATTTTTAATCAGATTTCAAACATAATTATCTTTTTTAAGAATAATTTTTATTAATCAAAATAAACACCTTCTAACGCAATAAAGTTTTTATAACGAAATATAAATACATACGTGTCAATTCTGTACAAATTCGAATTTTTACAGCTGCAAAATTCGTCGAAGATACTTTGGAGTACTGCTTTATTGTTCAATTTTTTCTATACCAATTTTCACCACATTTCACTATTCTACCTTAAAAAGGGTCACTTTTATTCTAAGCAAACAGAGAACTGTCAACTTTCAGTCTAAATGTGCTCATTAGAAATTCACATATCAAATTTACTAACTTTTTCAAGTACTTACATATTAAAGGAAACTGTCGATTAGTAAAAAATACTTTCTATACAATGTCCCTTAAAAATTTAAATTTAATAGTGTGTGCAATTTGTCGTTAACAGGTCTTGGAGTTTATTTTCAATGTTCATATCTTCCAGTCGAAAATATTTGGACTAATACTGTTTGATTGTTTCACTTACTATTCCAACTCAAAACGATTTGCTAATATTTCTAGCTTTGTTCAAATTAAACTCATAAAGAAAAAGTTTACGATTTTGACTAATTTCCATATTTTTTGATATGTTCTGGAAAATAAATGAGTATCGAGAATAAAATTAAAATATATAAAACAACTCGCTACACTAAAATATAAGCCATAATAAAATATCTATTTTTCTTTCATCCACCCTGTATGATCATTTTTAATATGTGTATAGAAAAAATTAAGAAAACGTGCAATGGGGGTTGATGACACGACGACAATACGATAGACAATTAACAATATGTGGGCGTTAAGGTTAATAACCTTCATCTCTGGAGACTTTTGTGTTCACTGAAAATATAGACGTCATTGTTTTTATTAAATCATCAATCAAAAATAAAAGAACGAGAAAAAACGTACAATGCATTGTCTGAAACGACGAGATATTCATTTACAGCGAATTGAATTCTGTAATTGTATACGCAACGCACATATTTTTAGCCTGTGTTGATGTAGCTGAAAAAGGAACAAAAAAAATGTATAACCCACACACACACACAATATATATATATATATAGCATTCTGTATACAGCACTGTTTGCTACTCTTCACATTAGTTTCATTATTTGTTACTTGACTTATTTAAGACACTTTTTCATATAAGAAAAAAATCTTAAGAAGCTATACTAGTCGAGAGGTTTATTTTTTAATAATTTTTTTTAATTTTTTAGAAACAAAATATAAAAAATTCATACATACATTCATATTTATAAATGACTTAAGGTGTTATACGATTTTTTTCGAAATAAATAACGAATTATTTTTAAAGTAACAGAACAATTTTTAAAACATTATGGCATTTTCTTCTAATTATCATTATCTCATTGTTGTTGTAAATAAAAGAGTGAATAATAAGTGATTATTAAATTTTTATAACATTTTGCAATGTTGAGAGTGATGATTCATTTGTATTAAAATGAATTTATAAAAATTTCAAAACAAACTGTAGCAAATAACTCACTCACCCCCAATATCACAGGATTTTTAATAATCACTTCTTGTTCAGTTTATCAGTTAAAGGGTTATACGCAGTTGCGAGGCGCAAAAACGACGTTTTTTTAGGAATTTTTTTTTAGAAACAGTATTTATTTTGCAATTACAAATTATGGTTATTTGAATAGATCCTATTTTCAAGAATAAAATAACATGTCGATCATAAAAAAATATTGAAGTGCACCGCTCCTGCAAACGATGTCCCGAACGATCAAAAAAATCCATATCATTATTTGAAATCAAAAAATATGCCAATTCTTTTAAAGGATAGATTAATGCAGTGAATAATAAGTGATTATTAGATTTTTTATAACATTTTGCAATGTTGAGAGTGATGATTAATTTGTATTAAAATGAATTTATAAAAATTTCAAAACAAACTGTAGCAAATAACTCACTGACCCCCAATATCA
The DNA here is from genome assembly GCA_029203775.1 of Neoneuromus ignobilis. NCBI lineage: Eukaryota > Metazoa > Arthropoda > Insecta > Megaloptera > Corydalidae > Neoneuromus > Neoneuromus ignobilis. Next base: position 69,738,705 of record CP092087.1, on the reverse strand, counting down.
CAGGATTTTTAATAATCACTTCTTGTTCAGTTTATCAGTTAATGCACATTTCAATAGCCATACTATTATAGTCAAAGATAACGAAGATATAGAAAATTGTTTTTTTTTTTAATTTAATAATCAGAATAAATCAAATATTTGGATTTGTTTGTATGAATATACAATTATCCCAACACCACAAGATATTGTTAAATTTATTTGTTTATAAACTGATATGCATTTCGTTGACAATATAGTCATTGTCAGAGTATTTCATTATAAAATCTAGGTTACATTTTATCTCCTCGATGGTATAATCATTAAATTTCATTATTATACAATAATCATATTGTTAATTGTCTATCTTATTTTTGTCGTGTCATCAACTCCCATTGCACGTTTTCTTAATTTTTTCTATACACTTATTAAAAATGATCATACAGGATGGACGAAAGAAAAATAGACATTTTATTATTGCTTATATTTTAGTGTAGCGAGTTGTTTTATATATTTTAATTTTATTCTCGATACTCATATTTATTTTCCAGAACATATCAAAAAATATGGAAATTAGTCAAAATCGTATACTTTTTCTTTATAAGTTTAATTTGAACAAAGCTCAAAATATTAGCAGATCGTTTTAAGTTGGAATAGTAAGTGAAACAATCAATCAGTATTAGTCCAAATATTTTCGATTAGAAGATATGAACATTGAAAATATACTCCAAGACCAGTTAACGACAAATTGTACACACTATCAAATTATTATACAATAACGCATTTAAACGATGGTTACATTGCATAGAAATGTATATCAGCTTATAACCAAATAAAATGTACAATAAATACACTTTTTTAACAACTTTTTGTATTGGTGTGATAGTTTATTTGTGTTTAAATAATCATTTTATTGGCTGATGTATATTTCGAAGGCGTTATCATTGCTAAACCCTGATTTCATAACACAATAATCTAATAATAATACCACAATTATTGAAATGTTCGTCATGGAATAAAAAAAAGTAATTACAGAATACAACAGTGATTACTCAACAACATTGAAAATAATTATATACTAAACACTTTTATAAAATCTCATGTTTCACTTAATTTGTATAATAATCAATATTTAATTGAGGAAATAATATTTGACACTCCATCTCATTTCTTACCTATTTTCATTTCTCTTATTACTACTCATTCAGTTAGAATCATAATACATTTTTCTTCGAATTCATCCGTTCGAAAATACCGATCGATCGCTCTACCAATTTCAAATGTCAGAGAAAATCCTACACAAGTGAAAAATCATCGCCAAATAAATAACTCAATCTATTGTCCGATTTATAAATGATTGAAAGCAAACATTCACTAAACCGGTATTATTTTAAATAATTGTCTCTAATTAACGGCAACGCTCGTGTATGAAAATCGTATCTACGTACAAATTCAAATCGAAAACAATACACGTGCTGGAGTGGAGTTCGAATTATGCACTCTGTTTGTTTTCCATAAGAAACAAATATTTCAATGTATATTTAATACCACCAATGTTTACATTAATTATCTTCGTCGATATCAATCGAAACACGCACGCAATTTACAGAATGGGTTTTTCGCAAAACAATAGATTTGAAATGATTTTTTTTCTCGACACACCCTTCTCAGTTTGATTCATTTCGAATATTATATATATATATATATATATATATATATATCAATCGTATATATCGGCGTATAGGACCCTTAAAAATCTTAAAATAACCAAAAAATCAGGGGTCGTCTTATACGCCAGATATAAAATATGGAGCTTAGTTTCTCAGATCAATATTTGTTTAAACACCTGTATCCTTATATAATAAAATTCCAGTCTTTATTCAAAAAATATAAAAATAAATTTAGATTTTCTATAAAATTAATAAATATCCAAAAATATATTTTTCATTAAAAAAATGTACTTTACAAAAATAAATTTTAATCACAACACCACAAAAGCTCTGAGGATGATGGCATCGCCATTGAAATGCATTAGTCGATATAATTATAAAAAATAAGTGAACAATAAGTGATTATTGAACACTTTAAACTATTGTGGTGTTGGGGTTAAAATTCATTTGTGTAAGGTGACTCAGTCACAGTTCCAAAACAAGAAATAAAGTGCACTTTGTTTAGACGTGCTCCTAATTTTTTTGTAATCTGATGTAAAAAGTTCATCAAGCTTTATTGTCTAAATTTTTATCATACGGATCGACATTCAAGTCTGTTTAATCGGTTTTGTTTTCTTCATCCTCAATATCCCATAACAGATCATCTTGCTTCAATTGAATAATAAATCGGTCACAACAAATAACTTTCTCTTCAGTAGTTCGGTAGTTTTTGAATACCTGTCTTTTTTGCCATAATAACAAATTTTTTATCTGCATCATCCTTACATTGCTTTAAATTCAATACTTTGTTTTGAATATAATTTTGACCACTTTAGTATACACGTTCTAATCATATTTCTTGTGACGATGTTGCCATTCTGACTTTGGTTGAATACCCATTCTGCAACATTTTTTCAATTTCTATTTAAAGAATAATTCTCATTCTCAAATCATATTTTCTCTGGCATTTTTCAAATATCTTCATTTTTTCTTCAATTTATTACCATTTTTCGATTTTGTCAAACTTTTTTACAGCAGCACAGGTGTTCAATTCCTTCACTATTTCAATCACTTTTAATTTAAAACTCTCTTCATACTTTTTTAATTTTGTTAGCAGTGCCATGATTTCAGGATCAAAAAATTAAAAATTTATTTAAAATAAAATTAAGTGAATTGTAAATGTTTATACTAGCTAACACAAAATAATAATTGGTTCTCAAAAATAGCCAATTCTTCCAATTTTATCTTCAAGTGTTTTAAACAAAATTATTTTTCTACCTCTGTATAATATTTCCATTTCTTCGTGTTATTCTTAACATGCATCTTTCCATCCTTCTTTGTGTTGACTGGAACAGCTGAATTATTCCAGCATTCAAAATCCACATTTCACTGCCATGAATGAAAACAAGTTGGATGCATTGATCAACAACTTTTCTTTTAAATACTGAGTAACATCCAACTTAGTGAAATGTGAATTACTTTCCATTTGGCACCATCCTGTCTATCATCTATAAATGTCCCATTAATGTCAATAAGTTTTCACAAATATAAATAGTAGCAAATTTATTCTATTTCTTTATTTCTTAGTTCGATTCTTCTTTGATTTGTAAATTCATTGAACATTACTTTTGTCTAGCTGTGATTTATCATAAGACCAATCGTCTGACTTGTTTTATTTTTTTGTTTGAGTACATTTTGACATATCGAAAAAAGAATATTATCAGATAATCATAAATAATTTCCTATCTCTCTATTTACGTTTATTCCTTCAAATTGTTAATTTAATATTATCAGTACTTCTTTTAATCTCACTGTAAATAGTTTTGGTGATATCGTATCATTATTTCTCATTCCTTTCTTCATTAGTTTTTGATCCTGATGTAGGATATTTTTATATCCCATAATTTTAATAATTATATTAGTTATATTTTATATCTTTGTATTTAATAAGAAACTGTGTTAAAAAAATACCCCAGATATTTAAAAACTAGGAGTTGAAGGTTAAATGAAAAATATTATTTACAAAGTGTTTTTTGTTAAAAAATATTTTTTTCTCTCCGAAATAAAATTATATTAACATGAAAAATCTGACATTAGAGATCAATTCGAACTAATTATTTTTTTCTTGCATTCACTTTGTAATATACAATTACAAATATACATTTATGATAAAAATTCATACGAATAATTGTATTTTTTAAACGTATCGTTTTTTTTATCTTACATAAATAAATTTATCTTCTATATATTCCATATTTTTTCAAAACACTCAATAAGTAATTATTATGTACCTTGATATTTTTATACATACTCTGAAGCTCAATTCACCACTTACGAAATCAATATTAAAAAAAATTCTCGTTGCATAAAAAATTCTTGGAACATCAGAAGCTTCTGTTCAATTTGTACAAATTAGATTATAATTTATTTCCTGCAGAGTGAATATCCGCAAAAGCTTTTTTCTAAAAAAAAACATACTGAATAATTTATTAACATATTACCAACAACATTTATGATATTTTTATAAAAAACAAACACGTACATTTTGTTTCAGATCAAAATACCGAAAGTGATTATACCAAAATTGATATACTTAGACGATGAATACGAAGGACCGAAAGATTTGAGTATACCGTTGGGTCATCACTTCAATCCGGATAATAATAAACTGATAACTGAAACGAATCATCTCGAGTATCCGGACGATATTGATTTGGAAAGAGGTTACATGACTATAACAGAAGAATTCGAAAAATTGCATTACGAGAATCCGTTAATGAAAGATCTTAAAAATGCTGAGGTAAGTTAGAATTGTATGATCGGTGTTGTGACTAATTCGATTTTGGTACTGTTGTAAATTTTCTTTAACATAAATCAGTCGCCTTCAAATATAGAGGTGACCCAGATTGACTGAAGGATAGTAAATGCTAGTAAGGAAATAAATGTGCATCTAAATTCTTCAGTATCATTTGGGTTATCATATATAAAAATGTTCAATAATCACTCATTGCTCATTTTATTTGCTAATTAGCATTTCGAAGATCATTCTGTCATTGTTAAAACGCTGAAAAAATCTATACTAGTTCTTGTTCAAAACTTATATATTTTTCATCTTTATTTATCTCATCTTCAACTAATAATCCACTATTTTTCATTGCAAATTTTAGTATTTGCATATTTTTATTTGTCTATATCTGACTATTTAATATTTGGAATAAGTAATTTATTTATGTGAAAAGAAATTTGTTTAATATCATATTTTAAAATTTTTTTTAAAAAAAAAATTGAAACTTGTATCTTTTAATAAATTATTACCAGTTTTCTATCAGATTAAAATATATTATTTAATTTTATTAAAATTATTGAACATTTGAACTCTCATTGTATTAGATGTGGTAAAAATTTCTGCCTATTTTTAAACTAAAAGGAAAGTCTAAATCTTTATGCTATTACTTAATTTTTAATGACCAATATTTATTTTAATATTCACTTCTTTCCATCTTGATAAAATCCTTGAATTCTTTTCACTAAAATGACTCTTCTTTGTGAGCTAAAAACTTATCTAGTGCCTTTTTCACATCTCTATCTTCATTCCTTTTTTTACTTTAATTTTTTTTATACATGCAAAAAATAAATGGTACTTGGAATGTGCTGCATATGGAAAATGTTCTAAATGATTTCAAACTTTCCAACAAAATCCTGCTATTTTTTCTAGGTTACTAAAAAAACATGTAACAATGAGTTGTCATACTGTAAGATAACTTGCTTCCTACTCACACCAGCCGGGTATTTTTTTAAAAGTTCCTCGTTCAAATTGTGTAATTTTTAACAATATTTTTCAGAATTAATTATTTCTTTTGGTTTTATATGTCTATAATAAATTGGTTTTCTCTTTGTCGCATTTGTACTCTATTTAGATGTTGATGAAGTGGATTTTCCAGCTACACAGTATGCTCTTTTCCTCACTATATTTTCATATTTAATCCATTTTTCATTTTCAGTTAAAAGACGTTTCAAAAATGGTCAATTTCCATTGCATAAAAGTAAAATTTAACAAACGGTTGTAGTCTTATTTGGCCCCTTGCTAGTCGATTCATGTGATACCTATCTTGCATACTTGTACACATATTCAAAATAGCTCTTTTTTAAAACTATTGCAAGGAATATCATCATAAATAATTAACACATAATTCATCAAATAAATAATTCACTTGTAAAAATATTTTTTAACTTCTCACTTTTTAAATGCAGATTTAATATTATTTCAAGAAAAAAATTAACAAGCTGCTAGTCTCTTCATTCAAATGGTAAAATATATAGATTCATTTGAATTGAATTATTCCCAAATATACAAATAGTAATAGAATATATATTAGCAGTTTCTTTATTAAATAAAATGATATATTTTATCGAACCATTAACCTAAATAAACATGAATAAAAATACATTTCCTGTATATGAAAAAAATCCTTAAATCGAATCGACCGGCACGAAACTCCCCCACATTTTCCAACGAGCCATTCAATCGACAACACCTCGATACAAAACACTCCAGATAGAAATGTTTGAAACGTAACCCTATTCCGGTGACACAATAATCTAGATTCCGTGAAAAGAACAGTGTGCAGTCATTCTAACGCCCTTCCGTCTCGAACCACGAACATAAACCCGCACGCGATTCGAAAACTTTCCTGATGAATCGCTCAGACGCTTTTCTTGAATATTACCTCGGTTCATTCGACGCGTGGGTGTGATAAGATGCAGTGTTCGGATTCAACTAGATTCATAATTAACAATAAATAGTACGCCATAATACGTAACGCTGTTTTAACGTATGGGATTATCTCGTACGGCCGGGTTATATAGCTCTTTTGATGTATGATTTTGACGGGCACGATGAATGGTTGTAGTCGAGGCGAAAGAGCAACGAGCTGAGCTTTAATTGTGCCAACATTCAGGTTTATGATACGCTTAATCCCGAAATTACGAAGAATGGAATAGTTTTATTCGTATAATCCGACCATTGTTTACATCTATTGTATAATATAATCTCATGTGCAATAATCAGTAATCGATTTTTTTTATTAATATTTTTATACTTCCTTTAAAATTTTATTTGTGTTAAAACTAGATGAAGTATATTTTTTATATAGATATTTTTCTCTATCTCTCTCTCCCTCACGCTTTATATATATATATATATATATGTATATTATCAACGTCATATTTTCATAAAAGTCCATATTTTCTCACTGCTGACCAAAAGCATCATCGAATATCATCAGGACCTCTTATGTTTTGCCAAAATTCTTCCATTATTTCACCTTCACAATAATTGACAATAAAATCTTACTCTCTTTGAAATGATTTCTTCATAGGGTTCTTTTTGTCTCTTGGTCGCCATTACATAATGAATTTGATAACTGATAGCAGCCATGTTTGAATGTTTTTTAAGTTAATTTTGACATTTCATCTCAGTACAGTTTGGTAAATTATCATGGAATGTTTAACACTTTAACAAAATTGTTAAATCTTAAATAGACTTATTTAAACAAAATTTCAATCTGTTCATTATTTCACAAAATGAACCCATCAATTGGTCACCAAGATCATGTGATCTAACTCCATTGGATTATTTTTTGTGGGGTTATGTGAAATCATTAGTTTATGCTAGTAAAATGCAAACAACAGAAGCACTAAAAATAAACATTGAATGTGTAATTCTTGAAATATGGCCACAATTATGCGAAAGAGTGACTAAAAATTTGACTAAACGAATGCACTATGTCAAGGGAAGTTTTGGTGTTGATGTGAATAAAATTGTGTTCCACCATTAATGCTATAGAACAGGCATTGGTAACCTTTTTTGGCTGCTGGTCAAAATCAGCGAAAATGTGATTATTAAGAAAACGTTTCGGGTCAGTGGTATTTTCATTTTAAAATAGTCTTTTAGTGAATAATAAGATAAATTTTATTAAGAAAATAATTACAAGATGCTTTTAGAACATAAAAATTCAAATTATAATTGTAATTACCATAAAAACTAATATAACTGTCAAGTTTTAGTTCAATAATTTATGAACTTTATTTATAAACGTTCTCTTCGTTTTCAATACCTCCCCTGATGCTGAATTTATGATGCCAATTTAGTCAAGTCTGATTTATAATTAGTCATCTTGAAACAAATACAAGTGTCTGAATTTTAAGTTAATTTTGACATGTGTGAAAATTTTTGCTCACATTTATAAGTAGAACCAAACGCGGACAAAATTTGGAAGTGATGCCCAACACGTTGATACCATAAGATGATTATCTTCCGTTTTTTATAAATCCTTCCGCAATATCTTGAATTTATTCGTCCACAACGTTGAACTTTTAAAATCATTCACCTCTAAACTTAAATTGTCAATTTTAAGATATTCAAAATACTGAAAATCTAAAATATTTTCGTCTATTTCATCAGGTTTTATTATAAATGTAAACATTTCGCTGTACTTCTAAAAACTTTGAAATCTACTTTCAAATTCATTTCTAATCTTCAAAATCCAACTTTCGAACTATTCAGATTGCTTTCATCAATATTTTTTTCTTATATTAGCTTTTTAACATAGGAAAGGAAATAAATATTTTAGTTTTTATGTTAGTTTCAAATAATATTAATTTTAAAGAAAAACTCTTCCATTGCTCGTACATTTTCAAAATTGTGTGGTTATTTCCTTAGAGTCGTACGTTTAAATCATTATAATGGTTCATTATGTCTTTTAAGAACAAAAGTCTTAAAAACCATTGTTTATCACTGAGTTCGAGATCATTTTCACCGATTTGGTAAAGAAATATTTGTGTATCATCAAAACACTACAAATATATTAAAAACGTTGCCTTAACTTAACCATCGTATTTGAGAATGTAACATCAAATCTCCATATTTCGATTCAATTTCCTCCAAAAAAATTTTTAAAATTTATTTTTATATATTATAGTTTATTTGCGGAACTCAAGTGGGTCACTTGAAATTATCAAATGGGTCTCTTGATGACGCCTGCCATAGAATAAACTAAAAAATAATTAATTAATTAATAAAATATTTTTTGTTTTATTTCCATTTAAACTTTTGAAGCACATTTTGGAAAACTTTCTCTCTCTCTCTCTCTCTCTCTCTCTCTATATATATATATATATATATATATATATATATATATATATAATCACAAAACGTTTATTTATAAATTATAACTTTTCAAATTGTACTTGAAAATATTGTTTTTCACATAATATACTGAAATGAATAAAGTACAATATTGGAAAATAGTTGTCACGTTTATTTCATCATGCCATATTTTCAAAACGTACGACAAAGTGAACCAACGCAACAATCTTATATAGTTTTCAGTGTACAAAACAACCACCCACGCCCCAATCTCATTCTCGAGTTCGTTAAATGACTCGAACTCGTACAAACGTTTAATTTTTACGTTTGTACGAGTTATATACAACTAACTTCTAATTACGTAGTTTCGACTCGTTGATATAATATCCTGTATTAGATATCAATATGATAAATAAAATAGATGATGTTTGAATTACTGTTTTGTGTAGTGAAGGAAATTCATGTAGGATTGTATAATTCACTGAATGATTTTCAAAACGTACACAGCTTTGTACAATAACAAATTGTCTATATTTGTATACAGACACGCAGTTGACGAGTTCGATAATTTTTCGTGTAGTAAAACAAATTGTTTTCAGTGCCATTGAAGCTTTTATATGAAAATTCAATCGACTTAATGACTAAGCTTCAATTCAATTGATATTCAAAAACTTCGTAAGACTGTTTTTATTGTTAATATCACAAATGGAATTTTCATAGAAATGTTAAAGAAATTTAATTCTTTCATTCAAATTGTACATATACTCGTATATGTAATTTATGATAGATTTCTTGAGGGATTGTCTTTGTTATTTCATATTTCAATATTATTTACAAATAATTATAATCACATTTTAATAACCAATGACACCACATTGGCGTGACTCTCATTTATCTAATTGTAACACATCTACTATTTTTATCAAAAGTGAGAGAAGAGGTCTGTTATATTTTTGAAATTCTTCTATTATTGTAAACTAAAAAAATATTTCATTTTTAACTCGTTGTTGTTAGGTGTCAATTGTTCTCAAAATTGATCATTGATGAATGTTACTCATGCAATTACTCGACCTGTATAAGATTTATATTTTGATTATACCTATCCCCCGATTTACACTGAAGATCAATTCCTCAGAAAACCGTGTAAATCGAAAACAAACTAAAATGTGCATAAATCAATCATTTATTTCAACGTAAAATAAAAGTAAGATAGCTTAAAAAACATAAAAATAACAGTCCTTTCATAAAATGACAAATATATAAAGGTATAAGTATGTAATTCATTTGATGGAAACAAGAAATATAAGACCCTTGAAAAATTACCTAAAAGTTTAATTACTGTCATCACTTTTATAGACTATTAATTTTTTCTATGAGACTTGGTAATGAAATCCGTAATTAAGAATTTTGTTTGGTTTTTGGTTAAATCTTTATAGACCTTCTCATATTGATTTAAGCATTTATTAATATCTCACTGGAAACAGAGAGCTCGTTAAACATTCGGGTCATTTTGTAGAAAATTATTATCCAATTTTTTCCCTAATTCAAATATGTACGCCAGTATTATCAAGCGAACAGAATTAAAAAATGACTGTAGAAATATATATGCAGCCAAAATGTTCATTTTTATCAGTTTTTTTAAAAAAATCTTTATTTTTAAAATCGTGTAAAAGCGCAATCGTGTAAAAAAAAGTACCGTGTAAATGGGGATATAAGTGTATATAAATTTAATAGAAACGTAAGCCATTTTTATTTTATGACAAGGGGTTTGGGTTGAAAATAAAAACTCACAAACAGATGAATGTAGTACTCGAAGATAGTTTAAATATAAAAAAGAATTTCTTTCCCTAAAATTATTTAAAACACAATCTTACTTTCAATTCCTCTTACATCTATCGCTGTAGAAATTTCATGAGTCCTATTTCAGAGTTTTTTGGTTGATTGCTAAACCATCTGTATACTGCTTTAGTTATCTCATCGTTGTTATAACAAAAATCTTCTTAAAAATTCTTCAATGATTAGTAATTAAAATTATCGAAGTCCTGTATGGGATAAAAAATCCCACTTGAGTTGACTGAGTTGTGATTGTAATAAATGGATATAATACTACAAAAATTGTTCATATATAAACAAGATTTTTCTTTTAATTTATTTAAAATATAATAAGATAATTTCACATACTATCTTTTAATATAATCTTCCTAAACTGCAATCTTACCCCATTACTATGGAATCTTCTTGATTTCTAGTAAAAACAATTTTTTTGTTTGATTTTCAAACCAGCTATACGACAGATTCATTGACTGCGTTATTAATATAAAAAAATGTTTTCTAAAAATTTCATCATTTATCCAAACAAGTGGTAATCATAAGAAGCCAAGTCAGAGTTATATTATAAGACAGAATATCTTACTTAAGTTGACTGAATTGCTATTGTTAAAGTGATAGTATGAGGACAAAAAATAATCTTGTTTTATTCCTCGTTTAGAGCAGATTGATCGCTTTTATAAACTCTTTTTATTTGACCTCATCCTAAGAAAGATTTTTGTGCAAAATTTCACTTCCTTAGCCAGGTAAAAGATTCCTCTACCAGGCTTTGACAATTACCTGAAACTGAGTATAAATCAAAGAAGACTCAATATCTTTCCCAATTTATACTCCACATTTCAAGAACACTTGTTTAATATATTCAAAAAGCTGTTGTCTCAACAAACATACGAGATCTTTGTGAAGTATCTTCAATATCATTTTTTTTATAAAATCAACAATGCTCAGTACTTTTGAAAAAAATTCTTTATAAAATCATCAAAAAGTTAAATAACATTTTAATTAGTTCAGATAAGAATTCTCTAAATCTCTTATTAGAACATCTTCCCATGTCAAAGAGCTTGCTTTGTGATTTGATGTCATAGTCTAGCTCTAATATTACATACTGATTCTGCATACATTCTAGGATCAATGAATTGAGATCAACACATCAAAATCTTTTATTGAAAAAATATTTCCATATCTAAGCTCTTATCTTACTGTAACTCTAGTAAGAAAAGTATTAACATCACGTACTGATCCTGAGATTAATAAATTGAGATCGAATGTCTTTTTTAGTTTCTTTTTTATATAAATGCAATCATTTTGAATCAATAAAACAACATTTTCTATTTTCAGACTGTTGTTCGTATGTACGAACTAGCCGAAGAGATATTAGGACCATTGAAGAATTTCCCAATTCCAATAACTACGTTCATCAAAGCAACATAAACTAGTGCTGAAACTAATACATATTTTTGTAAGTAAAATAAATATTCGTAATCAGTGTTTAAAACAGCTACTAACTTAGAACATTCGTCGATTGAAACATCTGTAAATTCTAATCGTAGCAGTGAAAGTATTTATTGCTAGTCTGATTTATTCAGTATTAATTAATTTCGAATATAAATATAGGGAAATAATTTTTGCTAACTTTTGTATTTGTTTTGTAAGTGTTTGTATTCATGTCAGATGTAATGTGAATTTGTTAATGTATTTTGTAATCGTTTGTATTAAAAACTGTATATTGTAATTTGTGTGGGTTTTATTTTAGATATAAATTTACAATAGAATAAGATGTGTTATTTATTCAAATAATAATTGGATAGTTCTATTTTTATTAAATGAAAAATTATACAATGTTTTGGAAAATTCTACAACTTTTAACATTTTTTACTAAGTGTTTTTTATACATCCTCAACATTTGATATTAAATGTAAAATAATTAGAAAATATTTTACAGAATCATATATTTTTATTTAAATATTTTGTACAAAATAATTTTAATAATGTGTGAATTATTAACCTCATAAAGACATTTAATATTTTTCTATTAGATAAAAAATTATGAGAAAATATTTGACAAAACTATATATTTACACTTAAATATTAATTATAGAGTAAATACAACAATAAGGGGTTGATTCTGCATACCCAGATATGTTTTTAAATAAAAAATGTAGTTTATTTCACTTAGAAAAATATTTTTAAACAAATCATCGAATCTACAGATACACTCCTGTCTCCTATCGCTAGTACATTGTAATTCAATGCTTGTAACATGCACGATGTTTAATTACTAGCAAGAATGGCAAGAAAGTAAAGAACAACCCGTTGATGCAACGACAGAAAATTAATTGTAAGAGTAAACAAAGTAGCTCGCGACGTTCGTTAAATAGAATATTAATAATTGTTTAAAAGTCTACACATATTAGTACGTATATTCGAAAAATAGCTGAATATTTATATATATATATATATATATATATATATATATATATGTATCATAACATTATTATTTATAATATTTTTTTAGAAAGAAATATTATACGCCCAATGGTTACAATCGTATCGATAGAAAATAACAAAAAAAATTATAAGAAAATAAATAAGATCGGTAAACTAAAAATATTATATCTAAATATTTTCTGACCGATCAGTTACTTCACAATGTTTATACATACACATAAACATACACACACACATATATAAATATAAATATATCATCAATATATCATTTATAAATAATGAACGAAAATAAAAAATATTAAAAGAATTTTGTGAAAAAATAACGTTATTACTAAAACAAAACCTTATTTTGTAGAATTATTCTGTAATCTGATTTTTGTCACTTTCTGCTTCTTTAACTCTCTCTCTCTCTCTCTCTCTCTCTCTATATATATATATATATATATATATATATATATATATATATATATATATGCTGATCAGACTGAAAATGACCGTGCGGATCGAATGGCACAAACGCGAACTCGCTATCTCCAACCGTGTAAAAGTTGGCAAAAAAGAAGCTCTCTAACCACGGGTGCACCACGCACTTTTCCTGGGAGAAAATATGATGTTCAAACGCGGAACGACCGTGTGGATCGAATAGAACAAACGCAAATTCGTTAAAGCTTGAATGGCGAAAACGCGAACTCGCCATTTCCATCCGTTCAGAAGATGGCAAAGAAGAGCGCTCTTCAGAGGCGCACCGTGTAGGGTTTTTTTGATGAAAACATGCTGATCGGACGGAAAACGACCGTGTGGATCGAATGGCGTAATCGCGAACTCGATATCTTGAACCGTTTAAAAGTTGGCAAAAAAAGCTCTCGCCACGGGCGCACCGTGCGCTTTTCCTGGAACTAACAAGTGATTCGTACTTAAAAGCGCCATTAGGATCGAGTGACGCAAACGCGAACTCTCTATTTCAAACCGTTTAGGATATATATATATATATATATATATATATATATATATATATATATATATTAATTATATCTTTTTCCTTGAACTAGAGCGCGTTTTATTTATTAAAAAAATAGATAATTTTAATTGTTTAGAACTTAATGATCTACAAAGTTAATATTTTTTTAAAAAACATTTATATATTATATGTGTGTGTGTGTGTGTATGGGAGTATATATGTGTGTGTGTATGGGAGTATGTGTGTGTGTATGCCATCAATATTAAAACTGTTTTCTATCCACTGTTTGATGAAGGCCTTTTCTAAAAATTTTCACTTCCTGCCCAGTGTTTTCCTCTTCCATTACATTCTGACGAATACTCTATTCTTCTGTTCCATTTATTTATGGATCTCTGTTTGAACAATCTTGCATTTTTTAGGTTCTAATTAATAATTTCTTCTGTCCATCAGTGATCTTCTCCTTTACTATATTACCTTTTAAAACTGTTCAATCTTGCAATAATATACATAACTTTGATTTTCTTTCTAATCTACTCATTTCTATTTTTTTCTACAAATTATTTCTAACATACATTTTCTTGTTTCTTTACTGGTTGTATGGACCACTGAATTTTATGGTATTTAAAACTGTATGTATATATATATATATATATATATATATATATATATATATATATATATGATCAATAAATCTGTTCTCACTTATAGTAGTGAAACAAAAATTAAATTCCAGAATAATTCAAGTGCTCCAGACAGTACAGAGAAATTAAGGATTTTTTTTGAAATAAAACTTAGAAACAAAAAATAGAACAGATGTATTTGAAAGAAAAACAGAGTTACGGATATTATTACAAAAGTTAAAGATTTAAAAAAGATTAAAGAAATAATACCATATACAAAAAAATAAGTGATAGGTCAAAAGCTCAGAAATATAAAAAGGTCGAAACAAAGAGACTTATAAATAGATTATATAGAGATATGAGAAAATCCATCGACAATGAATTGAAAATAAAGACATTTGATTGTTGAAAAAGGAATTTTTTTGAAAAAATCTTTATCTAACAATATGTATAAATAATCACTCTCATTCTCTCCTCCTCTTTCTTTTCTCTTCTCTATCTCTAAATCCTCTAAATATATATGTGTCTATATATATATATATATATATATATATATATATATATATATATATATACATTATTATCTTCATGAAAACCTATATCAGTCCACTACTAGAATAAAACCTCCCCGAATATCATTAAATCTTTTTAAATGTTTTCCCAAGACTTTTCATAATTTCGTGACTGTAGCTAATTTCATCCAACTCTAACTTTCACTATACTTTACAATTTTACTTTACCATCTTGAATAGAGCCTCTTTGTTAGTCTCTTTTTGTCTCTTGATCACTATTTCATAATTGTTTTTATTTAGCTACTGTCTTCTCTTATTATGTGTCCTTCCTGTGCATATTTCAATAATTTAATTTTTGTAATTTATGTACAATATACGTATATATATATATAACTATTTTTTGTATCTACTGACCTCTCTTTCTCTCTCTTTATATATATATATATATATATATATATATATATATATACGAGAGTTGTTTGATAAATATGATAAATTTATTTATTGTTAAATTTAATTAATTAATTTAATTAAATTTTTTAATTTAGTTTTTCTTACTTTTTTACCATACTTATCAAACGACTCTCGAGTGTATATATATATATATATATATATATATATATATATATATATATATATATATATATATATAAGGTAGTAAATATCTTATAATGTTTAGATAAATAATTTATTTCTGAACATTTTATATTATTTCACAAATATAATAATTATCTTTTTTACTATAAAAATAATATTAAGATAATTTATTGAAAAGTCTTTGAGATCATTTTTAGAATTTGAAATTATTTTGTAATATAAAGGAAACAAAATAATTTAACAGGTAACAAAAAAGCGAGCTAATTATTGAAAAGCTCGATTAATTAGTTTTAAAAAATTCCATTAATTAGTGATTTTTAATATTAAAATTATTTTAAATCTTATACCTACATATATATATATATATATGTATATATATATATATATATATATATATATATATATATAAGCATATTAATGTATGTTGATATAATTCAGGAAATTAATTCAGTTATACTTCACACTAAATCAATTTAATTATTTTGTAACGAAGTTAGGAACTGATTCTGTTCAAGATATATAAAGATAGTTCATGAAACCTTTCAGGTATGCGTGAAACCACATCAAATATTGTTTATAGTAACGTAAATAAATATGGACTGCTTAAGAAATCAGGCATAAAATTATATATTCTTATAATAAATAATGAAAAGTCATAATTGCAGTAAAATTATAAATATAGCTACGAAAATTCATATAAATATTTATATATTAAATTATTATTTCTCTTCATCAAATAAAAAAAAAGTGTTTAGTTTAATTACATGAAAATATTTGTGAGAATATTGATTAAAATTTATATACCAAATATAATTAAAATTATAAACATGCAAAACGAAAAAACTTTTGCAAACTCGTTGAGAAAAACAGAAAATATTTACGATATATTTTTTATAAAAAAATATATATATAATAAAACCCAATACTTTTAAATATTTGGAATTGTTTCACTTCGTATGCACATTTTTCGTATCTGACAATATTAGTGAAATACAAATTATTTAATTTGATATAAAAAGATATCTAACCATTTTTTATAAAAAAAATTCCTCATGCGTGGTTTATAAGAAAATTTCTTTCTGTGAAAAACAAAGTAATGTATATAATTTTATTTTTATACATTTATAAAAATATTTGTTTAATATATATCGAGTTTGAAAAATAATTTTCCAGTGGATAAAAAATATTTCATATTTATGAAAACAAGATGAAGTTAGTACTACGCAGAATTTGAAAAAAAACAATTCTTTTTCTTAAATACAAACTAATAAATTCTGAGAAGTAAAAAATATATATAGATGGATCGGAAAGTTTCTAGAATAAAGAAAAATCATTTTTCCGACTATCATTTTCATATTTATTTTTTTACATAATCTCATTTGAGTTTGATATTTAGTTTAACTCTTCACGAGAATTTCCTTTTTTCAATAAAATAAATTTTATCCAAAACTCTCGAAATATCCATTTATAGCTTCAATAATTTCAGTATTGGATAATTTTTTTCCACATAGCCATTTTTTAACGTTTGGAAACAGGAAAAAGTCAGAGCTAAACAAGTCTGACAAATATCGATGGATGTTCAATAATTTTCAATCGTAATTTAATGCAATTTTGCTGTCGCAATTAACGACTTTTGCAATAAGTGCCTTGTTCTGATATATAAAAAAAATATTTCTTTGCTAAATGAGTTCTTCTAGCTTTGATTTTATCGTTTAAATGATCCAATAACGATTTATAACACTTGCTTGTTATAATTTTCTCGTTTTTCCAGGTAATCAATTAGAATTACTCTATGGGAAATCCAAATATCATTAGCCATATACTTTATACTTTTCGGATAATAGAATCATCTTTATTTTCTTTGAAGCTAGTTCACAGCATGCAGTCTATTCTTTTAACTATCTTTTTGCCTCTGATGTGTAGTGATAATTTGATATTTTATCAAAATGATCCTGTTATACTTCTCAAAATTAATGTGTTGATTACGTAGTAGAAATTCATAGTAAAGTATTTTTTCTAATTCCACAATACGCATAACATGATCTTAATTTATAAAATGGCCTTAGGAGCTAATTCTAACTTATCCCAATATCTTTTTCAAAAAGATACACATTATTTTAACACAAATGAATTTTAACCCCAACACTACAATGATTATAAAGTGTTCAATAATCACTTATTGTTTATAAATATGTCGCCTCATGCGCATTTCGATGGCAACGCCATCATCATCAGAGCCTTTTTGAACACTTTATAACCATTGTTGAGTTGGGGTTAAAATTCATTTGTGTTAAAGTGAATCAGCCACAGTTACAGAACAACAAATACACATTATTGTAAACAATCTATTTTTTAACTATTTGCTTATTATGGCATTTTAATTAAATGAATCGTAAGTTAAAATTCGATCAAGTAAATTTCTCTCACTCAAATCATACGAAACCCATACATTGTATCTGAAAACCATTCCAAGTCATTGTAAATAATTTTCAACGTTGAATTTCGATATTTTCAATTTCATATCAATCTCTCTTTTCATGTAACTTTGGATTATTTTAAATGAGAGTGGATATTTAATCGTTATTAATCTCTAATAGGAGACCTACTACATATTTTATCATTATTTAACCGTTTTGTTTCCTTTTGAAAATTGTCTAACATTATTTTTTAACGGTCTTTAAGCTAATTGTTGTTATAAACATACAAAGTAATTATTAAATATACTTTTTCAATATTTTGAAATGAAAATTAATTTGTGTGAAAGTGATTTTGTCGCAATTCCAAAACAAATAGAAAGATCCATCATAATTTTCGTACAAGATTTTATACATTCATGCGAATACGTTATTTTTTTTATTAGAAATCAGTCGACAGATCGTTTAATAATATCACATTTTAATAAAACGGTTAGTTGATGCGGCTTCGTCTCAACATGTTTACAGAAAAAATGTTTTTTAATATAGACAAAAAAATCTCTTAAAACCGCTTTATAACATATTCAAAACTCATTTACGAACAGTATTTTTTATGAATAAGCTTATCATTGAAAAACTTATCTTTTATATCAGATATTGTGTAATCAATTTATTCATAACAAAGTTTTCGTACCGAATAATTTTGTTAATATTAAATTGCCATTAAAATTATATACATACATATATATATATATATATATATATATATATATATATATATATATATATATATATATATATATATATGGCCCAAATAAAACTGAAGAATGTAATATATAAATGTGTGTCTAAACCTTCAGTCACATTTAGACCATCCTCTCTATATTGAAGCAAAATGAAATTTGGGTATAGTAACTGAACGATTAATATAAAAGTTTTTTTTTAATATCTTGTATTAAAGAAATTGATTTCGTCTCTGGAAATTAATTTCGTGTATATTTTTTTAATACACGAATGTGCTTTTAGAAAGTATTAAAATTTAATTCGTTTTCAAATGTATGTATTTCTATTTAGTGTCATAAATAAGTTAATTGGAAAATGAAAAGTTTGCGGTAAAAATTAAACAACTTTTATATCGTTTATATATAATGAAAAATGTTTTTCATTCTCCAATATATTTTTTGTCTGGGCGTATTTGTAAAATTAAAACATTTAGTTTTGTTTTTATTTGTAAAATAATATTTTATTTTATTATTATATTTTTATTATCGGAATAGTTGTTTAATATATCTGCCCAAGTTGTTGATTTTTTCATTATTTCGTAGAATGTTGTGTGTGTAAATATATATGTTTATATAGAAAATCATATCAATTTATATCAGCCCACCGTTGAACGAAGATCTTATTAAATGTCACTACTCACGGTTATTTGTATATATTTTCATGTTGGAAAGGTAAGTAGGTGAGGATTTTTATTTACGATTTACTCCCTTTCGCAAGTTACCTTCACTACGACTAAAAAAAATCTCCACTTACTTTACAATTATAGAAGGTAGCCTAAATGAGACGAAATGGTTTAGACATACAATTACTTCCTTACTATTCTTTAATATCTTTCAATTTCATGTGGACCACACTGTATACTGTGTATATATAAATATTTTTAAGGAAATTTATGTTGTCGGTTTAGTGAAATATGAATGGAATTATAAATTATAAGCTGCTACCAGATAATCATTAAATTGTTATAATATGAACAACTAGACTGGCTAAATCAATCTATTGTCAAAAAATGCCAAAACTAGTCAATAGAAAAAATGTAACTTTTCACCATAAAATACTTAAGCTTGCACGACACAAGAAACGTTCAAAAAAGTAAAACAGTTTGAAAAAATAATTATGATACATCTGCTTTACTCTTTCAACCTGCCACTATCAGATTATTATCTATTCCAAAGTCTCCAAAACCACATTTGTGAAAAACAATTTAATATAAAGACTGGTAGCCGAAAGAATTTCGATTTATCTTCAACGCAAAACCAAGAGTTTTATTGCAAAAGTATTGAAATTTTAAAATTGAGATGAGAAGGAAAAATAATGAAACATATATTTTGTATTAAAATTAAAATGTCAGTTTTTTCGTTTTATTTCAAAACTTTCTTTAAAAACGCACGTTATTTGTAAAATAACCCAATCATTAATGAGTTAAAAACCATCTACCGCAATATAAATTACTTCCAAAATAATTTATTGGGAAAATCTGAACAAATTGTTATTTTAAACAAATTTGTAAATTCTAGTTTGATGGGAAAAAATGAATTTTGAATTAAAATTAAAATATAATTTATATTTCATTTCAAGACTTTTTCTAAAAAAATACATTATTTTTTAGGAACCCAATGTAATATTTATGAGTTAAAAACCATTTATTCTAATATAAATTACTTCTAAAATCATTTATTGGGAAAATCTGAACAAATTGGTACTTTAAACCAATTTGTGAATTCTAGTTTGAT
The DNA here is from genome assembly GCA_029203775.1 of Neoneuromus ignobilis. Lineage (NCBI taxonomy): Eukaryota > Metazoa > Arthropoda > Insecta > Megaloptera > Corydalidae > Neoneuromus > Neoneuromus ignobilis. The sequence continues at coordinate 69,718,041 of CP092087.1, read as the reverse complement.
GAGAAGAGATAAATAATAATTAAAAATATATTTTGGACTGAAATTAAATTGTCAATTTTTGATTTAATTCTAAAACTTTCTTTAAAAAATACACTATTTTTAATATAACCCAATGTAACATTTTTGAATTAAGAACCATCTACTTTGATATAAATTACTTCTAAAGACATTTATTGCAAAAATTCGAACAAACTTTTATTGTGAACCAATTTATGAGTTCTAGTTTAGAATTATTCCTTGTAATCATGTCATTAGATAAAAAAATAAATACCAGCTATTTTATTAAAATAAGAATAAAATCTTTCCACAATTAACTAATTTTCATAAATTCAAGATATATGATTGGATCTTCAATTAAAAATCTTTCTGTGATGAATGTAACAATAAACCTCCCTCATAATCGTTTTTTATATATAAAAATAAATCAATAAAAACATTTAATTATGAAACAAAACAGCTCTATTATTTAAACACTGTACAGGTCTGCAGTTACAAAGTATTGGTTCGTTTTGATCATCGAGCACTTTACGAAACTTCTTTAGCTGGTTCCTTGAAATGGCTAACGGTTCTTGTTGAATTATCCACATAACTCCTTCAGTACATGGCGGATACGTCAACGAGCCGATGTACGAATAGAAATTAGACTCGAACGGCGGTGCTAGCCAAAATAACGAGAACGGTTTGATACAGACTTTCGTGTTTGGGCACCGCACGTACTTCAAACCGGATATCACTGGTTCGAAATAGATATTATCCATCGGAGTGACAAGAAATAAATAACTTATGATCGCTGTTGATCGTTCCTGAACTTGCACTACTCTACAGTTAGATTCGTTGGAACTTTCACGTCGAAATATCACTTGTAGTTCTAAAGCGAATCGTTCGTAATTGATCGTATGTTCGGATCCCTCGAAATCGTTCCTTCCCCAACGAAAATTCAGACAATCCAATCTATAAAAATCGTACAAAGGTCCACCAGTTATGACTGGAAACGAATTCTGATTCCATTCCGGGTACAGTATCACCGTATGTCCATCGTTATACAATTCCATCTGGTTCGGTATGTCTGTATAAGAACTAGACCAAATTAACAAAGCGCACATGTTATCATTGACGTCAATACAGTCGCAGATATTTATCGGCGATTGTTGAGTACCTGTACTATCCGGAAACTTTGATTTCCACGTATGAGGTCCATCGCACGGTCCGTACCCATACGAATCATCGTTCGATATATTTGTGTTCAAAGATGGTTCACATCGATTCGATCTCGAGAAAATGTCCAGAAATGTGACCAGGAGATAATACAACGACACGAGCGAAATGACTAACAAGATTAGTTCTGTAAAGCCGGTACCTAGATTCAAAATCGTGTATAGTTTGATGAACAAGCCGACGATTGTATCACTGAAGAGCGATTGGAGGTCGTGGAAGTATTTGTTGTAGACGCACTGTATTATGTCTTCTAATAGAGAATCAAACATAACTTGACAGTTCGTCTCGTGACAATAAACATTTTTCTAATATAGGGGAGATAGATCGGGTGGCTATGGTAGTTTTTTTTTAAAAAATCAAAATTATTTTTTTGATTGATACGCATTGAATCTTTTAAAAGAAACAATATCATCGTTGTGGTTTCTTTAAGAAGTCTTAAAACTGTTGGTAGATTAATTTTAGACTTTTTTTATGTAATTATATTAAAGCAGAGATGGTCAAACATTTTGTACTTGTATGCCATGAAATTTGTAAAATCCACAATGATATTTTTATAGAAAAATACAAAAAGTAATTATACTAGATAAATTTATTTTGAAAATATAAAATAAAACTTCGACTTGTCGGATAAAAAATAACAACAAAAAATAACAAGCCTTTCTGAGAGAGAGAAAGGCTCGACGATGATGGCATCGCCATCGAAATCCATCAGCCGATATAATTATAAATAACAAATGAACAATAACTGATTATTGAACACTTTAAATTATTGTGGTGTTGGGGTTAAAATTCATTTGTGTAAAGTTAATCAGCCACAGTTCCAAAACAACTAATATTGAAATATTTTGTATAAAAATTATATATTATTTAATAATTTATACGCAGCATATTTGTCTATTGACAGTTTTACGTTAAAATGTTTATTATTTTCACGTGTGAATTATTTATGATGTACTTTACATAAATTATTATAATGATTTTCCTTATATTTTTGATTTAAACATATTTTCAAATAAGAAACCGGCGTCAGTGTCATAACTTCTGCATGTGGTGTCTAATACATGTAATCAAATTATGGCGGTTATAAAATGGAATTTGATAATTTTTATATTATATTTAATAAAAGTTTAGTATGTAGAAAATTCTATATTAAACGTTCCTCGTGTTCTTTTACCACTTTTTAATGATATTTCTTCAAATTTATTTATCAATAATATCCCCATCAATTGCAAAAAATTCTACATTTACATCTGGTCGTGGTCCTCCTTTAGTTGAAAACTGAAAAACAGTATCGACTATTACTGTAATATTTTTTGGTACAATTTTTAATGATGGAAAGACATGAACGTTTTTTGGACTACTTTTTACTTCATGTTCAGCACTTCCTCCAATGAAAATAACTTTTGCATCGCCCGCTTCAATTCCGGTAATAATAAACCGAACAATACCGGGTGGCCAGGGATTTTTTGGATCACGTTCAGCTGGTATGACTTCAATTGTTTTTGAATTGGTTTCTGATCGAATACCTGGAAGATCGGATACTGGAATTGTTAATGGTATCCCTGACTCATCATAGAGTTGAACTGTTGCTGGAATGCATTTTCCAATCTCTACTCGGTCTGCCATTTCAACATCAATTCGTCGTGTCTAGTAAAATTTAAATAAAACTAATATTAAACTTTATTATGTACAATATTTTACTATTATATTTATTTTGTGAGTGAAAAGTGATTGTGTAAAATTACATAGTAATTAAATATTTTTCTTACCGATACAATTTGAACATCTACTGAAACAGGTTCAGTAGTACGTAAACACAAATCAATAAGACTGATTGTAAGATCTCCATCTTTCAGTGGAATGACTTCAAGTTTTCGGGTCACTTCATAATATGCAACTTCAGCAAGGTCTGATGCACTCAGTCCTATTTCATAATATGCAGAACCACGCAATACCTCGAAATAAAATTTATTCCCTGGTTAATTATAAATCACAGCACTTTTTGGTGTGATAACAGCATCTTCAAATAAAAACTAAGGATATTGATGCCCATGATCAAAGGTTTATCAAATCCTTTTTCTTCTTTTCCAACGAGCTCAGGCCATTCAGATATAATATTATTTTCTTGTAAAATTATATCACGGTATTCTCTAATGTAAAGAACTACATCCACAAGACCTTTTTCATTGTGTGGATTAACTATCTGAAAAGTGCCATTCGGTAAAACAACATCAGATTCAATAAAAGTTTTTGAAAAAACACAGTTTTTGCATAAAATTTTTCAAAATTTTGAAGGTGTTAATTTCCAATCAATATTAAAACTACTAATGTTGTTAAAAAAAATTCCATTATGAATGTTGATCTTGTTTTGATTATGAAAATGTCGATCTCGAAGTAATTCTTCATCTTTAACAATTACTTCAAGATCGACATTTTCATAATCATGAACAATAATACGGTCAGAATTAAAATCAATTTGACATGATGCAATCTCTACTGGATCTCTATTAGGACGAAGATAGACACTTCTAGATTTTCCACATATGACTCGTACAGATGCACTGCTTTCTACTTGCTTGCAATGAGATATTAATGGTCTACTAACAACAACTAATGTGATTATACTTTCACCTAAACACTGACATGACATATTAAAAGAGTAGAATCCATTTTCAGGTGATTTTAAACCATCTTTCACTTCTACAGTTTTCAGAAGATAATATATAACTTTTACGTTTTGAGTGACGATTTAATAATGGTGTTGGTCCACCTAAAAAGTTAATATAGATAGCAATATGTGAATTAATAAATTGAAATAAAATTAATGTGAAATAGGAAAATAATTTTAAAAATAAATTTAAAGGCAAACCAGAAAATATTAAATTTCTTGAAGTTTCTACTGCTAAAACAGATTATTCAGATACTGGATGCATTGCTTTTAAAGGATTGAATGCAGAAACAAATTCACTATCTTCTAAGAGTATATTTTCAACTTTGTATGAGACAGTAACCTTAGAATTGGCTGCTGTTTGACCAACTACAGCAATAGTGGTACATGCAACTCCTTTAAAAGTATTATATTTAAGTACATTTAAAAATTCTGTACATTTCAAAAATATTTATTTTTCAAACCTTACCTACAGGAACTGCAGTTGCACTTTTGTTATAAAAGAAATTAGTGTCTGAAGTTTTAATGGTAAAAGCAACATCCTGGCATTTTGTGAAAGGTATTGCTACCCGACTACGATCCCTTTCAGCATACATTGCTATTTGTAAAAAGATTGGTGAACCTATTTCTGCTTCAAGAACATATTCAATTATGTCTAGACGACTTGGTGGTAAAATATGGACCCTAAACAAGATAAAAAAAAGTTGTAGAGAACACATGTACTTTTCAATTTAAGTATGAAATATTTATACATTTATAAATATTAATTATTGATAGTAATAAAAATATGTACTAAAAATAACTTATTAAATTGTAAATATTATAAAAAAATAAATGTCTCTTCAATTTACTTGCAGGATTTCTTGTTAAAACGATTACGTTTCATAGCTGCAGATATTTCAACATAACCTAATCCAAGAGTCTTTACAAGCCCTGATTGAGTCACAACCCCAATTGCAGAATTTGAACTACTCCATACAAAATGTCCATCGCCTCCAGAGGCTTGTACTTTAATTTCATATCTACAGAAAAGAAAATCATTAAAGATTAATAATAAATTTTATATATGATATTTAAATGATTGAAAAGTAACTAACTTTGGCCGTACTTGTAAATCCCAAGGTAAAATAATCTCTTCAGGTGTCAGAGTGATTTTTGGAAATATATGTAAATCAGCTTCAGCAGTGATAGGTAGTAATATTCTTTGAAAACCAAACTGATGTGAAGCAACACCTTTAAGGACTGCTGATACTGTTGCAATTCCAGATTTTATACCATGCCCACTTAAGTATGTTCCATTGCAAGAACGCCTATCAATATAAAAATATTCTTCATCAATACTTGTGCGAACTTCTATTTCATCACCTAGATGTATTTTGTGACTATGTCTGAAAATATATTTCTGGGTTATTGGCAATATTGATTAAATAGATTATGGATAATGAAATAAATATGAAAGATACTAACTCTTTATAAACTTCAACAGCAATATCATGATTATCTTCAACCATAATTGCCAAGTTTTTATGAGGTAATATATTGATTATGAGATAAGAAGGAGAAATGACATGTAAAGTAGCTGAAGGAACTTTTACAGTGCTATCTATAATTCCTACATTACGGTCATGAAGATTAATTTTAGTTTTACCCATACTAAGTCCAGTTATAACACCTGAAGTAAACAATAAGATTATATAGTAGTTTTGAGATTATAATTTATACTTTAAAATAATATTAATGTAAAAATCTCACCAGAGAGTGAACCTACAGTGGCTATTTCATGGTTATCAACATCTAAATAATATTTTGTATGAGGTAAAACAATTTCATGAAGTCTGTTGTGTTTCACATGATATATTTTTAATTTAATTGTACTTCCTTTTAAAATATATTCTTCTGGAGGATCAACAGTTACATTTGCAACAACCATTAATTAAACTTCAATAGGAGGAACAGATTGATATTCTGGATGTGGAAGACGTACAGTGACTTTTATTGTTCCAGTCTTAACACCTTCAAGAAGAACTATATGACCTCTCAAGCCACGTTCATCAAAATCTTTGACCGACGCTGGAGTTTCATATGATGAATCTTTGAAGGATATGAAACGAAGAACAGTGCTTTCAGTTGATTTACTTGCTGATGTTAGGGACCACAAAAACTCAACATCTTCCATGGATGTGAATTCATTTCCTAAAAAAAGAATTATTTAATTAATTTTAAAAAGACAGTCTTTTATAATATACAAAACAGAATGTTTTACCTTGGTCATCATAAGCTCTTACTTCAAAAGCTTCGGGAGCTTCTTCCATAAATAATTCATGTGTTGTAGTAGCAATATTCAATATATGAATCCTATCTACAATAACATCACAACGTATCATTTGACCTATTTTTATTTCTTCAGCTAGTACAATTGCAGTATTCCTAGTAGCTTCTTTTGATATTGTAGAAATAACAACACTCCGAGAACAATCATTAATTTCATCAACATCTAATGGATATAATTGAATTATAACTAATCTTGATGTACTTATAGGAATTAAAATGTAGGTTGGTTTGGATTAAACATGTTTCCTATTTGTAAATGAACATTTATTATATAAACACCACTGTGTGGTTATGAATGCTTACATCTGATAGATATGTAAGTTTAAATGATGTACAAAGTCCCAGTTCATGATGATGGTGGCACTAACACATATAATCACGATTGAAGTTGATATCCCGAGAGCCCGTGCACAAGTGTCTTTAATTCCACGCGTTCCTGGTTTATATACACCTTTGGTTTGAAAGTTGATTGTCGCGGTTGATATATTTTCTTGTACGACAATGATTTGACCGTTGTACCGATCGTTAGATACGATTAAATTCGTAGATGATTGTTAACTTTTTCTAACTGCGATTATTGAATTGCACACCTGTCGTTTCGTAATCGCCACATACTCCTAAAAATTAAAACTGCTTACTAATATATAATATATTATAACATACAATGGTATACATATAAAAATATTTAGAGGTATATATATATATATATATATATATATATATATATATATATATATATATATATATAAATACACATGATTACATATAGGTTATATTATAATTTCTTACCACAGATATCAACCTCCTTCATTTACTTTTAAAGTAAAATTTGAAGAAATATCATTAAAAAGTGGTAAAAGAACACGAGGAATGTTTAATTTAGAATTTTCTACATAGTAAATTTTTATTAAATATAATATAAAAAATATCAAATTCCATTTAATAACCGCCATAATTTGATCAATCCAGCAACAGTTCAACTCTATGATGAGTCAGGGATACCATTAACAATTCCAGTATCCGATCTTCCAGATATTCGATCAGAAACCAATTCAAAAACAATAGAAGTCATACCAGCTTAACGTGATCCAAAAAATCCCTGGCGACCCAATATTGTTCGGTTTATTATTACCGGAATTGAAGCGGGCGATGCAAAAGTTATTTTCATTGGAGGAAGTGTTGAACGTGAAGTAAAAAGTAGTCCAAAAAACGTTCATGTCTTTCCACCATTAAAAATTGTACCAAAAAATATTACAGTAATAGTCGATACTGTTTTTCAGTTTTCAACTAAAGGAGGATCACGACAAGATGTAAATGTAGAATTTTTTGCAATTGATGGGGATATTATTGGTAAATAAATTTGAAGAAATATCATTAAAAAGTGGTAAAAGAACACGAGGAACGTTTAATATAGAATTTTCTACATACTAAACTTTTATTAAATATAATATAAAAATTATCAAATTCCATTTTATAACCGCCATAATTTGATTACATGTATTAGACACCACATGCAGAAGTTATGACACTGACGCCGGTTTCTTATTTGAAAATATGTTTAAATCAAAAATATAAGGAAAATCATTATAATAATTTATGTAAAGTACATCATAAATAATTCACACGTGAAAATAATAAACCTTTTAACGTAAAACTGTCAATAGATAAATATGCTGCGTATAAATTATTAAACAATATGTGGTGGTTGGATGTTTGGATGATGATTGAAGTACAGGTTTCGACTTACATAGGTATATATTTGATTACAGTACTAAATGCATTTTGTTTGGTTATAAATGATTACATTATATATGTATATTTAAGTTTCTTGATGTACAAAATCCCAGTTCATGATGATGGACACTAACACACCTAGTTACGGCCGAACTTGATATTCCGAGAGTCCGTGCGCGATTGTCCCTGATTCCAACGCTTTCCTGGTTTATATACGCCTTCTGTTTAAAAGTTGATTGTCGCGGTTGATATATTTTCTTGTACGACAATGACTTGACCGTTGGACCGATAGTTAGATACGATTAAATTCGTAGGTGATTGTTGACTCTTTCTGAATTCTATTATTGAATTGCACACCTGCAAATCGTTTCGTAACCGCCACAAATATATAATTTTTATACAAAATATTTCAATGTTAGTTGTTTTGGAACTGTGACTGATTCACTTTACACAAATGAATTTTAACTCCAACACCACAATAATTTCAGTGTTCAATAATCACTTATTGTTCACTTGTTATTTATAATTATATAATTTATAATTATATCGGCTGATGCATTTCGATGGCGATGCCATCATCGTCAAAGCCTTTCTCTCTCTCATAATGGCTCTGACGATTATAGCATCGCCATCGAAATGCATCAGCCGATATAATTATAAATTATATAATTATAAATAACAAATGAACAATAAGTGATTATTGAACACTTTAAATTATTGTGGTGTTGGGGTTAAAATTTATTTGTGTAAAGTGAATCAGCCACAGTTTCAATACAACTAATGAATTGTTTTTCTAAGAATTGTTGAAATAAAAAATCTAACTATTTGTTTTGGAACTCTAATCACTTCAACATCACAAGATACAATTATTTATTGTTTGCTATTTGTTTGTAAGTTAATATACATTTCAATAGTAACGCCATCATCATCAGAGCACTTTGACTAGATTTTATAATAAAGCATTTTGATGATTATGATGATACATTTCGTTCCTTATCATGCACATTTGTTCTACATTCGTTAAATAACCTACTTCATTTTTTCATATTCATTTATTATACCTTCACCCTTATACTTAACAATCCATAAATTTACACACATCAAATAAATATCGTCAATGCTTAAAAATCTAATCACCAATTGCACTTCACAAATGATGGGATTTTGGATATTTATAGTCATTTTAAACAAAAACTGTAAAAAATACTTTAAGATGGAACAACGACAACGCGTGTTCTACTTAATATTCAAAAGATGACTGATGTTAATAGAAACTCCTGTTTCACTCTGTAGTCGATATATCTTTTCGTTTTTTAATTTTTAGATGCACTTTGTATATATTTATTTTCGATTTGAAAAACAGCTGTAGGCGTACCTAGTTATCAAAATATTAAATATTACCTTTTTATACGTTTAGGTGCAAAATATTTATAGTAGATCATAAACAAACATTTTAATATCGACGATAAAAAATAATTTTATGTTGACGTTAGAATGAACATAAAATGTATCAAACGTGTATATTGAAAAATAAAAAACACTTTTTTATAACAATATTGAGAATGCAATGAAAGATCGTTATAGTACATTTCTGTCTTTATGGATCTTAAAATATAAATTGATTCTAAAACTAGTCAACTCATTATTGAATGTATACATGTTTATTTCAATATTTGAAAGAGAACGAAACTTATTCTGTCATTTAATAAAGAAATGTTATTTTAAATAGAAATCTCTCTCTCAAAATATATATATATATATATATATATATATATATATATATATATATATATAAGATCTTCACCAATCTAGCTCGTCAAATATATGACCAAGTACCAATAAATGATAACATTCAGTGTAACAGCGGACTGATATAAGTTGATAATGCTGAAAATATATAAAAACCGTTTTTTAAAACACTTTTCCATTTTTCGCATCCATTTTCTAATCTTTTGAGAATATGAGCAAGTTTTTCGTCTTTAGTCTCAATTTGAGGAACCAAGCTTTTAGGTTTTAATAAATGAAATGTTCAATTTCTGACTATTGATTTTTGTACAAGCGCTAGAGACTTTTTTGCAAGTTTATTCCTGTTTTGTCATTATTTACAAAAAAAGCTTTTTACATTTTTTAAAACAGTCATTTCTTACATCCCATTTTTTAATTATTCTAAAATATGATGAAGCTTATCATCTTAACTTTCAAGTTTTAACCAAATATTTTATTTCTCTGATACTCAAACATATTTGTTGAACATTCCTCTATCCACTAACTGATAAAGTTCATTATGGAGGGCTAGTAACCCCACTCAGATAGATTATTTATAAAAATGATAAAAAGAAAAGTATAAATTAAACTTTTTTAAAGGACCTCAGTAATTACTTATACGACGGTCGTTTGATAAGTATGGTAAATTTATTTTTTGTTTAATTTAATTAATTATTAATTTAATTAAATTTTTCAATTTAGTTTTTCTTACTTTTTTACCATACTTATCAAACGATCCTCGTATATCACCTAACAATGTATTTTCATTTTTAAATTTTGGTATTTTATTTAGAAGGTATTTTTGGATTACTTAAATCTTTTTACTATCAAACCTCAAAAGAAGTAATTTGTTGATAACTAATTTAGAATAAACTTTATCAAATGTATTAGAATTTTTTTAAAAAATAACATATGTTTTATTTCCTGTAAATTTTAACAAACCCTGAACAGGACTAGTCAGCAAAAATTCGCATAAATATTGATTTCTAAAACCATTATTTACTTTTTTATTGTGGCAAAGTGACTTTAATACAAATTAATTATCATCAAAACACCATAGAGAAAAATGTGATAGATAATTGCTGAGCAATCTTATAAAATATTGTTGTGTTGATACAATGATTCATCTCTAAGAAAAAAGAAATTAAAAACTCTACATTTTTTATTCATCATTACCGATTTCCTTCAACGAAAAATGTTCATTCGTCATAACAAACATTTCGACTTCCTGGTAATATTGACTCAACTCCGACGACACAAATAACACTGTTTGTTTTCGTAATACATTAGATTTGTGTCGAGATAATTATTTTCAGAACATTGTCAGTTTATGAACATACATTATATATATATATATATATATATATATATATATATATATATGTGTGTGTGTGTGTGTGTGTGTGTATTATTTGTTGACAAGTCAATTGCGTTACATTCCTCGTTTCGATAGAGTGACATATTAATTAGTAGTTGACAGAGAGTAAACGTATGCTTCATTAAATATTTGCATAAATGAATGGACGTGGCGAAAAACGTATAAATGAATTTTAATTAACGTCACTGGACTTACGTAATAGGATTTATTTAGTGAACCGGAAAAATGTGATACAGTTTATAGACTTTAGTAAGTTAATACATTCATATTTATACAAAAACATGTTTATATATATACACATATGTTATATATATATATATATATATATATATATATATATATATAAAAACTGACGTGCAAAAGTATTCGCCACATGGGTAATAAGCAATTTATTAATATAAGTCAATAAAAATTAATTGTTTTCTAAGAATTGTCCAAATAAAAAATCTAACTATTTGTTTTGGAACTTTAATCACTTCAACATCATAAGGTATAATTATTTATTGTTTGTTATTTGTTTAGAAGTTAATATACATTTCAATAGCAATGCCATCATCGTCAGAGCACTTTGACTAGATTTTATAATAAAGGATTTTGATAATTATGATGATCTATTTCGTTCCTCATCATGCACATTTGTTCTATATTTATACAAAAACATGTTTATATATATATATATATATATATATATATATATATATATATATAAACTGACGTGCAAAGGTATTTGCCACATGGGTAACATAATTTTTTATTTGAACAATTTATTAATATAAGTCAATAAAATCGTTAAACTAAGAAAAAGTATTGTTCTTTTAGTTTTTTCTAATGAATATTATATTTATTATCAAATAATTTTTTTTTTATTTAATGACTATTGAATTATATCAAATAATTTCTTATTGTACCCATATAGCGAATATTTTTGCATGTCTGTGTACGAGAGTCTTTTGAAAAGTATGGTCAAAAAGTAAGAAAAATTTAATTAGTTAATTAAATTAAACAATAAATAAATGTACCATACTTATCAAACGATCCTCATATATATATTAGGTTATCTGAAAAGTAAAACAGTTTGTTATTCTGCAAAATTCATCTTGTAGTGTTAATAGACAGATCGAATAAGTTGGTTACTTATCTCAACTAATAACTTAACAATTTAAACTCACTCTTTACACATAGATATATGAAAATACCGCAATATCAAAAAAATATAAATAAATATTCATTGATGTGCAATATCACTAAGATAAAAAAATTAAAATCCTCTTTTCACTTCTCAGTTATTTTTTTAAAAAATAAATTATCTACAATCTATGATTGATTAAACAGGTGCATGACTTCTTACTCTTTACCAAATTCAATTTCATTCAGGTGTGCTGAAAACGCGAACCGTTTCAGACACATTTTATATTTATTCCTTCGAGCGTACGTCGAATCTCAATGACATTTTCGGAGAAGATTGATGATGACCGTTTTATTTAACCACGCACGTTTCTCATTTTCATCACAGATTTAATAACACCTACACCGGAACATTAGTGAATCGTTAATATTTTCGAGGTGGGGTTGAAAATTTGTTGTGGATTTTTTATTATTAATAGGAGAAATATAACTGCATATATATATATATATATATATATATATATATATATATATATATATATATATATATATAAAGTGAAGAATACAATAAAGAATTACACCTACAGATGACATATATTAATGATTTTCATTCAGTTGCAAGGAATTGCAGTATTAAAATCAAAAAAATGTGTATCCTACGCATTTATACAACGATTTATTTACAATTTGATAAAGTTTGACTAGCAGTAATAACCTTTAATTCGATGATGGAATAATATTAAATTTTAAATTGAATAACAGTTGTAGAATTTTTTTAATAAATTAATTAACATACAGGTTTTCCAATAAGCGATTTAGAAAGTTAAATGGAATTAAAAAAAGTATTTTATTAGATATTTATTTTTTATTTTTAAGCATATTCTATGGCATTAATGATGGAATACAATTTCACTCTTATGACCACCACATTTTCGTTTAATATAGTACATTCGTTTAGTCCAATTTTTAATCACTCTTTCACATAATTGTGATCCAATTTTATGAATTACACGTTCAATGTTTATTTTTAATGCTTCTGTTTTTGGTGGTTTATCAGTATAAACCAATGATTTTACATAACTGTACAGAAAATAATCCAATGAAATTAGATCACATGATCTTGATGGCCAATGGGTCTACTTCGTGAAATAATGAACTAATTGAAATTTTTGTTCAAATAAGTCTTTGGTATGATGGTGGTTTATGTGTCGAGGTGGCGAAAGTGAAGTAAGTGCGAATAGTTAAAGACAACAACATATTTATTTACGTAATACACAGAACACAACCTTATACACTAAGAGTCCATGTGAGACACATCTTCACACACCAATAGTCCATTCGAGACTAGCTTCTGAGGTAAAAAGGACGACGGTATTTGTACTCTTGTCGTTTGAAATTCATTGTTAGTTATCATATTACAACCAGTACAACGTTTGAAATTGATTGTCGATTTTAGCACTACGAATATTTCAACAATTGATAACTATTATAAGCGAGGTGTTAGTCTCTCTCTCACTCTCTCTACCATTATTCAAATGAGGACGGTCGTTTCGTTTCGTCCAGGTGTGTTGAGTCTGTATAGCAGACTCTACAAGTCTATTAAAGTTTTTACAATTTCTAAACTTTGTTGAAGTGTTAAATTCTCCAAACTATACTGAAATGTCAAAATGAGCTTAAAAAAATTAAACATAGCTGCTACCAGCTGTCAACTTTCTAACATTCTTATTGGAAATCTCTATACTTAGTATAACGTGATCCACAAGAGACCGAAGGATTTAGACTTATATTTCATTCCCTACTATCCATTATTATCTTTCAGTGTCATTTGAGATATCGAATATAAATCATCATCTCGAGATTTTATGTGTCTACAAATAGTAGATAACAAAATGGTCATCGAAAAACGTAAAAACGTCAATAACTGATTTTTACACAAATGAATTATCACCCCAAACACCATTATATAAAGGATGGTGTTGGGGGTGATAATTAATTTGTGTTTAAATGATTTTTCTACGATTTGAAAACATCAATAAGTGTTATTATGAAATTGACTTACTAATACCTTACATACATGTTGTATCTCGTCTTCCACCTGTTATTCTTTCAGGTGATACCTCTAGTATCACCTAGTTCCAAAATAATGTTTTTTAATTTTTAGCTATTTAGAATTTTTCAGATGCCAAGCTGTTAACTCTCTAATCAAATATTTTGTTCTGAATGATTGAAATGCTTTTTTACCCCCTTAATGATTCTATCTGCAGAATATTATTGCAGGAAAAGATTGATTTTTGCTTCTACCCCTCAATGTTTCCGATTAACATACCCTATAAACAATTATGCTACCTCTGACATAACTCTTGGAGTTATTAATGTTTGCAAGTCTCCTCATATAGCAAGTATTTTTTCTGTCAAGGTGAAATTACTCAAAGAGCTATATATATATATATAGAGAGAGAGAGAGAGAGAAAGAGAGAAAGAGAGCACAAATGAGACTGAAATGTTTGTAAATACATTTACTTTTTTAATATCTTTACTATTCTTCAGTCTCATTCAGACCACCCTATATATATATATATATATATAATGTTTGGTTTATTTTATTATGGTAGTTAAAATAATTAGGTATTGGGCACAAATTAACAAACTGTATTGTGTTTCTCTGTAAAATAAAGTTTGTTAATTTGTGCCCAATACCTAATTATTTTAACTACCATAATAAAATAAACCAAACATTATAAAACGACATTTTAAGTTTATTAACTATAATCGTGCCGTAACTTTTTTTACACTTCTAAACTTTTATTTAATATTTTGTTAGATGTGATTAATTTTATTTTATCTTTTCTGATCCCCACGTGTTTTTATCTAACCTCTAAAAATGTTGTCTTCTTCTGCTCATCTATGTAGAGATTGTCTTTATCGACATAATTTGCGAAAGAGCGGCGAATTTCAAATTGAACTTATAACTAAGGAAACGGCGACACTATTAGTAGACGTCTGTTTTCTTTACATATATATATATATATATATATATATAAGTAACTGACTTTTTCATATCCATGACAGGATGAAAATTTGCATAAAGGCTCCTTCTCATTTTTCCAATCTTAACGATTCAATACTTTTTTGTTCTATTCCATGTTGATAAATTTTCTTATCTCTGTTTCATTAATCCATAATTTTTTTTGAGCCTTTTTTATATCTTAGGGTTTCTTATCAATAACTTTTCTTACCCATCAGTGGTCGTCTCTTCTCACTATACGAGATTTTCTCCATTTTCACAAATTCACTGAAAACGTTCACTATTGATGGCTGCCAAACAAATACTAAACAACGTGGCGTCCTCAAACTTGAAACATATGCTTATAGATTGTGTACTTTCTAATACAGTGATATTTTTCAAACAACTACCGCCATCTCTAGGTCAGGCCGGGTACTTATGGGACTACCCTCGTATAATAGACACATTTCCATTTTACATTTTTCACTCTTGTTCTAACTTTTATCTAACATCCACAATTTCGACTTTCTTTAGAATTCACCCATTTCTCTTTTTGTTTCTTCGTGTTATTCGTACCATGCTTCTTGGTATTAATTGAGCTATTAAATTATTTTAAAAATATAAGTTATTTTTAAAACTAGAAGTGGAATGAGGTAGGGTGTATTGATCAAGAATTTTTTCACACATTATTCCAAATCATAATATAAATTTAAGTACAGAGGAATATATTCGACATCATAAGTTAGGAATTTCTTTTTAATTGATCAGTTATCTTAAATACATTTTTAACTTTTTCTGCTTCTACTCTTTTTATATCGATTTTCTTCTGATTTAGAAATTCATTTTAAATTAATTTTATCTTGCTATCGGTTATCAAAAAACATTTTTTTTTATCTTGATTTGTCTAATTCTCGTATTTTTTATAAAAATTATTTAGATTTATGGAGAAATTAATAACATTGTAAACAAATTATCATGGTGAATAAATATTTCATTCCTTTATATATATATATATATATATATGTGTGTGTGTGTGTGTGTGTGTGTGATCAATAGCAGCAGTGGTCTCTTTCTATCAACTGCTGGATGAAGATCTATCCCAAAACTTTCCACTTCGATTCATTTGCGTTGGAGTAAATTAGTTACAATACCAAACTAAATGTAACGCTGTATAAATTTCTAGAGAAATTAAAAAAAATCTGTACACAAATCCAATAATAACAAATTAACACCATCTATCATATCCACACACGCATCCATTAAAAAAAAAACGCATTAATTTCAAAATATCTTATCGCACATTTCGAACAATCGCCATTGTGGAACTGCGTTCGATCGAACTAAAAATATAAATCGTGATTCTGTGAAAAACTTACAATACACGTTTCGCAGTCAACCAGAAAGCGAGTGCACTCGATGGTTCCGAGAAAAATCTTGCAGTGTACCTAATATTCAATTAATTTAATCGCGCCGTTATATCTGACTTTAGTTCGAGCTTCGTCGAAAACGGTCATAAATCTTTCATAGCTTTTATCACTACCTACACACATACATGTTTGTCTCTTTGTCTTTAGTGTTACGACCACAGTACCGGGAATACGTGTTGTCATAATGCGGTAAGGGTTATTCATGCCACGACAGTATAAAAGCGTCGAATCACGTCTTTTAGAGAGCTATTCTCTTAAATACGTACACACATATGTTTATACCCACACAAACACACACACATATGTATATATATATATATATATATATATATATATTATACACGAATTAAATTATATTTAGAAAATGCAGTTAGAAGAACTTTCAAACAGACTTTATTTACTAATTAAGAGCTTTTCAATCTAGTAGTGTACAGTCTGCATTTTAATGTACAAGAATTATGAATTTATTTATTATTTCTAGATATCCACAGTTTTATAATTTTTATAAATGAATTTTTTAACAATCAAATCTAGACAATTCTAAATTAATAAAATAATAAAATTCTTTTATTATATTTGTCTGATTTAATTAATTAATAACTATATTTATGATTGAGTTAGTTTTTTAAAATAATAATTGTTGCTCAGATAAAAAATTTAATTGACTTTGTTAAACAACATATATATATATATATATATATATATATATATAGAAAGAGAGAGAGAAAGAGAAAGAGAGAGAGTTTTCCAATAACTGCTTCAGAATTTTAAATGGAAATAAAATAAAAAATATTTAATTAATTAGTGTTATTTATTTATTTCTTTTTTTAATATATTCTATGGTATTAATGATGAAACACAATTTCACTCATATGAACACCAAGATTTTGCTCTACTTAGTGCATTGGTTTAGTCCAATTTTAGTCACTATTTCACAAAATTATGGTCCAGTTTCATGAATTACACGTTCAATATTTATTTTTAATGTTTCTGTTGTTTGTGATTTATCAGCATAAATCAATGATTTCACATAATCCCATAAAAAATAATCCAATCGAGTTAGATCACATGATCATGGTGACCAATTGATAGGTCCATTTCGTAAAATAATGGACTCATTAAACTCTTATTTCAATAAATCTATTGAAGTTTTACAATTTCTAAGCTTTGTTGATGTATTAAACGTTTTATAATAATTTTTAACGCTTCTGTTTGTGGTTTATCAGCATAAACCAATGATTTCACATAACCCCACAGAAAATAATCCAATGAAGTTAGGAACCACATGATCTTGGTGACCAATTGATAGATTCATTTCGTGAAATATTGGATTATTTCAAATTCTTGTTTCAATAAGTCTATTGCAATTTTTACAATTTCTAAGAAGTGTTAAATATTCTATGATAATTTGCCAAACTATACTGAGTTGAAATATCAAATTGAGGTTTAAAAAACATGGCTGCGACCAGCTGTCAAAGTTTTGACATTCTTATTAAAAACCCTATATATTTATAAATTCCCTTTTTCAGTTCACTGTTGAATGAAGACCTCTCTAAAAATTTTCCACTTCAAGCGATTCAATGCCTTACTCTTCCAGTTTTTCCAACGATTTTTTTAATTTCTCTATCCAATCTATCCATTGATCTCTACCTTTTTACAAATCTAGGTTTACAATGAATAACTTCTCTTGTCCATCAATGATCTCTTCTTACTTCTCAAATTCTTCTTTCTATTTCAAAATTTTCCCCTTTTCCAGATATCCGCAATTTTTATTTTTCTCATTGATTTCTCTTCTTATTCTTTTTTGTTATTCCCAACAGACAACTCTTCATACTTCTTTGTATTATTTGGAGCCTTTGAATTATTCTTGCATTCAAGATTCATGTTTCACTAGCATAGGTGTAATGGAGTGATCAAAAACGTTTCTCTTTAAACATATAGGAATATCAGATTTCATAATGAGAATTCTAAATTAACACAATTCTATTTTTATCCTCCCTGTTACCTTATCTATAGGGTAGCCAAAATTAATCTGACGAGTTTAGATATACGTTTACTTGCTTACTATCATTTACTATTCTTTTCATCCTTCAATCTCATTTAAGCTAATCTATAAAAATGTTCCTTAAGTATTAATAAAATATTCTAGATATACATATTTTTCAATTTCATCTATATCTCTTGCTTTTAATTCGATTCTTCTTTAATCTAAAAATTCATTGAATATTACTTTCGTCTTACTGAGGTTCATCATAACAAATTTTTTTCAATTTCTTCTATCTAACTTTTTTATTTTTTTCGAATTCTTTTGGACTTGTTGAAAAAATAATATTATTAATAAATCTTAAATGACCAATTATCTCTCCATTTATTTTTATTATTTCAGATTCTCAATTAACTGTCTTAAACACTTCTTCTAATATCTTGTTAATAGTTTTGATAATATCACATTACTCTATCTAACCTCTTTTACTTTACTTTTTCTATAACTTTAAACTTTATTATTTCTTCGTGTACTTGTATAGAAGATGTAATATTAGTATAAAAATTTCCTATATAATTCTATATATACTTCTGCAAATTGCTTGAATTTTCCATGTATTTAATATCATTGATTGATTGACAAAAATGCATTTTTATAATCTATATATCTAAAGCAGAATGGTATTTGATACTCATTACATATACATAATTACTTGTATATATTATATAAAGTTTATATTTTTAAATAAACTTACATAATCAGTTAATAGAAAATATTTTCATTGCAACAAATATATATAATAATTTAGGTCAGAAATAAACTGATTTCAATTAAACAAATTCTACGATTTCTGCAAACTTTCCGTTTATGAAAACAATTTCTAGTGCAATTTACGCACCAGACGTCCCTATCGTACGCTCGAGTCGATATTTGTACACATAAAGTTATTAATTTACAACCACTTTCGACGACTCCAAACAAACACGAATAGAATTTCATCGAACCGTGAATGAAAAACAACTGTCGGAATTTATCCGAACGGTCTGTTGTCGCAGTCTCATTAAATATTCTCAACTGACAAATCTGTCCGTGAATTGGATCTCAATTAAAGTCGAAATCATTTATTTCCGTTAATCAAACGTGTAGGGAAACAACGAACCGCTCTCAGAGTCGATTAAATACATTACGATATTGTTAGCATCACATTGAGGTTTAGTTCATTGAACAAGTCTTGTTTATTTGTCGTTTCGTTTAATTAAAGATGTTTTTTAGACACGGATACACACTCGGTACGATGTAGATTGGTGATTGTACAACTAACTCGAAACACACTCTCCAGTCACCCGAATAAAATTCTAGAAAGCGAATTAGGAAACAAAAAAAATTCGTTCAAAAATATTTTAAAGGAAAATATAAAAAAAATGATTAAATTTTAGTTACTCAAATAAAATACTATAGAGTATTTATAAGAATTTCTCGAATTGCAAATAAGAGAACATAGAAATTTGTACAAAAATATGTGAAATTAAAATATAATAGAAAAAGTAATTAAATTTAAATCACCTGAATTAATTCTATAATGCAAATATAGGAATTTCTCAATCAGCAAATTAAGGAATATTGAAATTCATTCAAAAATATGTTGAATGAAAATATTAAGATATTTCTCTAACTGAAAATAAGGAGCCATATAAATTTATCCAGAAATATTTTGAAAAAATATATAGAAAAGTGAATAAATTTAAGACACCTGAAAAAATCTTATAAAGTATATATAGAGAGAGGTTTTTCAAACAGCAAATTAAGGAACCAGAAATTCATCCAAACATATTTTAATAGAAAATATAAAAAAATTATTAAATTTAAATCAGTTGAATAAAATCCCATAAAGCATATATAAGAATTTCTCGAACAGCAAATTAGGGAACATAGAAATTCATCCAAAAATGTGATAAATAAAAATATATAAAAAATGATTAAATTTAAGTCATATAAAATCCTATAGAGCATATAGATGAATTTTTTGAACAGCAAATTAGGTAACATAGAAATTCATCCAAAAATATATTAAATAAAAATATAGAAAAGTAATTGAATTTCAATCAGGAATAAAATCTTATACAACATTTATAAGAATTTTTCGAACAGCAAATTAGGATACATGGAAATTCATCCAGAAATGTTAAACGCAAATATTTAAAAATGATTAAATTTGAGTCATCCGAATAAAATTTTATACAATATATATAAGAATTTCTCAAACTCCAAATTAGAGAAAAAAACATAGGAATTTAAAAATATTTTTAAAGAAATATAAAAACAGTGATTAAATTTAAGTCACTTGAATAAAATCCTATAGAGTATATAGAAGAATTTCTCGAAATGCAAATTGGTGAACGTAGAAATTAATATAAAAATATTTTAGAAAAAATGATTAAATTTGACCATAATTATAATTTGAAATTAGCAAAATCGATTCAAAAAAATTATATAGAATCATCCAAATGTGACGCCTACATTTGTATTTTATTGAAAAGAAACATGTGTATAGGGTGATGTATAGGTAAACATGTGTATAATTATTTTTTGTTTATTTCTAATAAAACACAAATCAAGGTGTCACATTTGGGAGACTCTAAATATAAAAAATGATATTAAAAAGATATTTCCATTTTTTTAAAATTTTACAAATTTTCAATTATTGTATGTTGGCTTTTTGATTTTGTACTGTAATTAGTTATTAGTTTTTTCACTGTAATTAATTATTATTCCCTCCAAAATTACTAAAATACAAAAATAACTCTATTTCAACTTTTAAGAAAAATAAAACCTTTATAAATATTAGATAATCAAAAATAAATATGACTTTCCCCAACTTCTGCTCAATTTTTTGAAATAAAAAAAAAACGTCCAATTCATTTACAACGACTTTAGATATTTAAAATGTGCATACAAATTACTACGATTAAACAAAATGATCTCAATAAACACACACATTTAAATAAATAATATCTAACTTTCTAATCGATCGAAAACTTTATTTATACACTAACGCAAACGTACGTGATTTGAAAGTAATTTATAAGTAAATAATAATATAAATTTGTACATCATCGTCGGAAAAAAAACAGAATATGGTAGAGCGACACGTGGGTGTCCGTAGTTCGATGTACAGTAACTATACATCTACATCGTCGACAACACGTTCTTTTTTTGTTGTTGTTGTCACATCGTACAAGTGTTTCTATTTACTTTGTTATTTAATAATGCGGAATTATCAATTGGATCGGCGCTCGTGTGATATTTAGTACAATTTTAAATGGATTGTTTTTCCTTTTTGATGTTTGTGTTAGACAATGAGCTAGATTCAACACTCGACGCTCTATTTCTCTTTGTAGTATTTATGTAAAAGGAAGTAAATATAATTAACAATCTATTTTCACGAATAATATACAGTTTTCCTATAAGAATATCAGAACTTTGATAGCTGGTGGCAGCCATGTTTGAATTTTTTAAGCTCATTTTGGCATTTCAACTCAGTATAGTTTGATAAATAAAATAGTACATTTAACACTTCAACAAGCTAAGAAATTGTAAAAACTTCAATAGATTTATTGAAATAAAAGTTTAATGAGTCCATTATTTCATGATATCGACTCATCAAGATAATGTGATCTAACTCCATCGGATTATTTTTTATGGGGTTATATGAAATCTTTGGTTGTAAACCACAAACAATAGAAACATTAAAAATAAATATTGAACATGCAATTCATGAAATTGGATCACAATTATGTGAAAAAGTGATTAAAAATTGGATTAAGCGAAGTCGTGGTAGTCATATAAGTAATATTGTATTCCATTATTAATGCCATAGAATGTGCTTAAAAATAAAATAAATAAATATCTAATTAATCAAATATTTTTATTTTATTTTTATTTAAACTTTTGAAGAGTTAATTGGAAACCCCTATAAATATATATAAAATGTTAATTATATATCATTTCATGCACGTGCATTGCATCAATTAATATATAAATCTTCATGACGAACTCATTTGTAACCAGCAAGTGCATCATTCAAAAATTTTAATAAATTTCATCTATTTTAATCGTTCATTGAATTCATATTTTATTATCATTTCAATGATAATTAAATACGTTATTTGTTGTTTTGTAACTATGTCTGATTCACTTTACACACAAAAAAATGAATTTTAACCCCAAAATCACAATAATTTAAAGTGTTTAATAATCACTTATTGTTCACTTATTATTTATAAATATATCAGTTGATGCATTTCGATGGCGACGCCATCATCGTCAGAGCCTATTTGAGATTTTAACAGAAAGGCTCTGACGATGATGGCGTCGTCATCGAAATGCATCAGTCGATATAATTACAGATTATATAATTATAAATAATAAGTGAACAATAAGTGATTATTGAACACTTTAAATTATTGTGGTGTTGGAAAATTCATTTGTGTAAATACGTTATCTTTTTTCAAACGACTGTCAGTCATTTTCATTTCAATTACATTTTCCTAATAATCATATTTGCTTTTGTTGATGTCAATGCAAAAACAAAATAGTATGGCTAGACTTTCCCATCCGTACGACATTACAGAATATTTAATTTTATGTTCGTGCAATAAATCTCACATGTATGTTCACCAGACATTAAATATACGTTTGGCGTGTGAAAATTTCTCGGCGTACATGCTGTATCGTCGTTTTGAATCAGTAAACGTTATGTAAAGATTAGACAGTTTTACAAGTAAACTTAAACGAATTTTATTCGTTTGTATATATGGGTGTAGTTTTTAATCTTCGTTTCTTATTTTTTTTTATATATATTTATTTCTTTTCATATCAATTATATGCTATTTGTTGTTTTGGAACTGTGGCTGATTCACTTAAACACAAATTAATTTTAACTCCAACACCACAATGGTTTAAAGTCTTCAATAATCACTTATTATTTATTAATATATCAACTGATGCATTTCGATAGCGACGCCATCATCGTCAGAGCCTTTCTGTTAAAATCTCAGAAATGCTCTGACGATGATAGCATCGCCATCGAAATTGCATCAACCGATATATTTATAAATAATAAGTGAACGATAAGTGATTATTGAACACTTTAAGCCATTGTGGTGTTGGAGTTAAAATCCAATTATATACATTATTTGTAACAATGAACTGTATATATTTTTAATATCGTTTTATGAGTTTATCGATACTGAAACTCATTTTATACATTACCTTTTTTTAGCTATTTTTATCTTAAGTGAATCTAAAAATGGTACTAAGACTTCCTCGCAAATGAATCATTTTTTTATATCATTTATTGTTTACTTTATTCTCGGATGTTATTCAAATAAATCTTATTCGCACATTTCGATGATCATGATGTCATCTTCATTATATATACGAGGGTCGTTTGATAAGTATGGTAAATTTATTTATTGTTTAATTTAATTAATTAATTAATTAAATTAAATTATTCAATTTAATTTTTCTTACTTTCTTATCATACTTATCAAACGACCCTCGTATAGTAATTGTATATTGAGTCTTCAATACCAAAAAATTTAAACAAAAGATGTCAGTATGGAAAATTATAGTTATAGTTTTTTTACGATCGTAAAGATGTTTTTCTCATGGAGTTTATAACGCAAGTGATGAGTAATCGTCGATATGAATTACTAAGGAATGAAGTTTATTGCTGTACAACAATGCGTGATCGTACATCAAGGTCCTTATTTGCACATTACTCGACAATTTCGAAGACTTTTTTGATAATCTTCCATACAGTTCCAGTTTTGTCTCTATCGATTATCATGTTTCTCTATCTCAAGAGTTTTTTTTTTAACAATTAGAGTTTAATAAAGAAACATTATGCAGGATTGATTAAATTTCTTTTACAACGAATACAAAATTAGACATTATCGAGCATCCCCCTTACATTTTAAATCTTACTAGTGGTAATTATTATTTGATTTTTTATATCAAGAGATTTTTGAAAGGTAAGAGTTTGGGAAATGATCAGAAGATACAATATATTGTGCAGGACTGATTGAATTTCTTCGACAACGAATACAAAACTAGTACATTTTCAAGTATCCTCCATACAGTTTCAATTTCACCGCTAGAAATTATCACTTGATTTTCTATCTCAAGAGATTTTTAAAAGGTCAGAGTTTAGAGAAATTGTCAGGAGATAAAAAACATTGTGTAGGACTAACTGAAAGGCAAACAACACTCGTATATATATATATATATATATATATATATATATATATAATAATTAATTGAATTTATCTCAAAATTTTCTTTTTGTAAATTTACATAAGTATATATACATATATATATATATATATATATATATATATATATATATATATATATATATATATGTATATATACTTGTGTAAATTTACAAAAAGAAAATTTTGAGATAAATTCAATTAATCGATAATATCATTTTTTAAAAAAGGAAAATATTTCTGTGCAGATAATTGCATTAATTTGGAAGTTATTTGGCCATATATCGAGTTTCAATTGTTTGTTAGAGAATATTAATTGAATTTTTTATAATTTACAAAAAAAAACTTAAGTACTGTACAATAATTTCAATTTTTTCTATATATTCTTGAATTGAGAAATAAATAGAGTGTACTTTTATAAATTTGTAATATATATATGTATAGGTTGGATCAAATGAGACTGAAGAGTTTACACATACATTTACTTTCTTAGGATGTTTTTTTAAACGTAATAGAACTTTAAATTTAATCTATATTGAACTTCTATTTAACCTGAAAAAACAACATTTATATATACGTGTGTGTGTATATGTATATATATATATATATATATAAATGGTTTTCTAAGTTAGATAGATCTTTGATAAGGATTTAATTTTAAGTTATATCACGGTTAAAAACATCTATATTATTTTATTACCTTTCAATTTTATTTAAGCAACCCAATAAATATATCTATTTATATACATATATAGCTAGATATTGAAACGGGATATTTTAATAATGATAGCACTGCAATCGAAATGCACTTCATCTTATGAACAAAAAAAACTATATATAATTATTGAACATTTTTTTAATAACTTGTGAAGTTAGGCTGATATTTCATTTGTATGAAAGACGTGTCTTTTTATACAAATTCTCTCACACACACACACACACAAATATATATATATATATATATATATATATATATAAATACGTATGTAAGTGTGTCTATAAATGTACGTATATTTTCTCTTAAGGAATTTTGATAAAGTAGACAATGCTTTTATTATTTGAATATTTAAATAACAAGTATAAATTTTACATTAACTTTGTGTGAAACAAAGAAAAGCCTACCTGTGAAGAACTTTGAAATTTCATATCTAAAGTTATGAGTTTTATTTACATATTTTATATATATATAAGTATTTATAAATGATAAGAAAATGATTCAATAAAGCACATAAACGGTTTTAAGTAAAGCGTATAAACTGAACTCGCTAACGTCTTCGGAAAAAAACTATACGCTCTAAAAGAAAATTTAATGATGTTAAGAGACCAACTCTTATATAGTAGCAATAAAACGAGCATCGAACCGATGTACACTAATAATATGATTAGCTAGAGTTGTAAGTTTGAGTCTAGAAAATTGCATGAAAGTTTGTTGTAATTTATGTCGAGATGATGTGCGAGTTGAAACAAACTCGTGACTAAGGCTAAAATTGAAAACCCAAGATACATTATGACGAAAATTGTTATTTATATGATTCTTCGAAACGAATACAGTTTTATTGAACCGCAACGGTCGAAACGAGTCACTAGTGTATTGTTTGTTCTTTGTCAGATGTTGACACACAGTGAACGGTTTTTCAGAAAATCGGCATGTTTGATTGAAAAATGAGTAATAAAATTTATCAACTCTTGTTGTATCTTAAGGGAATTTGATATAAAAAATTATGTTGTTATAATTACAGAAATTTCTATAGAAATGATATTATTTTATTTTTAGATTTCATTGACTTTTATGTTTTATAACAACTGTATTAAAGAAATAGTTTTAAATTAAATATAAAAAAAAATTGCATCAAAAAACTTTTTAAAACACATATTAAATCACCTAATTGATATTTTTTTAAATAATATCATTTATTTTCATAAATTACATTTTTATGTACAGAAAATGGAATGAAAATCCAACTTCACTTTAGAGAAAAAAATGAACATTAAAAAATTATTAAATATATATAATTAAAATTAATTAAGCAGGGTTTCAAACCAATTCTGTATGTTTTCGAGAGAAGAAAAAATATTTGAATTCAATTAATATAGAAAATCGTTAATAAGAAATATAAATATAAAACTGTAATACAAATCTTCGATACATTGGAAAATAATAAAGTTATTTTTATCCGACCGTATGTTTTCTATTTTTATCTTCTGATTTCCGTTGTATAGATAAGTTTAAAGTGATCAAATTACTTTATGAAAAATATCGTTCGCATATAATTTATTCATAATATGATTTGTAATTCAATTATGTTTTATAAAGTACTTTATCAAGAATATTATATTCACATGGAAAATAGTTTCTTTTTGTACACTCTAACATAGTTTCTATTTATATTTCAGAGATGTTGAAGTAAATTTACAAACTTTTTTTATTATCTGGAGCTACTGAATTTTTCTAGTATTTGAAATTCATGTTCCACTGTCATAAATATTAGGTTGTACTACATGAAATGTCCGAATTTAAAAGATGAAATGAAAATAAAATATTGTAAGGGAACAAATAATTTATTTTATTAAAAACGTAATACTAAACCATAGATCCCTCCCTCTATTATAAAAATCGGTCCTTTCAGAAGAAATAAAACGATCAAATGTATCAACGATGATCGTTTTTCAATTTATAAATATTTTATTTAAAAAAAAGAAATCAAACAAGATGTTTGAAAAGATGAAAATCAGTTGGTGGTAAGTCAGATAAGTATGGAGGATTTAAAATCCATAACCCAGTTTTGTGATTAAAGAGGTATGTGGTCAGGTGTTGTCATGAAGCAATATTGGTCCATCTTTGTTGATTAATCTAGGTTTTAGGATTTTAATTTTTCATGTATTATTTTAATTTCTTGACAGTAAGATGCAACAGTAATGGATTATCCTTGTGGCAAAAACAAATAAGGATTTCCTTTTGCAGACCATCACACAATCACCATAACTTTACATGGGTCGTTTGATAAGTATGGTAAATTTATTTATTGGTTAATTTAATTAATTAAATAATTTTATAAAATTTTCAATTTAGTTTTTCTTACTTTTTTATCATATTTATCAAACGACCCTCGTATATGGGTATAACGATGGTTTAGAGAAATTATTTAGTGCCTTATTGGAGTTTAACTGTCCATACCGTATTCTACTATTGTACAATATCCATATTTCATTATATGTGACAATGTAATCCAAAAATAAATCATTGTTGTTCCAAGTAACCAGTAATAAACTTCTAAACACCACTGCTCTTGACCTTTCATTAATTGAAATGACACCAATTTGTCTAATTTTTATCTTTCCTACTACAACTAAATAAAGAGAAATTGTCATGAGTGAAACTCTTAGATGTACAACAAGTTCTCGTATTGGATTTCCAGAATTATCTTTCACAATATCATCCAATCTCATTATTTAAGACGGTTGTAGGTCTTCCACGTAGATAATTTTCAAGACTCAGATTGTCAGTTTGAAATTTGTGAACTATCTTCGTATTCTACGTTGATTTACAGTTTTTTCTTTGAATGGTAAATTCATGTTTCTTTCTGTATTAGTTGCATTCGTACAAAAAAGAGTTTGCTCTTACTCTAAAAAACTTTTTGAAGGTTAAAAAAATTATTTATTGAAATTCTAATTGAATATTACCAATATTGCACTTACTAACAAAAATCTATCAAAATCAACTCATCTACACACAAAATATTAATTTATATACATATAAGATAATTTTTGCAGATATAAACTTTAATACAATTTTATTTATTGTATATTACAACAGACAATAACATGAATTAACTTGTAAAAAATCCTCTTATGCTTTTGCAATAATAGTCAGAAATTTGACATTTTATGTGGTACAATCAGCTGAAATACATTAATTAAAAAATTGTTTCTTGAAACAAAAAGGAATATCAGACTTCATAATGTGAGAATTTCTTCCAAATTGACATAATATAATTTTTATTTTCTTGCGAATTTTATCTATAAATATTTTTTAAAGTTATTGAGATATATAGGATATTTTTTAAGTGTGATAGAACTTTAAATCGAATTCCTATCCCTAAAAAATACCCTTTATATATATATATATACATAAGTATAATTTTCAACTTCTATTTCTCTTAATTGAAATTCGATTTTTTTTTTTGATCTGAAAATTCATTGAACATTACCTTTATCTGATCGAATTTCATCATAAGATGTCTTTTAAATTTCATTATTCAATCTTTTTATTCTTTTTTCAATTTCATCCAAATTTTTCCAAAAAATTATAATGTCTAAGTACTTCACAATTTATTTTATTTAAATGTAAATTTCCAATTTAGTCTCTTAAATACTTCATCTAATGCAGATATAAACAATTTTGGTAAAATCGTTTTGCCCTCTTAGTCCTTAAGTAATCCTGTTTTTCGTGTATTTAATTGAAGGATGTAGCATTTTTATAAACAATTCCTAAAATTTTAATGGATAATTTTGTTTATATATATATATATATATATATATATATATATATATATATATATATATATATACGAGGGTCTTTAAATAAATATGGTACATTTTAAAATTTATGAAAAATTTAAAAAATTATTGATTTTTTAAATTTCTAAATTTTATGGTAATTTTTTTACCATACTTATCAAACAATGGTCGTATATATATATATATATATATATATATATATATATATATATATATATATATGTGTGGGGTTTTCCAATAAGTGTTTCAGAAGTTTAAATGGAAATCAAACAAAAAGTATTTTATTATTTATTTATTTTATTTTTAAGACTATTTTATGGCATAATGATTGAACATAATTTCACTCATATGACCACCACGACTTCACTTGACATAGTAAATTCGTTTAGTCTAATTTTTAGTCATTCTTTCACATAATTATGGTCCAATTTGATGAATTACACGTTCAATATTAATTTTTATTGCTTCTGTTATTTGTAATTGATCAGCATAAACCAAAAATTACACATAACCTCAGAATAAAAATCCAATGGAGTTAGATTACATAATCTTCGTAGCCAATTGATGGAAGTCCATTTTGTAAAAAATGTACTCAATAAACTGTTGTTTCAATAAGTCTATTAAAGTTTTTTCAATTTTTAAGCGTTATTGAAATATTAAACGTTCCATGATAATTTATCAAACTCTACTGAGTTGTAAAGTCAAAATAAACTTAAAAAAAATCAAACATGACTGCCACCAGTTATCAAAGTTCTGACATTCTAATTGGAAAATGATATATTTATATACATATAAATGTGTGTGTGTGTATGTATACACACACAGTGGTTTACAAAACTATTTATACCCCATGCGCAACATACGTGTACTTCTTGTTTTAATTCATATATATATATATATATATATATATAAATTTTGATTATAAATCTTTATACAAAAGTATGAACAATGACGTCTTACGAATTCTCTATACATATATTAGCGTGGTATCGCATCGCTCGACGATGCACACCCACACTACATGAAGGGGTTGTGTGCGACTACATACACACGTTTGTCGTTCACTCCGGCACTGCGCATCGAAAGCGTCGCGACGCCATATAAGAGCGTCGCTATACCTCATACATAGCTCATAATCGAAACCGTGGTCACACTGTTGCGCTCGACACAACCGTAAAACCGATACATATACACAGTTCGCGCCAAATTGACACGAAACTTATTTCGATTTCTGTCCATACATCTTTGACTTAGTCGAAGAATAATCCAAAGATTAAATCGTAATCGAACAGGAAAAACTAAAGCGTGTAATTATCGATAGTTTTGTATATTTTATTTTTGATCATTTTAATCAACAAAGTAGATTTTTCTACAATCTTTAATTTTCAATCGCATTCCAACCGTAAACAAAATCCAAAGTCTGATCAAAAGTTTTCTGGCCATAAACAGGTTTTTTTTAAAAAAAACTAGTCCATTTTATAGCCTTGCTAATTAGTTCATCAAAAGCAAAAACGTTGACAATATTGTGTGAAAACTGTGCAGGATCGTCTGTGTATTGTGGTTTTATACAGAGACTTAAACGTGCAGTGAGTCGAATATATCTGTTGGACTGAATTCAACCTGTTGAAACATTCTTTAGTGGTGAGTTTACCTCTCAAATATATGTCTATTTGTTTATAAATATATTTACGTTCTAAGATATTTTTATTTCTAGTATTTTTATTGACAAGATTTGTTATGGATTTAGTAAAATATTGTCGAAATTCACTCACATTTAATTAACATATTTTACAATAGAAAATATATTTGTACGTGTCTAAAAATATTTTCATTTTTTATATCAAGAAAAATATTACATGGAATCAATTTATATCATTTTTATTATATTTTCATTTAAAAATTAACTCTAAATTCATAAAATATAATTATCCATAGTTTACTTTTTATGGCCCAACAATCATTATTAATTTTTCAGTACAAGTGATTGGAGTGTATTAGGGTTGATAAATTAAATCTATAAAAAAATTTAATTGGTTTTATAAAATTTTGAAGATTATATTTAAAAAAAATACTTGTGCTTATATTATTTAAAATAATACTTCATTATATATTATTAAAAATTAGGAATTTTACAATTTGTTTTCTAGGCTTATTTTTAATTAAAAAAATAACTAAAATTGATATAAATTAATTTTTCAAGTATTTATTGATTTTAGAATAAAACTTGTAATAAATTTAATAAAGAATTGTTTTTTTGAAAAAAGTTAATTTTCTTGAAATTTTCAATAAAAAAATATTTTAAATATATATAATTTTTAAAATTATATTTTTTAAAAAATACTTGTGCTTATTATTTAAAATAATACTTCATTGTATATTTTCGAAAATTATGAATTTTACAATTTGTTTTCTAGACTTGTTTTTAATTAAAAAAAATAACAAAAATTGATATAAATTAATTTTTCAAGTATTTATTGATTTTAGAATATACCTTGTAATAAATTTAATAAAGAATTGTTTTTTTGAAAAAAGTTAATTTTCTTGAATTTTTTAATAAGAAAATATTTTAAAAATATATAATTTTTAAAATTACATTTTTTAAAAAAATCTTGTGCTTATTATTTAAAATAATACTTTATTATATATTTTCGAAAATTATGAATTTTACAATTTGTTTCCTAGACTTGTTTTTAATTAAAAAAAATAACGAAAATTGATATAAATTAATTTTTCAAGTATTTATTTGTTTTGGAATAAACCTAGTAATAAATTTAATAAAGAATTGCTTTTTTGAAAAAAGTTAATTTTCTTGAAATTTTCAATAAGAAAATATTTTAAAAATATATAATTTTAAAGATTATATTTTTTAAAAAATACTTGTGCTTATATTATTTAAAATAATACTTTATTACATATTTTGGAAAGTTAGGAATTTTACAATTTGTTTTCTAGGCTTGTTTTTAATTAGAAAAAATATAACGAAAATTTATATAAATTAATTTTCCAAGTATTTATTTTTTCTGCAATAAATTTGATAATGAATTTAATAACGAATTGTTTTTTAAAAAGTGTTAACTTGCTTGAAAGTTCCAATAAATAAATATTTCAAATTATCAAGAAGATTAGAACTATTTTTTATCCAAATTTTGCTTAAATTAACGTTTTAGAGTTTTCATTTTTACAAAAATAAACTTAGTAATAAATCTATTAACAGATTATTTTTTTAGATAAAATTTGGTTATTATTACTATTAATAAATTGTGTCTAATATTTATTTAATATTCCAGTATTTCTTTTTGAAAACGATAAATTTTACAACTTGACTCAGAACTTCAATTGATAATTAAAAAATGTTATAATCAATCTGGTAACAAAATATTTTTTAAACAAATAAGTTTAAAAATTTCAGTAAATTAAAATTTTTAAATGTTAAAAAGTAAAGAACTACTTTATTCAAAAATGTGCTTAAATTAATATTTTAGAGTTTTCATTTTCACCAAAATAAATTTGATAATAAATTTAATGAGTAATTTTTTTAATATTATTGTTAAAATATTGAGTTAATTATTAATATATTTTGTCTATTATTTTTAATAATTTTTCCACTATACATTTTGGAAATTGACAAATTTTACCACTTGACTTTTAAGCTTTAATTGATAACAAAAAAAAAATATAGATATTCAATCTGGTACCGAATTTTTTTTAATAAATAAATAGTCTGGAGAATTCCAATAAATTAATATTTTAAAATATTAACATGGTATATTTTTATAATCAAAATTTGTTATTTATACTGTTAATAAATTGTGTCTATTATTTTAAATAACATTTCAATATATATTTTTGAACATGATAAATTTTACAACTTAACAGCAAAGTTTTAATTGATAATTTAAAAAAATAGATAACCAATCTGGTAACGAATTTTTATTAAAAAAATAATAGACCATAATTGACGTATTTACCCATTTTATTTTCTTTAAAGACACGGAGTTTTATAAAAGAGGGAGGAATCTGTAATTTTGTATCGAGTTGGGAAAAATCCCTTAATAAATGTGCATATTTCAGTTAAATTAAATATTTTTTCATTAGAATATTATGTTTTTATTTTATTATTTAAATTCGCACATTTCATTTGATATAACCATATATATATATATATATATATATATATATATATATATATATATATATATATATATATATATATATTTGTGTAGTTACGTAATTGTAATAAAATAATACAATAGAGGTTAATAATTAAACTACACAATATTACATATCGCCTACACACATTAGTAATAATTATTATATAATAATAACAGCAATAACAAGCAATTATACATTCTAGTTTTGTACGATCGTTTCGCAGGTACATAATTCAACGAATCATTCGATTAATGTTCATACCATAAAACGTTTAACTCGTATCACAGTAATTAAAACGTAGGTACATCGGTTTCCATCAGTACGACTGCCGTTGCAAAATCATTATAATTGTATTGCATTTAATATCTCAACTCGTCGGTCGTACATCAAAAAAAAAATGATAAAATTAGTAAATGCAATACTCAAATCTTATTAAATATGCAAAAAAATTCTCGGTAAATACGAGCATATTAAAATATAGTTATGTTTAAAACTCAGCTTGTTCAATTAGGAAAATTAATTGAAAGAGTCGATTAATAAGGAAGAAGTACACGGATTTGAATTTTTATTGCATCTTATTATGGATTCTTAAATAGTTTTTTTTTGTTCGTACTGTAGAATAAACGTTTATGATAGCAGATATTTTATTAAGATTTAGATAGAAAGTTTATAAGATATTCGTTATAAATTTTAAGAAGGCGGAACGAAATTCTCTCAACTTTTGACATTTCATTAATATTTATTTTTAAATTAAACTATAAAATAGAATTAAATTTATATATATATACATAGAGAGAGATAGAGAGAGTCATCCAAATGTGATGCCTAGATTTATGTTTTAATAAAAAAATGTATATAGGGTGGTGTAAAAGAAACATGTGTATAGTTTCATTGTTTTTTTTTTAATAAAACACAAATCTAGGCGTAACATTTGAATAACCATATAATCAGCCTCTTTTTATATATTGCTGGATGAAGGATTCTCCTAAAACTTTTCAATTCGATCAAACAATTACGTTTCATTCTGAGGTATTTTCTTATATCTCTGATTCATTTATTCATATGATTCTTCCTGATCATTTTTATATAACTAAATTCCCATTCAATAATTTCTCTCGTCCATCGACGATTTTTTTTTAGTACATGACCACACTCCTCATTTTAGCTATAACATCTGTAACTTTAATTTAATTATCTACTCAATTATTTTTCAATATCTTCGTGTTATTCCTAACATACATTTTTTCATTCTCCTTTGTGCTTTCAGGAGCCACTGAATTCTATAATAGTAAAGTGTTGTTTTCTAAATGTAATACGACTTTAAATTGAATCTATATCGAAAATTATGTATAACCTAAAAATATCTCTTATATGTTTATACTTGTGTGTGTTTGTATATATACGAGGCTGTTTGATAAGTCCGTGTAAAAATAAAAACTGCTTCATTTTTTTGAATAAATCGTTTTTATTTTTCAACATAGTCTCCTTTTAGGGTTATACACTTCATCCAACGCTGCTCTAGTTTGTTGATTCCTTCCGAATAATAGGATTTGTCCAAGTCTGTAAAATAGTCATTCGTTCCTGCAATCACCTCCTCGTTCGAATAAAATCTTTTTCCCGCGAGCCATTTCTTCATATTAGGGAACAAATAATAGTCCGATGGAGCCAAGTCTGGAGAATAGGGGGATGTGAAACGATTTGGAACCCTATTTCCATTAGTTTTGCGGCCACAACTGCTGAGGTGTGAGCTGGTGCGTTGTCGTGATGAAAGAGGACTTTTTTGTGGGCTAATCGGGGACGTTTTTCTTGCAACTCGGTTTTCAAACGATCCAATAACAATGAATAATATGCACCTGTAATGGTTTTACCCTTTTCCAAATAGTCGATAAAGATTATTCCTTGCGAATCCCAAAAGACAGTCGCCATAACCTTCCCGGCCGAAGGAATTGTCTTCGCCTTTTTCGGAGCAGATTCCCCCTTGATAACCCATTGTTTAGACTGCTCTTTGGTCTCAGGAGTGTAGTGATGTATCCATGTTTCGTATACAGTGATGAAACGACGCTTAAAGTCCTGCGGATTTCGCTGAAACAGCTGCAAACCGTTCTTGCAACACTTCACACGACCTTGTTTTTGGTCGATCGCGGCACCCACCTGGCGGATAGCTTTTTCATGTCCAAATGTTGGTGCAAAATATTATGTACCCGTTCATATGAGATGCCTACAGCACTAGTAATCTCACGCACTTTCACTCTTCTGTCATCCATCACCATATCATGGATTTTATCAATGATTTCTGGAGTGGTGACCTCAACAGGGCGTCCAGAATGTTCAGCGTCTCTTGTGCTCATATGGCCACTCCGAAAATTTTGAAACCACTTATAAATCGCACTAATCGAAGGTGCAGAGTCACCATAATGTTTATCAAGCTTCTGTTTAGTCTCCTGAGGCGTTTTGCCTTTAATGAAGTAGTGTTTAATCAACACGCGAAATTCTTTTTCGTCCATTATTTGACAATCACTCGATTTCCTTGATTCTAACGATTGTCAAACACAAAGGAATAGACCGATATGGCTGAAACTTGATGTGTGTTCTTCCAAGAGGTGCTACTAATTAAAAATAACCTCGATATGCACCAGTGGTGCCATCTTTCGGAAATTACACGGACTTATCAAACGGCCCTCGTAAAAGTATGATAAAGGTGTTTTTTTAAGTTAGATAGAACTTTCGATAGGAATTCAATTTAAAGTTTTGTCACGCTTAAAAATATCTTTCTCT
Organism: Neoneuromus ignobilis; assembly: GCA_029203775.1. Taxonomy (NCBI): domain Eukaryota; kingdom Metazoa; phylum Arthropoda; class Insecta; order Megaloptera; family Corydalidae; genus Neoneuromus; species Neoneuromus ignobilis. Next base: position 69,681,691 of record CP092087.1, on the reverse strand, counting down.
CTCTCTCTCTCTCTCTATATATATATATATATATATATATATATATATATATATATATATATATATATATATATATATATATAATATGTGAATTTCAAAAATCCTAACAGAATCCACGCAAATTATCGCCTATTTTGTTTCGTTCGATTCGAAATCTAAATGGCGTATCGATAGATAATAAAACTTACTTGCTAAATTCCAATTTGCATAAATTTCTTTCAACCGCACATACAAATTGTACAGCTAGATTTCAACATACGCGTACGAAGAGCACATCTCTGTCGTTAAAATATTCCATACGTTATTTAATTTCGTTTAATTTAAAGATTTTATTATCCGATACGTCTTATATGATCAATATGCGTATCGAAAAAATGGTATAATCGGGTATACGTGTTCTATTTTGGTGCAAATCCTATTTAGGTTCATATTCAGACGTTCGATATAGAATAGAAAACCGTGAATGAGAGTTATCTTTTAAGCAAATTAAATTGTTTCGTATAGAATATGTTTTTTTGGAACGTTTACTCTTCCTTTTTTTCAAATACAACTCTTCTATATTCTCTTATAAAACTGTTATATATCTTGAAAATTATTTTCAAATATTTTAGACATTCGTTTTTATTTCCATATAAAACTTAAATTGTTATAATATAGGGTTTTCCAATAAGCGTTTCAGAAGTTTAAATGGAAATAAAACAAAAAGTATTTAATTAATTAGTTATTTTTTAAGAATATTCTATGGAATTAACGATGGAACACAATTTCACTCATATGATCACCACTATTTCGAATAACATAGTGAATTTGTTTAGTGCAATTTTTAGTCATTTTTTCATATAATTGTGGTCTAATTTCATTTTGAAAAAAATATGGTCCGATAACACCAACCAGACAGTTATTTTTTGTTTATGCAGTGATCTTTGTTGAATGACTTGTGGATTGCTTTCATTCCAAATTCTGCAATTTTATTTATTTAATGTTAACCACAAATTTTATGAACCGAATATTGAATTTTATAATAAGTTTTTATAATTTCTAAGCGTTGTTGAAGTGTTAAACGATCCACGATAATTTTCCAGACTATACTGAGTTGAAATGTTAAAATGAGCTTAAAAAAATTTCAAACATAACTGCCATTATCTGTCAAAGTTTTGACATTCTTATTAAAAAAAAACTATATATGTTATGTTATTTAATTTTAACACAAATTAATTACTCACCCCAACATAGCAAATTAGTCATTCATTTCAGCATCATAAAATTAATATATATATATATATATATATATATATATATTCTAATTATTTATACCAGAGTTTATTTATATCATTTATTACAAATTTTAAAATAATAAGTATATAAATAAAAGCACATTCATTATACATAACGATTGACATATTTTTAAACAGGACAACATTTTGATGAAAATAGTGAAATATTTATACAGAAAAAAATGTGCGTGGGTTTCAGTATGCTTGAACGTGTTTCTGAAATTAATTTTAAAACGTAAGCAGCTCGATATCATCTACCCCTATTTTACAGTTTGTTGATACTATTATATGTTTATTTCGTTCGTCAACTTTGATTTTTCAATTTATTTTTTAATAAAAACATAAATAAATATATAAACTTACATATATATATATATATATATATATATATATATATATATATATATAAATTCTTTACAAAAATATAAAAAAATACAATGATTTTGTCAAATACAAAAATTTTTTTTGACATTTATGAATTTTGAAAATGTGTTCAGTTTGATTGACATAAAATCGTTGTTTTTAATCTGAACAAACAAAAATTATTTAGATCTAAGAGATATATAGAAATATAATAACTTAAATCAGAATGAAATATCTTTTAGACAAAATAAGACTAGAGAAATAAATTAGGTTAAGAAACAGTTTGTCATCCAAATTATTTAATTCTAAAACATATAATAAGAAAATTCAATTTCATAACTAAAGGTATTTAAATAAATAGAGAATATTTGTCACGTCTACGGTTTACTAACGACTTACTGTTTATAAATGAAAACATCGAGGAGCTGAAATGCTACTTGAAATACATTTAGAGAAATGTAGAATTGAATAAAAACTAAATATTAGAAAATTAAAATCGCGTTTAATAGATTTGTAAAAAAAGGAATTATAGCGTTCAATGAACCAAGTATATTATTTAACCCTTTCACCACGGATTAAATATTTTTAGTTTTAAAACTTCTGTTTCGTTTGATGATCTTTTGAGTTACTTAAGTAATCTAGTTTTGGGCAAAAATTGATTTTTATTTTCAGATTTCAAATTTGAATTACGGACACATATATCCCATCAGTAGTTTAAGTTGGGCATATTTGTCCCAATAGTAACAACTAACATTTTATAGGACACATAGCTCCCGTTAGTAACGAAAGGGTTAACATAATATTATTTCCTACCCTTCAATTTCAGTTCAGTTTATTAAAATCTTATTTTCAGGCCATTATAATCTCACACTTTCATTTAAAATTGTGAACTAGTTTTCATATACAATTCTATGGAAAATCACGCATTTAATAATGATAGCAAGAGCGAGCTGATTTCAAGTTATTACTTACCCTTTTCTGTTATTCTGCGCCTATCTTGAGATCAATCATAGCAGAGGTTCTATTATAGATACAGTTCTACAATTTTCTTTTACATCTCTCGATTATATTTGATATAAAATATTTACCCATTTAAATTAAATCATGATTATTTTTATAAGATTTTCCAATAAGTGCTTTATAAATTTAAGTGGAAATAAAAAAGTCTTTAATTAATCACTTTTTTATCTTTAAGCATATTCTATGGCATTAAGGATGGAACACAATGTCATTAATATAACCACCAGTTTTTAGTCACTCTTTTACAAAATTGTGGTCCAATTTCATGAATTATACTTTCAGTGTTTATTTTTAATATTTCTGTTGTTTGTGGTTTATCAGCATAAACCAATGATTTCACATAACCTCACAAATAATAATCAAAATGGAGTTAGATCATATAATCTTAGTGAACAATTGATGGGTTCATTCTGTGAAATAATGGACTCATGAAGCTTTTCTTTCAATAATTTTATTGACGTTTTTACAATTTCTAAGCATTGTTGAACTGTTAAACGTTCCATGATAATTACTATTAAAACTAATTAAAAAAATTAAAACATGACTATCGCCAGCTATCAAAGTTTTGACATTCTGACTGGTAAACCGTATAAGTACAAAATATAGACCTTAATATTTGATCAATTTTCTCTCAAACTACACACTAAATAAATACTTAAATAGAATAAACATTCTTTTAAATTTTTATTATTTTTCTTCGCAAAGCTGCAGATGGACATGAGTCTGAGAACCTCATAAAAACATAACCGTCACAAGATTCAAATAAGAAAAATCCTAATTCAATAACGTATTTAAAGAACTCGAGGCCTTATGAAAGCTTCAAGATAATTATTTTTCTTAACTCTTTTTGTAATTGTGACAAATTTTCTCTAACACAAATTAATCACTCATTTCAAGTATTTATAAATAATTGATTATCATTTAACACTTTTCTATATCTTTAGTGTTGGGATTATAATTCATTTGTATAGAAAAAATAACAATTTTTTTATATAATAACTGTTTAATTTTTTATTATATAAAAATTAGTCATTCCATTAGCTTGAAGTAAAATTCATCAGGTTACAAAAAAAACTATATTCCATGAATTAAAACGTCTAATTATTTGTTTTAAACCTTTTATTTACGTTTTAATTATACAAAATACTCTCGTTTCATTTTAAAAATAATTCCTTTATACGGAAACAGTAGTAAAATATACATTAAAAAAACTCAATACCTGTAATAAGTCAATTAGAGTCCGTATTTAAAAGCAGTCATTGACACCTACACGTTGACACATTTTCAAACCGGGCAGATGAAAGGAGACACTTGGAAATTAATTCCGCGTTGTCCGCATTCGCATGATACATGACGATAAACGTTGAAGAGTTCATTTGAAGTTTCGGAAGTCATTGCACGTGATGGCCGTATTAAATTTAATTGGAGTGGCCGCGAAGAAACGGTCGCCGTAAATGAATTAGTAACGAGTGCACGAGCAGGACGTACACCCGGTTGGTTGCATGTATAGTCGATTAACTGGAATTAATTAAAATCTTTTCAACATCGTTCTTGATTGTAACGTGCTACCATTGTGCTACAACCAACATGTGCGTTTGGTTCTGACAATTAATGTCACACGCAGAGATGTGGCTGTTGTAAATAGTTTCGTGATTTCGATAATTTTGTTATTTGTTTGATAATTAATAGGATAAATTAATTACTTGATCGAATAAGAGTAATTAGGTTAAATATTTTTGTTCGATTTTTTCGTACGAGACGCATACAGAAAAAATAATCAACTGAATGTAAAGAAATTAAAAAAATCATTTCTTGCAGAATGTTGTATATTCATTATACTACTTTTTCCACATAGTCACTATCTAAATTAAGACACTTATTGATCGTGAGGCTACTTGTTGTATCATTCGTAAAAGAAAATCGCTGTCAAGCATTTCAACCAGTCCTGTAAAATGTTTTTTGTCTCCTGATAATTTCTCTAAACTCTGACCTTTTAAAAATCTCTTGAGATAGAAAAGCAAGTGATAATTACTAGCGGTGAGATTGAAACTGTATGGAGGATACTTGAAAATATACTAGTTTTGTATTCGTTGTCGAAGAAATTCAATCAGCCCTGCACAATATATTGTATCTTCTGATCATTTCCCAAACTCTTATCTTTCAAAAATCTCTTAATATAAAAAAATCAAATAATAATTACCACTAGTAAGATTTAAAATGTAAGGGGGATGCTCAAAAATGTCTAATTTTATATTTGTTGTCAAAGAAATTTAATCAATCCTGCATAATGTTTTTTATTTAAACTCTAATTGTTAAAAAAACTCTTGAGATAGAGGAACAGATGATAATCGATAGAGACAAAATTAGAACTGTATGGAGGATTATCAAAAAGTCCTCGAAATTGTCGAATAATGTGCAAATAAGGACCTTGATGTACGATCACGCATTGTCGTACCAATAAACTCCATTACTCAGTAACTCACGTCGACCATTATGGTCATCACTTGCGTTATAAACTCCATATGAATGACATCTTTACAATCGTAAAAAAACTATAGCTATGATTTTCGAAACTGACATCTTTTTGTTTAAACTTTTTTGGTATTGAAGACTCAACATACAACTAACTACTCACATTCTGGTTTAATATAGCCAATCCAAGTTTCATGTCAAGTCACAATGTGATCAAGATTGGATTTTACAGATATTGAAATTTTGAATGATTGTATATTTGTTGTTTTGGAGAGAAAGGCTCTGACGATAATGGCGACGCCATCGAAATGCATCAGCCGATATAATTATAGATTATATAATTATAAATAATAAATGAACAATAAGTGATTATTGAACACTTTAAATTATTGTGGTGTTGGGGTTAAAATTCATTTATGTAATTTGAATGATTGATTTTAAATAAAGAAAGAAAACGAAAAATGGAATTTTCGAATAGAATAATAGCACATACTTATTTTATTAAACTGTACACTTCGACAAGTATAAAACTTGAATAAAATTTATAAAACCAAACAAAAATAACTAATATATAAACACCATTATCATAAAATCCTATATCAAGGTGAAAGCGTTATCGAACATCATTAGAATTCCTTAAATGTTTTACGAAGATTCTTCCATTATTTTCTATCAACGAATAATCTCATCCAATCCACACATTTACTATACTTTCCATTTCATCCTTCCATCTTTAATAGGTTTTATTTCTTGATCCCTTTTTGTCTCTTGGTCGATATTCCATAATTATTTTTGTCCATTTATTGTTTTCTCTTCTTTTTAAATACCTATCCATGCTCATTTCATTGATTTTATTTGTTCTATTATAACAATTACTCTTGTATCTTCTCATGTATATATACAATATATTGTAAGATGTAAAAAGATTTAACCTAAAATATTATATAGGCAATAAAACGAAACAACCAATTTTCTTTTTTTATATAAAACGTAAAAGATCATATATTTTTCCATACGAATTCCGTTTTTAAAACGAATTTCTAATAGCATTATTATTTGATTGATTGACACATTCTTGTTCTTTGACTATATATTTTTTTCTCCGGAAACAATTTTTTTAGTAATTCTTAGAAAATGTATTATAGATATTTCATCAAATTGATAAAACAAATATTGTAGTATGAAATCCAGTAATATATTTAAGTGATCTTTAAAAGTGATTATAAAAAATACGTTGAAGAAAATAGAATGTAAAGACGATATGACGTTCTAATAATATAAAAGTTAACATTTGATAGAAAGACAGATTTGATGATGGTACAAAAGAGATACGTTTAATCCGATTATTTAATATAGAATTTCTTATATGTTGTCAACGGATGATAACAAAAATAATTTGATAAAATTTCAAACGAATTTGAAAGGTCGCTGAATAGAAGAAAAATTTATATAATAAAAGGTGTTTTTTTTTTTTGATGTGATAGAACTTTAAATTGAATCCCTATGAAAAATTCTATTTAACGTGAAAAAACACCCTATATACGAGGGTTGTTTGATAAGTATGGTAAAAAATTGAGAAAAACTAAATTGAAAAATTAATTAATTAAATTAAACAATAAATAAATTTATCATATTTATCAAACGACTTTCGTATATATATATATATAGAGAGAGAGAGAGTCATTCAAATGTAACGCCTAGAATAGTGTTTTATTAAAAAAAAAATATACACATATTTCCTTTATATACCACCCTATAAACATGTTTTTTTCTAATAAAACACACATCTAGACGTCACATTTGGCTGACTCTATATTTCATTCGTCTAATTTGTATTTTTTTCAAACACGACTGGAATGAAATAGACAAAACGTCAGAAATTTATTTTCATTGAATTAATCTATCCTTAATATAGCATAAATTAGTATCGACCGAATCTAAAAATAGTATATGCATTTAAAATTTCAATAGAATGCTTATTTATAGTTGAATTCATCGCATACGTTTAGCAATAACTTAATTAATTCATTCGACGTATTCGAAATCCAATATTCGTATTAATAATTTATAATTAAAATCGAAATAACATTGTTTGGTAAAAGTGCTTACGTACATAGAACTACTTTTTTTAATTACAGAACGCCATATTTTATTACAAGAAACAATTTGGTGTATAATTAACCAATGCATATAAAATACTTACTGTGAAAACATTTCTCTAATAAAAATATAATGTTGTGTATTGAACGGCTCTATTTTCACTATAACTTGTAATTATTTTAATGAACTCTTAAAAGTTTCATTGCACGTTCTTCACGGCTTGGAAAACTCCTTTACTCATTTTCTAATTTTTTAAAATACAACTATTATTTCTATAAAATGTTTTATGTAATTAACACCATTTTGTCACGTTTGTTGTATATAAAATGCAGATTTCGGTGACTAATGTATTAGTAAACTTGGTTCTCATTTGAAAAATTTGTGTCCATCAAAACGTTTTGCAGTAATCAGAAAAGATGATAATCGGATGATAGGTCTGGTGATTATAGTGGATAGGAGAGAACTGACCATTCAAGTTCCAAAATTTTTTTCTGCGTTGCTCTTGTTGAGTGTAGTCTATTGATTGTTAATTTTTTTCTATTGACGAGTACAAGACGTTTTTCGATCAAATTTTGATAAAAATATTGCAGCTGTTGGATGTACATTTCTTTATTTATTGTTTCATTTTAGTTTAAAACCACAAAATTAATAATTCCACGATCATTTCACCACACATACGAGGGTCGTTTGATAAGTATGGTAAATTTATTTATGTTTAATTTAATTAATTAATATATAAAATTATTTTTTTTAATTTAGTTTTCCTTACTTTTTTACCATACTTATCGAATGACCCTCTTATAACATTATTTTTCCTCCATGAAACTTAGCTTTTAGATCTGCTTCTAGAAGCTTATCCTTATCAATGTAATCCACTTTTCATCGCCAGTAATGATTTTATCCAGAAATAGGTTTTTCCTTTTGTTTTGAAAAAAGATTTGTCGCATTTGTTAGAAATACAGTAAAGAATTTCTTGTTTCATTTCAATTTAAAAGCTCAAAATTAATATTTCCACGACGATCCCACCATACATATACCATTATTTTTCTTCCATGAAGCTTAGTCGTTGGATTCAATTATGGAGACTTATTCTTATTAACATAAAACGTTGTCGTATCCAGAAATAACTCGTTCCTCTGTCTTGAAAGAAGATATGTCTCTAACGATAAACGATCTGCTTTTCTTTCACTAAGATCATATAAAATCCAAACACCCAACTTGCTGGCTTGACCCATCCTTTCCAAGTGACTGTGACTTATTAACTTGTCTACTAATTCTCGAGTGCTCTGGCATGGATTTCATTCCACCAATGATTTTAGAACTTCTTCATTAAATTCCAAAAAACACCTGGGTCTAGGTTCATCTTTCAATGACGTATCTCCAGAAGGTAATTTTTCAAACCAATTATAATTCCATCACCATACACATTGCATATTTTTCCACTTGTCTTTATATTATTTTCTCTTGCTTAAACTCCCATAACATTGTGTAACGAATATACATTTTCAATTCTTTCATTGCAGCCAATAATTTATTATTTAAATACGATGTATAAGCAACTATTTTCGTAACAAAACTGAATATTACTCATTCAATTCAAACAAGTGAAAACTTGTCATATGTAGCGAGTCATAGGATGAGAAATGAGTAATTAAAACTTGCTCTCAGTAACGGAAATTATTCATGGCACAACTCTATATATGATAAGGCATTGACATAAATTCCAAGGTAGTCTTGTTACTAGAACAAAACAGTACTTATTTCAACACAAATGATTTATCTCCCCTCAACATCACAATGGTTATAAAGTATTCAGTAATCACTTATTGTTCACTTTGTTTTTCATTATGTGCATTTCGATGGCAATGCCATCATCATCAGAGTCTTGTCTCAGCTGATGATATGATGTTTGTATGATCGATAAAAACGATCTAAGAAGTGGTTAAGTATAAAAAAATAATATCTTTTGATACTCACTCCAGTATTTCTCATATCTAGTAACTGTAATGTCACATCGATTAAATATTTTTATTTTTTCTTAATCGCGCAAATTAGTTAGAAAAGAATATAAAATGATCGGGATTAGAAAAAAAATTCGTCGGTGAGAACACTAAGACGATATTTTTAAACTACTTGTTCGTTTATAACAGAAGCCTTATACGTATATACACCAAGAAGATTAAGAAAAGCACATCAAACGTTTTTTCACCTTCGTCGTCGCCGGTAACCTTCTGTCATGACCTAGATAAATAATAACTCTTGTTTATAGTACTGTAATTAATCTAGGATTCGAACTGTTACGCGACAATTTCATGAATAAACTTCGATACAATATTCCATATTTGTTGAACAATACGTTCTGTGTAAAAGATAACAATAGAAACTGTGAGTTGAAATAAAGTTCTCGATGCCTTGTAGCTACGTTTCTGATAACATTCATTCGTAGAAATTTTAAACACTTTAAATGAATCAGTTGTTATTCGTATGAAAATAGAAATGTAATTACTAGAAAACAATCCTTGGACTCGTTCACGTACAAACGCATACATAAAAGCACGAATAACACGTTGTACGGGATGTAATACAAGTTCAATGAATTTGTTTTCGTCGTACAAAAGCCTCAAGGAAACTGAACTAATGGAGTCGAATGCCGATAAAGAAAACAGGACTAAAATAGCTCGAAGGAACAATTATTAGATTGTTATTTCCGGTTGACAACAACTCGACGCCCGTTAGACTTGTATTGTTGATATTGTAAATATTTCCGTACGGCATAATCTCGAGATTACTGAAAATCAGTCGGATAAATTCGCACGATACTCGAGTAAGTATATGTTTGGGGGGAAATGCGGCGAGCGTCGGAACGTAAACAAACATTTTCAGAAACGGACGACCGACTTCTCCCACTTGATGCAGGAACAACGTGCGCACGTATTAATGTGTTAATTTCGAGCGTCGGTTGTCGGAGGACGTCGACAGAAATTACTATCAAGCGCATGCAATGAATGTAAAATAAAACATCCACTTCGGTGGATATGTCATGCGTTTCTTGCAATTTTCATATAGTACTAGTATAAGTTGACCTAAATGAGACTGAAGGATAGTAAATGATAATAAACGAGTAAATGTATACCTAAACCCTTCAGTCTTATTCGGGGCTACCCTATAATTATTTTACTCCTTTTTCATTCTGGGAAATTTAGTGATTTCATTTCACGCTCGTAAGATTGTCTGTTATTTCAAACTAGTTAACATTATTTGTTCCTTATGTAATGTGATTTAATACTGTGGAATGTTTTTCATCTCGTTTGAAAATATGTCAGGACTTGAAATTCATTTACCAGTCGCTAATTCACTTTCACGTAAATGAATCACTCGGCTTGACTCGAAACTATAGTCATCCAAATGTGACGCCTAGATTTGTGTTTTATTAAAAAGAACCATGTATATAGGGTTATGTACAAGGAAACATGTGTATAGAGTGGTGTATATGGAAACCTGTGTATAGTTTCTTTTTAATAAAATACAATCTAAGCACCGCATTTGGATGACCCTAAATTTTGTGAAATGTTTAATAATCATTCACTGAGTACTTCATTCGCTGATGTGCATTTAGATGACTATAACATCACTATCAGAACAAAGAATTATCAAAATTATAGACTTGATTGTTATAATATAGGGTGGCTTAAATGAAACTGAAGAATAGTAAGGTATATTAAATGATAATAAACAAATAATACGTATTAAGGTTAATTTTGGGACTTTTTTGATTAAAAATTATATTTATTTTTTAAAAAAATATAAATTTAATTTCAATCAAAATAATTTCCTTTATTTGCTACAACTTTTTACCATCTTATTGTCAAGAAATGAATTCCATGGTAGAAAAACGATTTTTAATACAAATCATTCATTGATCCATTTTTTGATCTCGTCAAAGTTTTTGAATTGTACACTTTGAAGTCCATATTGCATTGATCAGAACAAGATGTAATCAAAAAGTGTAATGCCTGAAGAATACGCAGGGTGTGATAAAATTTTCCATTACAATTTCAATCTCTTCTCTTTTAGAGTCCTCAGAATTATCGTGTAAAACAATCACTTCACGCCTTTTGTTAACTATTTGGGACTGTTTTGTATACAATTTTTCTTTTAACTTCTGCAATTACTGTTGATAATGATTAGATGAGACAATTTCATTCGGTTTCAGCAATTCGTAATACACGACAACTTTCAAATCCCATCAAGATACACAAATCATAATCTTCATTCCATGAATATCATGTTTAAGCGTCGATGTTGATGGTTTTCCAGGATTATCCCACAATTTTTTTCTTTCATGATTATTTTAGTGAATTTTTAAATCACTTCAAAATCATTCTTGATATAACTGCTTTTTTCAAATGTAATAATTTTTTTTGAAACTTTATCAACGTTAAAATCAAATTTAAATTCGTATACATGCATGTATTCCATTATTTTGTACGTTTAGACATTTTATATGGTTGAAATTATAATTTAAATTAAACTGAACACATCGATATAAATAAACGAATGAAACAAGGTATGACTTTGTTACTCAGTTTATGTACCATGTGTAAAGAGTCATACAATGCATTAACAGTTATTAGGCAAAACCGGCAGAACTTTCTTAGTTATCTAATAAAATAATGGAATTAAAATTAAATAGCTAATTTTTGAAACATAAAAAAATATTTTCACACAAATGAATCATCACCTTAACACCACAGTATAATATTGTTTAATTAATACTTATTGCTAATTTTATTCGTTTATATGATGATTGAGTTGTTATCGAAATGCACATCAACAAATCGTTGTTATAAACGAATAAAGTGAAAAATAAGTAACTGTTGAAAACTTACTAATATATTTTGGGATGATAGTTCATTTCTTGAAAGTGAATTTATCACAATTTCAAAATAGAAACATGAAAATTTGGTATAAACATATATATTTATGTTTTTAATTTTTAGAAAATTTGTGTCATGAGTTTTGAGTCTAGGAATAAAATTGTATTTTTTTCTGTAGAAAAAATAAACTAGAAAAAATTATACCACATAGCTGTATAAATATACTCATTTTTTTAAAAAGATAGTTTATATTTTTCTTATAAAGACATATACAATTTTTCCAATCGTCGATATTGATGTTTTATGTGAATTTGTACACGTACTTTCACTCAATCCTCAAACATACAAATGTACACGTTGTCCTGTTTGCAACAGGTGTGCTCCCGAGACGTGCGGAACGAAATGAACACATTGCTCGCGACTGCTTTTCTAACGACGCTGGTGACAATCGCGCACAACACGACGCCCTGTTCCGGCGGAGCACTTCCTGTCGTGCACGCGGTGGCGCCGCCGTTGACGCCGATCGCGTCCAACGGTCTGTTTCCGATCGAAGACCGCGACAATTCAGGTACGTGCAATTTTTTTCTTAGAGATGTTCATAAGAAGATTGTCAAGAAACACTAATCAAGTTTGGTTAACAAAATTCTTCAGAACAATTAACGCCAATAGACAAATTATGTACCCCTTCGTTCATTTTCATTTTGTTTCGTAGTCTTCTTCAAAATTTTGTAATAGAGCTTACAATTATTTTTTGGCACTGTATTAAATACATTATAAATTCAATAAATTGACTTCGGTTGTTATTTTTATAAACCACGAGAGCCACCGATGACTGGCAACGAGATAAAACATTATACAGAGTAATCATCACCACAATTGATTTCTAAAGTGAATCTCAAAATATTTCCATACAAAATTCAAATGATGCTGGGTTTTTTCCCCAGGATTCTCAATAACGTCAGCAATATACAATTCGTTTTGTGTAAAAAACTAGAGAAAATGGAACTTTTTAAAAAACTTATAATTAGCATCGAAGTTCATTTTGATTTAAGTAGTCAAGTAATTAGTAAAATTACAGATTCTGGGGCACTGAGAATCATAAGGCCTTGTATCAACCTTAAATACATTATTCAGTTAGTCCATTGTTATGGATGATAAAGTTATCGGTCTAAAATGAGGAAGGTTACTCAGAAACATTAGTTCAAAGCTCTGTATAGTATTATGATTGATAATTTTTTATATGTGATAGTCAAAAATATTCCTGACATATAATTTCAACAGGATAAAACCAAAAATGGAGCTTCTTCATGAAGTTTTCAATGAACGACTCATTTCAAAAAATTCTGATTTTGTTTGATTTCCCCTTTCAACAAATTTAACCATTTCTGAATTCTTCTTATAATACTACTTGAAGATAAGGGTGTATTTCAACAAACCTTAAACAATTTAGAATTTCGAGAACAACTTTCGTAACGAAATAAGAAATTTAGAGCCAGATATCCTACTTTTGATAATGAAAAATTCTCTGGAAAGATTCAGTATTTATCAGAAAAAAAATTGTAACAGCATTTAAGAGATGTGATATTTGATACATAGTTTTAAAAAATTGTTGATAAAATATATTTTCTAACAAAATTTTAAAAAAAATTGAAAAATTCATTTGTATTTTATCTTTCAGTATTATTTAGGCCATTCTTTAGGCCAACTGTTTTAAAGATTTCTTCTTAATACAAATGTCATCGAATAACATAATCTATTACACTCTTAGATATGAGAATTTCGACATATGGCATAATGATATTTTCCAATTTAGGAAAATTGAACAGAGTGGACTTGCTTGTTTAGAAATATTTTATTTAATCGATAAATTTATATATGTATTATAAAGGAGAAATTTATATCTATTTTTAAATAATACTAATTTTATTTTGAATAAAATAATATATATATATATATATATATATGTGTGTGTGTGTGTGTGTGTGTGTAAATGCATATATAAATATAAAAAAGGCAATTTCTTATAATCATATCGATACAAATCGCCTAATAAAACGACACGCACATTAGTAAAAAATGATTTATTCGAAACGAAATATCATCGGTTCGAAAATAAACTACAAAAAAAGAATCATTAGTCTTAAAATAAATGTCCACACATGTATACATAGTTTCGCGTATTCTATTTCCGTTACCTGACTGTTCGAAAATCTATATTCGATTCGACGATGTCGCACCCGAAATTTTTATCAACCCTTCATACTTTATTAACGACCGACGTTTATTTTGTAAGTAATTTCAGAAGTTCTCGACGAGTAATTCCGCTCGAAAACGAGCTAGTATTTATTATTTAACAATGAATGTTGTGCACGACGTGGGTTGAGTCAATAAACGCCACGTTCCAATTTTAACATAATTTCTTCGATTGGGACAATTGTTTACTTGGTGATTTAGTTCTGTTTAATTTCACTTTTCGGTATTTCTGTGGAAGGGTTAATATTTTATCTTAGAGAAGTTTTCAATCAGATCGATTTATTTTGTATATACAGGGTTATCTGTGTGAATCAAATTCACCCTTTCAAAAAATATATTTTTATTAAGTTATACTACATGAAATATTCGAATTTGAATGGTGAAATAAAAATACAATATTTTCGAGAAAAAATATTTCATTTAATCGAAATATTCACCATTCACACTAAGAGTTTTTTATCAACGTGATATTATAAATTCCTCTCTTAAAAATCTATGAACATTTGTCCCAATTTCATTAAATAACGAATACCATTTTTTCACATTTAACAAATTACCAAACTGTAATTTCTATTAGTTGTTTTATTTCATTCATGCTTTACATTGTTACAAATGACTTTTTTAACAATCTGTCTATGAATTTCCGTCTTACGAATATTTCTATCTTCTAAAAAATCTTATCACCTACCACACTTTATAAGTGGTGGAATATAAATTTTTGTATTTATTTTAAACAAATACAAAAAACAGAAAAAAGAAATTTATAACAGATTAATTGCACATACGTGTTCTACTAGATATATAAAAGATGATTGACGTTAAAAGGCTCTGACGATGATGGAATCACCGTCGAAATGTATATTAGCTCATTGTTGTTATAAAAACAAAATGAAAGATAAATGATTATTGAACACTTTATAGCATAATATGGTATTGGAGGTTATAATTCATTTATATCAAAAGGAACTATAATATTTCTTATACGGTCGTTAAACGTAGTTTAATTTTACTTTTTGTATTCTTCAAAAGGTAGATTCATGTTTCGAAAATTTCTAAACCAGTAATTTCAAACACATAGAATATGACACATAGAATATATTAGTTGTTTTGAAACTGTGGCTGATTCACTTTTTCACCCCAACACCACAATAATTTAAAGTGTTCAATAATCACTTATTGTGTCACAATAAGTGATTATTGAACACTTTAAATTATTGTGGTGGTGGGGTGAAAATTCATTTGTGTAAACATAGAATATAGCTCGAAACTTGCAGTTGATTTTATTAAAATGATAAAATGGAATTTTTTTTAAAAAATTAATACATTTTTGAAACACTGTAAATTATAGAAGTATATTTTAAGGAATACTATTTTATGAAGAAAAAATTAATAAAAACACTCAAATTTTTTTAAAGACATTTTTGTCTGAGGTCCGTAAACTCTCTTAAACTGAATAAATGAGTTACTATTCATAAATGAGCTTTACACCACTGCTCCAAATAACTCATAGTGGTAACTTTTAAAATCCACACCTCACTTTATATATTATTATCGATTAAAAATTGGATTTTACCATTTTTTGTCTCAGTTTCAGATTTAAATCATTGTTGTATAAAAAGGTATTCAATTTGGAATAAAATATTCCAGTCTTAATTATTTTCAATTTCATTTGCATGTCTGGATCAAGGTGATGAGTAACAATATTTTCTATGTACTTGAAGTTATCTATTTTTTTAATATATGGTTACAGTAACAATTTATCCTTCTTCATATTATTTGTGTGTACAAATGTAATTTTCATTTAGATTTTTATTTTTTGAAAAAACTGAATTGATACGTATAAAAACTAAATTCTCGACAAAAAATCTTGTCCTAACTTTTAATTTCTAGTTTATGACATGTGTCAATTTTCGTTAAAGAAACAACTGTTTCGCAAGTTCCAAGAATACAATATTTAACAATCTCCATCCACCCACATAATGTATAACATACATACATATATATATATATATATATATATATATATATATATATATATATAAAACATTTTCAATCAAAATGGTTATTTGTTTATAATAAATTTTCCAAATGTTTTGAATTCTAATTAAGCAGAACAATCTAAACAACTTCCATATTATTATGGTTATTATTACGAAACATTATAGATAATACTAAAAGAAATTCTAAACAGTTTCACATTAATTAAACCTACAATTTCATGATATGGATCAAGTTCGACGTATTCTACCGTTGGCTATATATTTACATACACACCAGGCACCAATAAACATTTTTCATTTCGAACGTGATCAATTTCATTAATGAGCCTTAATTTAATATCAATAAACAATTATACGTTATATAAAATGAACCATGAATTAAGTACATTAAACAATGTTCGAGCTAGTGAATTGGAATATTTGTTTATGAGTAAAAAGAGAATAGTAGTTTGTTGCGTTCTATTTCAGCCTATATCGTGTTAGATAACAATTCGATCTAAAATCTTTATGTAGATATTTATGTTTATCTACGTTCGTATCGAATTAATTTCCATATTGAATTTTCTCGATAATTAAAAGCTATTTTTAAATATTAATGTCAATTTTTTATTTAAAGAATCGATGTCAGCGACCATTCTCTACACACACATTCATATGTATATATATATATATATATATATATATATATATATATATATATATATATATATTTCTGTAAATAAATACATAAATTCAAAATTAAAGTGTCTATGTTATTTATAAGAAATATTTCTTGGAAATTCATTACCGTTTGAAATAAAATATTTTTTGATGCAAACAAGCTACAGTGAAACTAATTAAATTATATAGGGTCATCTAAATGTGACTCCTATATTTGTGTTTTATTAAAAAGAAACATGTGTATAAGGTGATATATAGGGAAACATGTGTATAGTTTCTTTTTAATAAAACACAAATATAGGCTTCACATTTGGATGATTCTCTCTCTCTCTCTCTCTCTCTCTCTCTATATATATATATATATATATATATATATATATATATATATATATATATATTTCTACCATAAATCTAATTTAATCTTTTAATTGTTAATATTTTTTTTAATCACTTTTATACCATTTAATAGTAGGGTATAATATGACAATATTTCTTATCTCTGATCATTTCTCAGATCCTGATCGTCTGAAAATGTCTTGATGTAGAGAAAAAATAAATAAATACAATAATTAAAAAAATAATAAAAAATCTATAAAAATTAATAATTAAAAGCATAATCAGGATTGGAAAATGTCTCATCTAAATTGTTAGATTAATATACAAGTGAAAGAATTTTGGATCTTTAAATTCATTTTAAACAAATACAGAAAATGGAGAAAAAGAAAATTAGAATAGAACAACGCTTCACTTGTTCTACTTAATACATAAAAGACGAGTGACTTTAACACGAAGTGCCAGTATTGCCTTTGAGTTCGATTTTTATTTTCTAGACACCCCTTTTATGTCATCAAAATAATATCAAAAAAAAACAAGTATTTAACCACATATAAATACAATAAACGAACTGACAGCTGAACTACTTTCTTTTCTATTTATTCGAGTACGATTAAAACAAACATACCGATTATAAATAAGATATGCAAACTGAAATTTATAATTAATATGTGGATATAATATCTGATTATAACTCATACAATGAAGAAGATAAATTATACTAAAATTTCAAAATTAAAGTTTTACAGAAAGATCACATGAATTGAAATAAATAATAATTATTTTTTTAAATATTCTATTTTGAAAATCCTAATCGATAGAAAAACATTTCCTAGTTTTATTTTATTTTAAGCAATTAGATATTATTTTTGCCCTATATTTAGCACATGAAACCATTAAAATATTTATAAATAACATTCCAAATATTCACATTTCTTCTCTCAACTCATTCATTAACTAATTAGTAATTGTACAACTACCAATTACAACATATGATTGAAAACTGACACTGAACGACTACAACAGTTCGAAAATGTTTTAAAACGCATCTGTGATAAAAACTTGACGAGTGGGCGTTCTTACAAGTCAATTACCGAAAACATTTTCTTCGACATCGTTGAAAAAATACAACTTTTATCGTTTGTAACAGTGTAACTGCAAATAAACAACTTGCGGCTGAAATTTATTTTTAGATTAATTAATAAACATCTATTTCCAGTATACGTCGACCAAATTTTTGATACAATTGTCATAACAAATTGGTTTCATCCAATTTGATGTTTTTACTGAGATATACATATATTTATACATACCTACCTAGATAAATATATATATATATATATATAATAACCCAAATGAAACTGAACGGTGTAGGCATGGTTTACAGAATAACACCTTCAATTTAATTTGGGTCACCTGTATATATATATATTATTTTTACATCAATGTACTCGTATAATTGAATTTTCCTTTTTCCTGTACAAAACAAATAAAATATATGAATAAAATATTAAAAAAAATATATCACCTATAATTAGATAATTATACCGTTCTTGTCAGGAAATGTCATTCTCAATAAAATATAACCTTATTTCCAATATTAATATACAAATGTGTATAATTAGTTAGATATAAAATTGTGTATTGAATTTTTCTTTTAAAAAAAGTCTTTTATGTTGAAAGCAAGCTACAGTATTAACAGCTTTCGTTGCTCTTTAATACCGTGTTCATTTTTTCAATTTAATTATATAGATAGACATTTTTTTACATCAAACATAATTGATTGTTAAACCATTTATTTTTATATTTATTAGATAAATATTTTGAATAACAAATACATGTACATCTTATGATAAGATATATATATATATATATATATATATATATATATATATATATAAATTAGTTTAATATTAGTTCTAAATCGACAAATGAAATCGGTCAACTTTTTTTTAAAACAGCCCATACACCCTTGAGAAATTTTCATTCTAATTCATTTCTGTTTAACTATTAACAAACTCGGTAGCCATCTTACCAGCAGCTTTTCCATACCATATTCTTTGGTTAGGATATGAAATGTTCGTGTATCTGAGTTGCCTATAACCTTAACAATTTTATACACCTTCAAAAAAAAGTATGATTCACTTAATTGATAATTTAGAGTATAGTGAAAAATTGTATTTCAAACACTTCAGCCTCATTTTAAACACTCTGTATATACATGAAGTCTTGTATAGTGATTAACATCCCTATCTATTTTTAAACACCAATTATTTGGTTCATCTTTTAAACTTGTAACAGTGAGAGCAGTTTATAAACTTGCAAACATTTCATACATTTGACTACGATGTTGCTTTTATAATTTGCTCTGATGATGATGGTATTGCGATCGAAATGCATGTCAGTTTATAGACAAAAAAAATGAATAATAAATCTATCGATTACTATTATAATAACTTATAGTGTTGGAGGATGGTAGAAAGAGAATTCCTTACAGTTCCGAAACAAATAATAAAATCAATTAATTCTAGTTATTTGTCCACAGAGGAAGAATTGTTTGCTGATCGTTACGATGCGCTCAACGTAGATCCGAATTTAGAAGAAAACAAACTGGTAATGCTGACCCAATATTTGATCCAAACATTACGCGAAGACCCTTGGTCCGAGCATCCAAACCCGATTATATACGTTGAAGATTATAACGTACCAGAAGATAATGACGTCGAGTTTGTCGGAAGTCCATTGAAACGTTCAAGATACTACCGGAGATATCCATGGAAGAGACAGAACTCTCGCTCCAGAACGTAAGTTTCTCTTAAATAAAAAAATATTTCGCGATTATTTTTCCTATCTCGATTTGGAAAATGAAATGGAATTGACACGTCGACGATTTCTTCAAATCGGGCACGTTTTAAGGTCCGCTCATTTGATTGATAGCAGATATGAAGCCGACAACAAGTACATGTGCCAGCCGAGCCGCGAGGACGTGTTCCAGCTGCTCGTCGCGCTTCACGAATCGCGTCAAGGTAATCGCGCGAAGACCGTCAACTTCTGTAACCGACGCCGGCCCGCGTCAGCAATATTTACCAACATCCGGTTTCTTGGACGTCGGAAATAAATGAATGGAAGAACGATCCGACCTGAGAATCTTTAGCCGAGACTACAATGATTTCTAAACATTGTCGTCGAAACATTTTTACATGTCGTCTGTCTCAGCATTGTTACATAAGGATAATTAATTATTTATTATAACAACATGGCCGGCGCATATGTATGAACTGCTTGGTGCTATTTAGTTGATGGTACGGACGATGGACTTATGTCCTTTTTTATTTTTATTTCTTTTTCGTTTTTTGTAAATCAGTTTTTCGTTTTGAACTTATTTTAAAATAAATAAAATATAGGTACAAAAACTTGTCAAAAGTTACATAAAATATCATTCATACTTTCATAAAGAGTTAAAGAACAATAAATCGAAAAATAATCCAAATACAAACGGTAGAAAAATTAGAAAAAATAAATACAAAAAATAGAATCATCTAATATTGAATACTGACTAATACAGAATATATTTTAACTCCCTTGAGTATTTCTCAAAAACATTGAATTTCATTTTTAACTTTTTGAAGTACGCTACTAGAAATTTTTGAAAACCCTTGTTTTTTTAATTATGTGTTTTGACTAGTAAAACCATATTTTCGATTTTTTTTGTTAATAAATAATAAAGAGTTGATTCCATGATCGAACCACTATTTAAAAAATCAAAATTATACCTGTTTTAATAATATTCAATTTACTTATAGGCTGGATAATATTTTGTATGATTCTTTTAAAATGAAGATATTTTATATTCTGATTACAATTTTCATTTCACAGAAAAATTACCTATTGTGAAAGTTATTTTTAAAATAAATTGAAAACATAAGCCTATAGTTTGATATTACTGTATTCATGTTTGATACTTTATATGATTTTTATATTATTTTTCATTGAATATTATTTTTAGATTTCTCTTAAAATCATTGTATACAAAACATTTCATCAATTTACTTTTTCAAACTTCAATTTTTACATATTCTGACCTCAATTCTCTATTGTATAGAATCAATTATATAACATGTTAAAATGTATGTATATCATTTTTTTATTGTATTTAATACGTCAAATATTTTTATATTTCTTTTTAAAATCGTTTGATGAAATATATTTGATCGGATTTAATTTTCAAGGTATATTTTTTTATACTTTCTAACCACAATTTTTTTATTATACAAATATAATTAGTTACGAAATAATAATTCTTTATTCAATTTCGTATACAAAAATATTCTTTTCAGATTTTTTAACATCGTTTTAAAAATCTAGTTAGTCAGAGTACAATTTCAAATTTATTCCTCATTAACCTCAATACATTATAAAATATATTCAATTTAAAAATAAAAATTCTTTACATAATTTCATATAAAAAAAAATATTCTTCATAGATATATTTTTTAATATTGTTTCATTAAAAAATATTAAATTTACATTTAATATTTGCGTTTTTACATTTCCATTTTTATTGTATTTTTTAAAAATTATTTATAATGATGTAGATTAAATTTATATTATTTTAATCCAGTTGGGCTGACGTGAGGTATTTCTCTACCCCTTGATTTTAATAATTGTATTACTTATTTTTTAAAACCTCATATTTGATTAAAAGCTGGAGAATCAAAATAACCCACGTCGAATTCAGATGTGGAAGATTAAAAGGGTTTTCCCTTTTACTTCGACTTTTTATTCTATTGAAAAATATTTTTCTTATTCATAACGTTTTTCTTTTTGAATTATTGAAATTTTAATATTTAAACGTAATAATCTATAATCCATAATATTTATAAAAAAGTATGATAAGTTTTAAATGTTTAAATTTTTTTAATGTGTATTTATGATATTAATTTATTGTATTTTAATTTTTTCTTTTCGTTTCTTATAGAATCAATAAACAAATAGAATCCGAATCGTACCATTAAAATAAATATTTTTATTATTTTTGCAAGGTGAGAAAATTTAATAAATCCAAAAATGTTTAACTCGACTAACAAGATTTTAATTATTTTTTTTAAATTTGTAGATACTTTTTTTTAAAAAATATTACATGAATAATATCGACATTATTTGAAATTTAATCAAGATGATGTTTTTTTGGTATGTACTTTTTCATTTTTTTCGTTTTTTTGTAAATTTGTATATTTTGAAACATTTTTTCAACATATTTTTATACAAAATTCTACTTGAATATAATTTAGATGCACTTCTTTAGAAATTTCTTGGGTATTGCACATTACATCGTTTTATTAGAAAAAAGAAACGATATGTTTTTATTTGTACTTTGTATAATAAACATATATTTTCTTTCAAGAATGTTCTTATTTAAAAAAAATTCTTTCAACAATAGATTAAATTGCTCATGTGGATAATTTTTGAAAATAAAAAAATTATTTTGAATAAAATTCAGTGGTATTTGTCTAATTTTAATTTTTAATATATATAAATGTATTTCCATTTTTTAATTTAACTCTGTTTATAAACAGTTTTTAATCAGATTTAAACAAAAAAAATATGAACAATTTTCGAAAATCCATAATGGATTTTCAATAAATTTAAATTATATTTTTTCTGAATTGTAAGTTTTAATATATATATATATATATATATATATATATATATATATATATATATATATATATATATATATATATGATAAACATATATATTCTCTCAAGAAAGTTCTTATATGAAAAAAACTCTTTCAACAATAAAATAAATTGCTCATGTAGATAATTTTTGAAAATTAGAAATTTATTTTGAGTAAAATTCAGTATTTTTTAATTTTCTTTAATATATATATATATATATGCTAAACATTTCCTACATAACATTTTTTTCTATAAAAATTAATATAAATTTCCAAAGAATAATAAAGGATCGATACAAATGTACATATCAGACAAGTTCATACATATACGTCTCGTCCATGTTTATTCTTGTTCTCATGTTTTCCAACTCATTATTAACGAATATCTTATAAATGAATTCAACAGTTACGTCGTATCAGAACAACATTTCAGTCTACATCCGGAATATTTACACGTACAACTCTCGTAATTTTCGTGAAACTGTTAATTATTTTCCTGGTTTCCTATTTGATTTCATATACGCCACATAGTAATTAGTGTAAATTATTTCGACTAGTCTATTTGTTTTCAAACTTGATATACATGGATAGATTTTATTTCAGGATATTTTTTTGGTAATGAATACGAAACCAACCGAACTTATTTACAGATCGAAATATTTTTCGTGTATTATATAACCAAGATTCGATTTGTTTATAATACAGTATTATTAGAATAATGAATACGAATAAGAAACTATATAGCAATACAAAATATGAGAACAAGTATATAAAAACGAATGCCAATTAAATAAGTGATAATTTAAGATATATCTAAATGTAATATATACTTTACAAATGGTCTAACGTTCTTCGACAATTCTTTTTCTGGACGTTTGTAATTCGTCCAATTGTGGATTTTAAACTGTGTTAGCATTAATTGGGATTGTTGGTATTCGATAGTTGACTCTTGTCATTATTTGATATTGTTCTTTTTTAACGGGTGTTTATTTTTAATTGATGTACAGTGGAACTTATGGATTTGAATAATTTTCAACCCCTCGAAACGAAAATGACGAGTCTTGAACTTTTTTTTGATCAAATTCACAATCTCAGAATTTTGAGTATTTGAATGAAATATTTGATAAAAATTTCTGCTTAGTTATATAAATAAATTATTTAGACAAATTTTAAAGTAAATAAATTAATTAAATATTCCAAATAAGTATGATTTCTTGAAAATAAATCATCGGAAAAGTATTAATATTACTATTATTGCATTTGATTGAAATTTTGTGTTTATATAAAAAAATTAAATGTATTTTACATCATCGTTTATTTGTTAAATATATTTGTAAATAAACCTGTTTGCAAATATTTAAAAATTAACAACTTTTTAAAAAAAATCACTACAATTTTATTTAATATATATTTTTCATTATTTTATGTTTGAAGATCAATTAGTAGTAAATGGAATAAATACATAATTTTAAAAGATCAATCATGTCTTTTTATCAAAATTATTATTTGAAATTTTTATCTTCGAACCATGTAAACGAATTAAAGTTTTTTATTAAAAGTTCGATTACTTCAAACTTTGAAAAAGGTCACTTGGTGTAGTATTTCTGAAAAATGTTAAAATTCGCTGAAATTTCGTATTGATCTTCAAGCTGCCAAGTCATTTTTTTCTTATAAATTCTATCAAATGAATTTCTTAAAATAGTATTTAAATTGCTTATTATTATTTTTCAATGATACACACTTTCTGTTCATTCGTAAAGGTTGTTACGGTTTGAGTTCATTTTTTAAAAAATAAATTTTGATCTAATATATAAATTTTATTAAATAAAAAAATGTGATGAAAAATAATAATGCATTACTTAATTGAAATTCTCAAATTGAAAAATAATTAAAGAAATATTAATCATTTTTCTGATATAAAAAGGTTTTAAGTGTGGTAAAATATAATAATAAATATAATTTGGTGTTCTGTCTTATAAAATAGGTAAATCGAATTCAACTCAAAACTTATTTTATAAAATATTATTTATTGTTCTGAAAAAAGAAAATTTTAAATGTCAAAAAAATCAATACTTTCTGTTCTATCTTAAGAAATAAGTGAATTTTACTTAGTTAATTTTTTTACTAATATGTTATGAATAAAAATAATCATACAATATATATTATAAATATAATATGAATTTATATTATTAAAAAAAATTATAATTTTTAATTATAAATTTTATCTACTGAAAACTTATTTCAGTAAGAATAATTTTATGGATATTGAAAATATTCAATTTCTGATTTCACATGCTAATAAAATTAATGTTTTTGAATACGAATTGAATAACGAATAAAAATAATTGTAGTCTTAACATTCTAGAAAAATGTTTTTGGATTTTAAATTACAAACAAATATTTATTAAATATATATTTTTTAGATAAATCCTATTTCTGTGAAACTATATTAATTATTTATATTTTTAATTATCTGTTAATAATTGTGAAAATGAATTTATATTAACTCTATTTCTAGATTGAATTTTACTGAGTGCCACTGTACATAAATATATGTAAACACAGTTTAAAATTAAAATCTAATAGTAAAACAAATATTAAAAAAAATCATAAACCTATATATTGAAATGAAAAAGAAATATATTCATATTTACACGTGCATAATTTATGAATATTATCGTTGTTAATGACTTTAAATAAAAAAAAGTTGGAACCTAAGTTGAATAGATAGTAAAATTAAAACGAGACAAAAATTAATTATTTATACTGATGATTGTAATGTTTACTGTAAAATGTAAATTCGACGAAGACAGAACAAATAAAACACTGAAACCTCTGACTGATTCCGCGACATAAGTCGCGGGATCGATGAGTAAATGCTATGTTCACTTGTAATCTTCGTGTATATTTAAATAAAGTTTTAGATGTTTTAACTAGATCAAAGACTGGTTGCATAATAAATATTTACGAATTTTATTTATATTGTCTGTTCGTTTTTACATGAACGCGAGTCCTTTATTTTACAGCTTGTATGGTTGTCTCGATTGCGAATAAAAACGACAGTGATTCATTAAACATGAAGATACGTTCTAATGGTATTAATTATTTGAAATTCGATCGGATCGTCCTTACGTCTCGTATCAAATTCTTAGAATTATTAATCGTTTATCTCCACACCAGACGCTAATTAACATACTGAATTTATTGAACAATCTGTTATTTTAATTAGGGATTTAATTAGTTTCTTCTGAAATAAAATTTTCTTTCCAAAAAGATTTAATATATACTTAATATTTATTTTGTAGAATTCAGACTTCTTATCGTATCAATAAAACTAGTTATCATTTTAGAAGTGAAACCAAAAGAAGTCTTTTTTACATATTTCCATTAAATATCATAAACTTGTGAATTGAAATTAATTCAATCAATTAATCAAAAAACAAAGTGAATTTTTGTACAAGGAAATATTCTAAAAAAATAGTTCTTATATTCAAGTTCATTCTAATAAGAATTAAAAAACAACTAATATATCATCATAGAGTCGTGTAAAACCTTTTTTCTGTATTAAAATGAGAGGGAATGAATGTAATAAATAATCTTAATATTTAGAACGTAGATTTTATTGAAAAATTTTACATTCCTCTATATAACGCCTACATAGAATTTAAATATAAATTAATTAGTGCATCATTTATGTGATATTAAATTCGAAACTGATTTACAGAAATTTCTCTCTGTATATGATACAGCATTCTTTTGAAATGTATTTATTCACTAATTAACTTTTATACATTTTTAATTATAATACTTTTTTTGATTTGTATTTTTCCATAAATAAGGAATTTATTAATGAGCACGTATAATCCTTTTTTTGTCGTGTCATTAAATATACGTATATATATATATATATATATATATATATATATATATATATAAATATATATATATATATAATTAAAAAAATACTGTGTTAATTGACTTGTTAAATTACGTTTTCTATCTTTTTGACATTTTTTGTTAAAGAAATATTAGTGTTTGTAGTATTAGTATGTAAAAATACTCTTTCTGCGGGAACATTCACTAAAAAAAAATATTTTTATATTATATATATATATATGAAACAAAGATATAAGAAAATTCAAAAGAATGAACTAGAAGAGAAAAGCACTGACCAGTGGAAAGAAGTGAAAAAATGTGGGAAATACTTTGCAGTGGATAAAAAGAGGCTACTGCTACTGAAGATGATTAATTCGTAAAAAAAAACAACCATCACGAGACATTGACAAGAAAAATCCTACTAAGCTATCACTTTTAGGGAGAGGAGCAAAACTGTTCAAGGGCTACAATTCCAAATAATAACTTTTATAGTAATATACATATACACACATTCATATGTACATATATATATATATATATATATATATATATATGTGTGTGTGTGTGTGTGTGTGTGTGTGTTTATGTGTACATTAAGAAATGATGAAATTCGACAAAAAAATATTATTCTTTAAACAAATATTTATAAAAATAATAAATTCTTCATACAAGTATACGAAAACACAGGTAAGTTCAAAATTATGAAAAGAGAGAAATGCTATATCACTAAATCTATTTACAATGACCTTGAAAAAATGTTTAAAACACTAAGTTAATTACAGAATAAATATAAATAGTAAGATATTTAACTACCCTGCAAATTTCTGATAACACTGTTTTTCTATAAACTCGGAGTTACTTGGAAAAACAGAAATATTAGACAAAGTTAAAAAGTGGTCTTATAAACCACAAAAAGACTAAATGTAAAATGAATTTATAGATTAGATGAAAATTTGATTAAAAGAATTGAAATAAACTAAATTAAAATTATGTATATTTAGAACAGATTGTTAGATAAAATTAACATTTATAGATGAATTCAACAAAAGAATGAAAATAAAATTATATAAAGTAGAAAGAAATTATTGTATTATTTAACTATATCGAGTATTTTTCAGTATTTGAAGAAAATATTTTTTGAAAAATGGATCTTACTTGTTCTCACCTATGATTTTGAAATATGGGTCTTAAATACCAATTTAATTCATCAATTCTAGATAGCATAGTTGTGCATGGAAATATTTATGTTAGACATAATAATAAAAAAAATAAATTCGAAAAAAACCTTAATAACTGATTTTATAACAAGAAATCACAAAAAATAACAAGAAAAAACAAGAAATTTTATAAATTATTAAAAATAAAAATGAGAGTTCATACAACGAATAAAGAAATCCATTGATGCAAAAGAGAAATTATTAATTACTAACCAAAAAATATAAAAAGGTCTGAGAAGAAATTCTAAAAAATTTTAGATAGAACTTTAAATTTATCTTTTAATCAATCCAAGGTCATAAAATAGAAACAAGGAAATTTAGGATATTTTTTATCGTGATAGAACTTTAAATTGAATCCTATTAAAAATTCAATCTAACCTAAAAAAACACCTTTATCATACCTTTATATATAAACACGTATATATATATATATATATATATATATATATATATATATATATATATATAAAGGTGTTTGTTAGGTTAGATAGAATTGTCAATAGGGATTCAATTTAAAGTTCTATCACGTTTTAAAAAAACATCCCATACTTCAGTGTAGAATAAAAAAGAAATAGGCTGAAAATGGAAAGTTTAAGAAAAGATCTTTATTCAGCAGATAAAAAGAACTGATTATATATATATATATATATATATATATATATATATATATATAATATATACAAGCGTCGTTTGATAAGTATGGTAAATTTATTTATTGTTTAATTTAATTAATTACTTAATTTTTCAATTTAGTTTTTTTACTTTTTACCATACCTATCAAACGATCCTATATATATATATATATATATATATATATATATATATATATATATATATATATATATATGTTCAAAAATACTTACATGTGAATTGATCACAACTATCTGATTGTTGACCAACTATCAAGAAAAATCCAGTTTTCGATAAAGGATTCGTCTTAAAGTAAACAATATTCATTTGATTTCCAATAAAGTCGAATTTATCTGAAAATATTTATTATTTTACTTATATATTTAATATTTTTCTTCTTAAGCATATAAATATAATTTAAAATTGTGATAATAGAGTATATTTAGGTTTTTCTTATTAATTATATTTTAGAATTGATTTTAGGACAGTAATTAATTCACTTAAACAAAAATGTTTTATTGGAAACATAAAATGTCACTTTAATTGTCGAAATGCATTTAAAAACTATTTTTAATAATTCAATATGAAAATACATAGAGAACATTTTAACTTTTGATTCAATTCGTTTAATCTATGATATCGATTAAATTTCGTTTTATTTATGATATAAATATCAATAATTGCAATATCAGTAGTATTTTTAACTAAAATATAAAAATTAAGCCGTATGATACTTACATATTTTCCCAGATAACTGGCCACAAAATCGTCTGTTATTGACCAACAAATATTCAGAAGAACAATCTAATTTGAAATTGGTGAATGACAACAACACTGAGCAGATATTCTGTAAATAAATTATACTGTTATTAAAATCTAATAAAATACAGTTCATTTTATTATCTGACATAATAGTTGCAATAATGTACAGTTTTTAAATTTTTAAATACCGTAATTATTAAAAAATTCGTAGATTATTTTTTTCATGTAACGGTTGTATAAAAATTTAGCATTAAATAATTGTTTACTATTATTTACAGTCATATGTGAAATATTTAAAAAATTATATACATAAACATATATATATATATAATAATGTCCATACAAAAATATATAAAAAAATGTTTACAATCTGCTGGAGATACGATAATCGTAATAAATTTTGCAATGAAAACGTATGATAATTACGCACATTTTCGATTATGTTATCATTTATGAAACGTGGTCAAACTTGCTGAAAAACATGTTTTTGTTAATTTTTTTCAAAAAATTACGATAATTCTCATTCTGTTGTGTCTAATGGCACGTACATTTTTATGAACGAATAAAAAAAATGTTTGTTTCCATCCAAAGAACAACATTCATTTTATTTTAAATATTTTTATAGATATGAAATAATTTTGATAATGGTTTTTAACAACTGTTATAAAACGTTTATCAATTGTAAATTAATTGATATTTACACCTATTGGAACTAGATTTTTTTTATAACTATGGTTGTTTCTATTTAGTAAAAAGTGAATACAAGAAAAATCTCAAAAAATATTAATTTAATACAATGAGATTTTTTTAAAAAAATCAATTGTGAATTATATGCATAATTATATATATATATATAATTATTGAGAAGATTTATTTACATAAAAAAATCGAATGTAAAAAAACTATACATATTTATCAAAAACAGGTGATTATAAAAATTACCTTTTTATTGATCAAATAGATCAAAAATTCAAAATAGAACAAACTAAATTCCAGTAAACGACTAATATTTAAATTCTTAATTTGTTTGAAAAAAGTATATTTTCTATATCTTATTTAAAATAATGAAATACAGATCTGTAATACTGAAATAATTAAAAAACTCAAATACCAAAAAATTATTTAAAAGAAATAGAATTACAAAATGAGAAAGGAAAGAAAATTTATGAAAATCAAACAAAATTCATAAGAGTAATAAAAGTTTGAAATAGAAATGTCTGAAACAAGTTTACAAAGAGAAAAAACTAGTGCAAGAAGAAAAATGGAAGAAGAGATTAACAGTGTGGTGGTTTCAAAAAGTATATTTTCTACCATATTTTATTCACAGCAGTGAAATATAGATTCGTAATATTGCAATAATTAGAAGAATTTTGAAAAATCAAAGAAGTGTTGAAAGAAATAGAATTATAGATAGAGGAAAAAATTAAAATCAAACAAAATCTATGAGAATAATAGGAGTTTGAGATATAAATCTCTGGAACAAATTTAAAAAGAGAAGATTTCTTGTTCAAGAAGAAAATTATAAAAAAAGATTACCGATTTGTTGGTTTCAAAAAGTATATTTTCTATAATATTTTAATTGAAGCAGTCAAATGTAGATTCGAAACATTGCAATAATTAGACAAATTAAGAAAAATCAAAAAATGTTGAAAGAAACAGAATTACAGATACAAAAAGAAAAAACCAACAAACAAAATCTATAAGAGTTTGAAATAGAAATGTTTGGAACAAATTTAAAAAGAGAAGAAATCTAGTGCAAGAAGAAAAGTAGAAAAAGAGACCAACAGATTTTTTATATGTGTGAAAATATAGTCAATTATGAACATAACAACATGCAACATGTCTTTAATACAGAAGATTGCGTTCTATTCTCGGTCAAAGAACTATTTATATATGATGTCACATTGAAGAACCTATTGGAAAATAATTTCAATTAAGTTCTATTCCCTATTACAACTACCATTGATACTTTATCGAGAGGAGTTTACATAATATAAAGAAGTATGAAACTTTGCTTACATAAAAAATCATTGGCACTTACCGGACTCGATTTGTAAACGACATAATCGCATCTTGATTGCGCAAAAACACCAGGTGCTTGTTGAATCGCGAATGACGGATTGCTGAACACGCCGCCGCATGTTTCCCCTGGCCGATTGGTTGTCGGTGGTGGAAGAAGTTCGCAACTTATATGATGATAATTACCGCGGAACCCACGACCGCAATGATATAAAGAATTATCAGTAACAAAATATGTGTCTTCGTATTGTTTAGTTGACAAGTCAATGATTACTTGAAATTAGAAAAGAATTTGATAATTCGTATAGAGTAAGTTCATAAATATCATTATAGTAAAATATCACCCCAACACTATAAGATATTAAAAGAATGTTCAATAATAATTGATATTTCTATTATCCATAGTACATTTATTGAAAAAGAGAGGAACGACTTACTTTCTCTATTTGCTAACGCAGTTCCACAGTATCGATATTGTCCTACCGAATAATAATCTTTTCGACAATCATTCGACTTTTCAATATCAAAATCTTGCATTAACAGCCGAACACCGCAATATCCTGGTTTTCTTTGGAATCTGTGTCAATAAAAAATATTTACCATTAAAATTATAAACATATTAATACGTATTCCATCATCATCAGATCGTTGTATTATAAAATCTACAGCTCTGTGATGATAATAGAATGGCCATCGAAATGCATATCAGTTTATTAACAAATAAAGTTAACAATCAATAATTATCAAACACTTTTATATCTTTTGTAGTTGAAGCTATAATTGAAATAAATTTAACAGATTATCAAATTTAATAATTAATCAATCATTTGAATAGTAAGAGACTTTAAAAAAAATTTCAGTAATTATTAATTGTTTACATTATTTACTGACATACATTTCATTAATCATGTCGTTAACATTAGAGTTGCATTATAAAATATTTAATATTTTATAATCAATACTTTATAATGTAATTCAGTGATAACGACTGTATAGTCATCGAAATGCATATCAGCAAATAAAATAACCGTGAATGATTTCTAAATACATTTATATACGAGTAAGTAAAAAAATGTATGTTTAAACATTCAGTCTCATTTTAGCCACTCGATAAATCTTAAGGTGTTTTAACAGATGATTTATTTATGCAAGAATAATGATTTATAAAAATAAAAAAAAACATAAAACAACTAAAAAGAGTCAATGATTCAATATTATACGATTTAAAATTAAATGCCGTCATTGAATTAAATTTTATAAAATGATAAAATATTCAAATTTAAATTACTCCAACATCACAAGATATTTTAAGCATTCAAAAATTATTTTTTGTTTATTTTATTATGTTAATGCGCATTTCGATCACTATAACATCATTTTCAGAGAGCTGTGTTACAAAATCTATGATGATATTTCATAATACAGCGCTCTGACAATAATAACATGGATATTTAAATGGATATCAGCTTATAAACAAATAAAATGAATAAATTGGACATTTTCATAATATATTATAATGTAAGGGGTGATAATTTATTTGTATGAAATTGAATTTGCCACTGTTTCAGAAGAAATAATGATAAAAATCCAAATTTAAATATTTTTCAATCAAAGAAATAAAAATTGTAAAATATACAAAAAAATATTTTCTGGTAAAATCTCACCTGTAACAAATCCTTAAATTCTTTTGATACGAAAGAGGATAACCTGGTGATTGAATCCATCCAGTGAAACCGTCCATTAAAGCGCAGTTATTTGGAGAAGGCGGTATGGAAGGATATAAATTCTGGTCACGTCTACATTGACCAGTCCTTTGAAACAAACTGAGTCCTGCTAAAGCGAACCATTCGATCATCGTCCACTTCTTACAGATCAAATCGCCGACCGGTTGCAAGAAGAACGAACTCGATGACGTATCCAAAATATCTTTTGGTTCTTTATTGAATGTGTTCGTAGTAGACGATCCGCTCAAATCTATTTCACCGACTGATCTCGGATCTTCGTAGAAATAAACAGTGATATTTGGTTTCGTTTCATCTTCGTCGAATGTTTCCAATCTCCTTGACAAATTAACATTGGGAACTTGTTTGAGTTCGGTTACATGACTTGTAGAATTCATTTGTCGCTTTGAACGTGGACGATTTGAGCAAGTTTCTTGAATAACTTCGATACTGAACCCCTGGAAACTCGTTTTCGGATATCCTTCGTTTCTAAACCTGAACACTTTTTGACTAGTGTCGTAATTACTAAATCTAGAAATAACAGTCAATCCAGTTCTGCATCCACAGAAACGTTTTCCGTCGATTTCGAGGAAACCTCGGTTACAGTCATTCGAATTTCCCGATTCTCCATTCCAAAAGAACTTGAAATACAACCGTAACTGACAAACATTCGGATCAGATCTGTACAAAATATACAAACAATCCGAAGGAATATTACTACTATACGGAAATCCAGGACTGGAAATATAGAAATGGCGTTCGTTGTACACATTGGAACAACATAAGGGTAAAGTATCAGGGTATCTGGATGGATATTCGGGATAGTTCGGTGGATTTTGAGGATAAGTCGGCGGGATCTGAGGATAGCTCGGATATTCTGGATATTGGGGATATGTCGGAGGGATTTGAGGATTGTTCGGGTATTCTGGATATTGGGGATACGTGGGATGGGTCGGATATTGCGGATATGTAGGATAATTGGGATATTGCGGATATGTAGGGTAGTTTGAATTTGGTGGACAGTTCGGTCTTTCTGGATAAGTCGGATAATTCGGATTGTCCGGATAGAACGGTGGTCTAGAATCTGGTGGATAAACGTTTCCTCCACAATTTGGTTGAAAGTACATACGGTTTGTGATATTCGTATCGATTCTTTTTGTCATTACTGTCGAATTTTTCTGATCAGTTTCTGTTACATTCGACTGTAAACTGTTCACAACACACACTAGAACTATTAAATAGATCAATAGTTCCATTTTTGATACAACAACGTACACAATCTGTTCTAAACCGTGTTCGAAAAATAACTAAAAACGAACAATGTCCGTTTACGTTTTTTATAACTTATAATTACTCCTTTCTTTACATAGATTATCAGTTCAAATATTTACCTATTTAACTGTCGATGAAATCATTTGTAAAAAACACCTATTCGTAAATTATTTGTAAAGAAAAAACCCTGAACGGATTGAACGGAAATGAAATATTTATCTTAAATGAATATATTTAAGTAAATAGGCTAGTTAAGTACATGAAACAAATGTAGTTAGTATTTATTTTTTTATACGACTTATTTCTTTCCATAACATATTTTTTACGAACTGAATTATTTATAAGATTATTTACCCAAAATGTCTGGTTTGAAATACTTATTTAATTTCTATCAATATCCTAGAATTTATATTACAATTATTTATTTAAGAACCGGATCTTCTAATCAAATCTTTACACAAATACACACACACACACACACACACACACACACACACACACACATATATATATATATATATATATATATATATGAATGTATGTATGTATGTGATTAAAATAGGTCTTTCAAATATTGATAAATTAATGGAAAACAATGTATCATTCAATTTGTTTAGCCTAATTTATTATTTTAAATATATTTACAAAAATATTTACATACAATTTTATAAAATGGGCTTTAATTTTCAAAATAATTCCATTAAGAATTCATAAAAAATGAAATTAATTAAATATGTATATATATAATATACATAAATATATGAAAGAGAAAATCACCAATGGACAAGAGAAATTGTTGACTGGGAACCTCGATATATAGGATCATCAAAATGTGACGCCTAGATTTGTGTTTTATTAAAAAGAAACATGTGTATAGAATGGTGTATAAAGAAATATGTGTATAGTTTCTTTTTAATCAAACACTAGATGTCACATTTAGATGACCCTATATAAAAAAGTACAGAAAGAGATCCATGGATAGATGAAACATAGATATAAGAAAATTTATTTGAATGGACTGGAAGGAAAAGGCATTGGTTGGTTTAAGTGTAAAATTTTAAAAGAGGCTTTTGTTTAGTAATATAAAAAATGATGAATGATATATATATATATATATATATATATATATATATATTAATATTATACATAAAATTGCACAATTATTTTATATTAGAAATATTCAAGGAATAATTTGTAATATTATTAGGTTAAAATACAGCCAAAGTATAAATAATTTAATTTTATGAACAGGGCATAAAATTATTTCATAATAAATACAAATAACCGTATTTCTTCATTAACATCTCTCGCGTTCTGTTTCTTATAAAAAACGCCCATCTTATTCTGGAATATCACACCAGACATTCATCCTTTTCTTCAATACACGTCAATTTTTACAAAATGTGAATAATACATATCGATATTATACTAAAATATCCACACGTGTAAATAAATAAATTCGATACATGGTCTGTACGTTTCTTCATAAGTAATTCATCGTCACATTTTCGCTTTCATTGATTTTCTATCTAATCTTGCATAAATATTACCGTTCGGCTTATCGACAGGATGGTACACTTCCTTGTTTTCGCTCGGCACGACGTACGATGGGAATTTGGACATATCAATGGTCAGATAGTGCATGTTAGGCATCTGCATTTCGACACTAGCGATCTGAAATTACGAAAAAGTTTCATTTTAATCAGGTCAAAGAATCAATGGACTTTGTATTGTGAACAAAGTCGCCGTATGAGTGTATTTATGTTTATTGTTTTTCGTATTGTTGGCATAAATGGTGATACATACAATAGTAAATGATAATTTGAAATAAAATATTTGCTTACGTATCAAAACATAAAATAATTTTGTATAAATGAATCATTCACCTGCGATACGACAAGATTTCATAAAAATGTTTATTAGTAATTGCTTAACGTTCGCCTGAAAAATGACTTAATATTTAAATCATTTACTGAATAGTAAAATATATTTCAATCAATAATTCATTTATTCTAATTAGACTAATTACATTAATTTAATAAATTTTATTTATATCACTATATTATAACTATAATCATAAATATTTATTATTATATGAAAGTGGCATAAGTCACTTTTTGAGAAAAATTAGTTAAATCTGTTTACAGTTACAAAAATATATAGACTTTTTATCATTCATTTTCAGTTACAATTCCTGTCAAAATTCTTACCATTGTGCCAAGAGAAAGGTTACTGTTAACCAGTTGCACTGGCAATTAATTAACATGCGCGCATGGCAAACCCGTCCAAAGCAATTCGCAACGAGTTGGTATTTGAAATCATTTTTTTATAAAGTTTTACACACACACACATTAACATTGTAGTAAAATTCCTAAATTAATTAACAAATTTATTAATATTTTTTGAAAAGGAGTAATTCTTGGGTTTTGGTACGTTTGTTATTTTACCTAATAGAATAGAGGTATTAAAAAACTTCATATCCATTAGATAAAAGAATATTTTTCTGTAACTTTTCGGAAATTTTCTTATTAAAGGAAAAAATGATAAGTAGCTATCTTGCAGGTCTACGCCACATATACCATCATTGTAATCTAAAACTATATTAGGTTTTGTAATGTTTCCATTTTGGTCGGTATAATTTCTACATTTTTTCTTTTTTGTTGTAATCATTTCTGCTTTAGAATGTTTTGAAGAAAACAAAAATATATCCTTTTTGTCCTTTCATTTTACAGCTAAGATACCATTGCAAGATCTTAAAAATGTCCAGATTTCGACTTACACAACTTATAAATATTTTAGACAAAAACGTGCCCGTTTTGACAGATTAAATTGTTTGTATTTATTGTGTTTTGTAGTTACTTGATTATTATTCAATGAAAATATGTAAAATTAATGAAGTTTTACAAAAACACACTTGTATGCCTTAAAAACAGAAGTGTGACACTTGCTAACTGAACTCCGATGTTATTTTAACTTAGCTAAAATCACACGACGTGCTATGTACGTCAAATCGGCATTTGGTACAGATAGCAGTTGACGTGCATAGCACGTCATTTCAGCGCAAGTGATTAAACAGAAATGCAAATATATTTATTTTAAAAATGACATGTCACAATACAAAAAAAAATTTCTAGATAAATTATATTTTACAATAGATCTAGTATTACATGTGCAACAAATTTAGAACTCATTTTTTCACTTAAAAATAGTTCATTTTTTAATACTTTAGGAATTCTTCGTTTAATGCAAAAAGAATAGGAAATCGTAACTACATTTTCAATCTATATTCGTCGATAGCATAATAAAAAACTCTAATAATTAGTGGAATATATTTTTTTTAATTTCTATAAAGTAAGAATATATATATATATATATATATATATATATATATATATATATATATATACATAACTCTAGAGAACTCATCAACTCTGCTAACTCATATTTTTCAATGAATTCACAAACGAACACGAGATTTTATTACAGGAACCGAACTTTGTATAAAAACAACAAAATAAAAATTCAAATAAAAACCATCATATAACCAAAATATACACTATTTTTTTGAACATTTATATAAACAAAAGTAAAAATGGCAGTACAGTTAATAGTTATAATTATAAATTGATTGACCTGTACAAACATCTAACATGTTCATCCTAAATATAAGATACCCAGGAAGACCAGAAAGGTGATAATTATGCAAAAAACATAGGCATTTATATATACGAGCATCGTTTGATAAGAATGGTAAAAAAGTAAGAAAAACTAAATTGAAAATTTTAATTAAA
>CP092087.1:69398371-69638371 GCA_029203775.1 Neoneuromus ignobilis | reverse complement strand
ATCTAGGCGTGACATTTCGATGACCCTATATGTTATCAAATGGAATCAATTGTTATTTTGGAAATAAAATCGAATTTGTATATAAATAATTATTAGAATTTCAATCGATTTGGCATAGTAACTAGTTATTTTTTATACAAATAAATCATTTTTTAATACCATATGATTATATAAAAGAGTTTGATAATAATTTACTAGTATTATTTTTTTAATTAATGAGAATTTCGATGCTCTAAATCAGTTTCAGAAAATGGTATCATAGAATCTTATTTGTTGATGATCATCTTAAAATATATGAGTAAAAAAAGATACAATAAACGTTGTAATATTGGAGAAAATTTGTTTAAAAATAAAATTTAAACCGATAAACTTATTCGACAATGGAACAACATATCAATTCTGCCATGACTAGAAGCAATTTACAAAAAAAATTATTTTTTGGTAATGTAACCAATTCATTTTAACACAAATAAATCACAAATGAATTATCTTTGCCCTACAACACCACAAGGTTTTAAAAACTGTTCAATAATTATTTATTGTCTACTCTGTTCAACAACAATGAGCTGATACACATTTCAAGATTTTTCTGAGAAAACTCAGTAATTAATGCTTAAGTTGTTATAAACAATAAGTAATTGTTGGACATTTTTTTAAAATCTTGTGGTGTTGTAAGGCGATGATAATTCGTTTGTACGAAACATTAAAAGAAATTCTAGATTTTTAAATCAATTTACAAAATATTTATGGATCCAAATAAAAAAACATGCTGTTAATTAACACATACCATTTCGTTTCTGCGACACCGTACAGAACCGTATAGCCGTCGGTGAAAAAATGAACGCGTGGTTATGGTTCCTTTCGTTCGCTTGCAGTCTCTCCCACGGATATTCCTCGATATTGACCGAAACTTCGATAACGTGCGGATACAGATACAAGAAATGACTACACAACACCAATCCGAATTCCTCGGGAGTCTTGATACCGTGCTTCTTCGCCAGCACGTATACGGTATTCCTCTGCGTATCCGTCGCGATGATATCTTTGTTGTCGCCTTCGAGGTAATCCTTCTGCGTCGACAGTCTCAGATGTGTATCGACCTCGAATTCGCGGATCGTGTGGTAAGGACCTTCACGGTGTACGTGCAAGAGTTTGATGTGGTTTTTGCCGTAACCGTATTTTCCGAATTCGTAATTGTCGCGGCCGACGAAATCGAGACTACCGGTCGAAACTTGTGCAGGCGTCGCGGACGTCGATGATATTTTTGTCGGTTTCGGCGCCGAACTGTTCATTTTACGGACGCCTAGGATTCTAAAAATCGTCAACAGTTGTATTATTTGAAATACTTGTTTGTTATAAAAGCACATTGGAAATAAGGCTACTTATTGCTCTGACAATAAACAATTTCAATATAAAAAGAAAATTATTAACAAACATAAATTATCAAAAGATATTTGGTCTACATGTGGAATCGACTACTGTATAGAAATGAGAGCTAAAAAAATTCTTAAACAAGACCAAAAATAACCGGAGACTTTCAAAATGTGGATACGGCCAAAATAGAGTAAAAATTGTTTGTTTTGGAGCTGTGGTGGATTAACTTTACCACAAATGAATTTTTATCTCCAACACTACAATGATTATGAAGTGTTTAATACTCACTTATTGTTCATTTTTTGTTTATAACAATATCAGCTGTTGCGCATTTCGATGGCGATGCCATCATCGTCAGAGCCTTTTTGTTAAAAAAAATGCGCAACAGCCGACATTGTTATAAACAAAAATTGAACAATATGACTATTGAACACTTTATAATCATTGTAGCGTTGGGGATAAAAAGTCATTTGTGTTAAAGTGTAAAAATTGTTACACGAATAAAATACGTAATATACAGGTGTACGGTCATCCAAATGTGACGCCTAGATTTGTATTTTGTTAAAAAGAAACTTCTGTACATAGCAATATATTAGGTTGTCAAATATCTCCCTTCCGCCTTTTTGTCTTTTGAATTTCGCGGCTATGTACAAAAAAAAAGCGGAAGGGAGATACTTGACAACATAATATAAAGAAATATGTGTATAATTCTTTTTGTTCCTTTTTAATAAAACACAAATCTAGGCGTTACATTTGGATGACCTTATATTAAAATAGATTGAAGAAACAAAAAATCTTTTATATAATATAAAGGCACATATTTATACTTAACAAAATTCTAATAAATATATTAGAAGAAAAAAATTATAAAAAAATGAAGAGAGAGAAGAAGATAATCTTTGGAAAGGATTCAGCAAGTAAAAAGATTCAGGAACTAAAAAGAATGAAGAGATACACAGAGAAAAGAAGGAACTGGTTGTTGAGACAAAACAGTTGTCTTCAGGAATAAATTAATAAAATAATATTGTAATTATGTATATTTATAAATGTGCCTATCCAAAGCTGGATTTAGATAATAAGAGACTCTAGACTACTTCACTTGTGATGCCCCTGACACTATGTGTAAGAAAGGTCTATCACAGTACCAAAAATAATATACACCTTTATAGATCCAAATAAACCCTTAGATTTTGAGACCCTAGGCTTCAGATAAGAAATGAAACAAGTTATGAATTCTTCCTTAATTACAAGCATTTTACAAAAGAAAGAGTTTTCTGTCAAGCTTATGCATAAATCCGAAACTGTGTGTATCTAACTATACAAAATTTACACCCAACTGAATAAATAATTTTATAAAAAAATCAAAACCGAAATATTTCCAAAAAAACTAACTTAAATTGTTTAATATAATTTTCACAAAGATTATTTTTAATACCTATCTTTCATACTATTATAAAACTATTTGCCAATGAGGAATATTGTTTACTTAAACTACATGCAAATTATTTTATATGATATTGAGTAGATTAGAATGAAATAAAAACACATGTTCGGTTCTAAATCAAATATGTTATAGTTTTTTATTTCAAACATTCATTTATATTTTTAATTGAAACAATTATTTATATATATATATATATATATATATATAATATGTTTGTAATAACATATTTATGTATATATACATTTTTTTAAAATATATAGTTTTAAAATTACTTTTCATCCAATAAAAACAGCCTTGAAAAATCACACGTGAAATATTTAATTGAAATCTATTGTTCAATCAATTTGTTGTTTATTAAATATAATAAAAGTTTTAATAAATGAAATAACATTAATATTTAAAATACATATTACATTGAAATGTTGAAAAACGATAATTATCACTTCAATAGAAATAATAGTTTTATTTTTATAGAGAAAAACGAATAATAAACATTTATTGTTTATTACAGAGAAAAATAATAAATGTAAAATGCTCTGAAAAAGTGATAAAATTCAACAATTAAACATTTCATTTGTAAATATATAAAATTGGAAATTAAATTCATTGAATTTTTTTAGAACGAGTACATTTTATTCAAGTTTTAATTTTTTTGTAGAAATCATGTAAAAACTTGAAAAAAAACACATAACACATTGAACAATGAATGAGTATGATTGTATGTTTCAAAACTGTTCAGGTATAGAAATATTGTTTGTATTTAGACGATTCAAAAAACTCACTTATCGTTATAAGACCAACCGCCCATTGTTGTAACGTACAAGAATGAAATATTGTTCGGAACGACACAAAGACAAATCGATATACTTGAGTGCACAGAAAATTCGTATACTAATTTCATATGGAATGCCGTTTGTATTATATACTGAACCCTAGTTTTAGTCACATGATGAAAACATGAACATATTTTCGACCTTCTAACCCCGCCGTCAACTCTAAACACTACATTATATTCAGTCCGTGTCTTATCTGTTGGTTTTCAGAAGTGGGGTCACACTTTTTCGGACAAAATAAAAGTATCGAACGTCATGAAAAATATAAAAATATTACCGATCCAGATATCATCAAACCAGAGCAAGTGCTATTGTTGTTGTTTTTTTTAGAAAAAAATACCCTACACACACACACACACACACACACACACACACATATATATATATATATATATATATATATATATATATATATATCA
This sequence comes from Neoneuromus ignobilis, assembly GCA_029203775.1. NCBI lineage: Eukaryota > Metazoa > Arthropoda > Insecta > Megaloptera > Corydalidae > Neoneuromus > Neoneuromus ignobilis. Next base: position 69,634,301 of record CP092087.1, on the reverse strand, counting down.
AAGATTATGAAATTGATCCAAATCAAATATTTTTTGTTTTGAATTATTTAAAAAATATTTTTCTATAATGACAAACAGAAAAATAAATTTATTTATTCTTGCAAAATAATTATTTTATGTAATTTTAATATATATATATATATATATATATATATATATATATATATATATATATATATATATGTATGTGTGTGTGTGTGTGTTTGTGTGATAATTTTCGACTAGACACATTGAACCATTTTTTATTTCGTATTTTTTTTCTCTAATTACGTCTAATCTTTTCATTTAAATAATCATTTAAAAAAAATATCAGAAAAAAGTAATCGCAAATATATGATAACTAGTCGTTGCTACGTTCAATGATTCTTTTACTTAACATCCGTTTTTTTATTCAGAATTCAACAACAATAACATTGGATAATTTTTTGTCGATAATCCAAACATTTGTGTATATTATTTTTTATTATCATTTAAAAGATTATTTCCATGGAGATGATTTCAATTAAATCTGATAATCCAAATAAAATGTTTTTCGTTTCGTTAGAACAAAATTTATTAATTGAATTGTTTTAATTTTTTTTTGATTTAAAGAATCTCAAATTCTTTATGTGTTTACTTTCATTACATCGATAATATAAAATATTTTGGTTTTAAGAAATTATATATTTGTACAAAAAATTAATCATCAACTTAAACAAGTTAATAGCTGATAAGATTACCCTTCGTTGCATTTCATACTTGCAATGAAAATTTTATTTCTCTTTATTTTTATATTTATACAGACATACCTTTAAAAAATTATAACAATTTCTTCCATTTTATAAATTTGTGTATGGAAAATTCATAAACCACATTTTTATTTTCATATTTATCTCATCCATAAATATTTTGTCAATGATCTATCCTAAATATACATAGTTTAAAATTTAGTCAATTTCTCTTTTTATTAATCCATTTTTTACAACTGCTAATTCTATAAATATTATTGATATTTTGCCTTGATTTATCATTTATATTAGGTTGTCAAATATCTCCCTTCCGCCTTTTTGTCTTTTGAATTTCGCGGTTATGTACAAAAAAAAAAAGCGGAAGGAGATATATATATATATATATATATATATATATATATATATATATATATATATATATGTGTGTGTGTGTGTGTGTGTGTGTGTAAATAAATACATATTTTAATCCAAAAATTGACTGATAGCGATTTTTCTCCTCCATTCCTCTCTTTCTTTTATCAACCTCTTCATAACTACATAATTCTTCGCTTCTGTTTAATATATTATTGTCTTGATTTCCTTCTTCCTTAAACCTTCCTCTTCGCCATCAATCTTTACTTCAGAATTTTAAACGATTTTTACATTCAAGATCTGCCATAATGGGCTATAAAATAAAAAAATATCTTATCTAATTTTAATAGAGTAGTTTATTCATGTCTTCTCCATGTTTGGCCGTACAGATATAATCATCTTTAGAGGTAATTTTCCATTCCAAAGGAAAAAGAAAACTTTAAACCATAGTACCTTCTCTTCCATCTCAAGGAGCTATTAGTATTCAAATGGAGGTTGCTTATACCGAAAACCATTTGATTATCAGAACCTCGTTTGTATTAACAAAGTACATCAGGTGTAGAATATATTAACAGATATATGAAATTAAGGTCATGAGACACTTAATTACAAATTACACTCCCAAAACACAAATGTAATAACAATTAAAAATTGTTCAAATCAAACATTTCAGATATATAATTTTTATGTCTCTTTTGATCATTTATAATATTGTAATCCTCTCTCGCTACTTATCAATTGATTTTTAAACAATTTCCATTTGTTTTTAATACAAACATTTTATCAAATTCTAATTATTATTTTTTTAATTTCCTGTATTATTTTTCAATTTAATTTAATTTTCTTTAATATTAGTTATTTTTATGTCATGTTTATTATTATTATAATTCTTTTTAATATTTTGGCGCCTTTTTTTAAAAAAAACATAGATATAGATATCCATGGAAATATTATATGATTAATAAAAATTTAAATTCAAATATCAATTTCAAAAAAAATACTGAATTAAATCCAAAATCATATTTAAAATTGAATAAATGATTAATTTTTACATTATTTCAATTTTTATACACAACCAGTTTTTTCTGTAAAAATTATTTTAAACAAATCCATTTTACAAAACAAACAAGGTTTATTTTTCTCTATTAAGGGGCACGACTAGTGTGACACTTTCAAAAAATCGATTTTTTTGCATTTTTCAATAGTCTATACCTTCAAAAATAACATACTAAAATTTCAAGTGCTGTGGATCTCAAATAGTTTTTGAGCTACAGCCTTCTAAAGAGTACCTATTTATAACAATGAAATCAGTTCTTTTATCTTTAAACGCGTTTTTCTCCAAACTACATTTTTAAAATTTACTGCAGTTCTAACTCGATAACAAATCATCCTATCGATTTGATTTTTATTTTAGTATATTTAGTATTTGTTTCTACATACAATGACTCTCCAGTTTTTCGATTAGATAAAAAATGTAATTTTGCCATGCCAAAAACTATTAGATTTTTGAGCGAAATTTTAAACTTTTTTTCAAAAGTCCATTTGTTAAATTTCAATTTTTTCACAATCCTGCGTCATTATATAGGAAAAACCTTCTAGTTTAACGAACTTTTTTTTATTATTTCAGGCACTGTGAAGGCCGCAACCACTGCAGCATTGGGGGAACGTGGAGATGGCGAATAATTTGGTGAAAATTGAATATTTTCATTCAAAAAAAATTACTATGCATACATTATTTATGCACAAATATATCCTCAAAATTTTAAAACATTCGATGCAATACTTTTCTTTAAAAAAATTCCCGAAAATCACCTTTTTTTTAGGCGGTCACACTAGTCGTGCCCCTTAATCTGTATAGTTCGTATATTTTTTCTTTTACATGTCTATGATTATTTAAAACCAATTAAATAGATAAATAGTTATTTCACATTAAATTATTTATAACCTTGTCATTATTCCACGAAATTATGTTTTTATTCCAAATATTAATTTTAATTTTGTCATCGATAAATACAAGCAAATGTTGTGTAATATAGAGAAATTATTGGACAGAAAAAATATAAAAGAAAACATATAAGATAACCTTTTTTATGAAATACTTAAAAGTGCGATAAATTCGTATAATATCCTTGAATTATTTCACTCTAATGTGAAATTTAAGGTCATGGAATGTCGTCGGGTGCGATAAAGAAAAAGTTTTGAAAAGTTTGACAATACAATTGAAAAAGGCATTGTATTGTTAAAAGTTTTTTGCGACGTAACAAAATTGTTACTGAATAAACTGTTAGTACGTAATTACATATACTTATATCAATCAATTAATAAATTATAAAAAAAATTAACGTTTTTGTTAAAAATATACAATTGATAGGAAAAAATGTGTATCAAGTCGATCTTTTTACATCTTTAGAACAGTAAATGATATAATCAGTGCACATGCTTTAATTATTAATGTTTAATTAATGGTACAAATTACGACGGACAAATCTCTGTCCGGTTCGAACAGGATTTTATAAACTAAGGATCGTGATCCCTATTCGAGAGGTCGTCGTATGTGTTCTGATAATGATAATAGCATTTTTAACAAATGTATCAATCAAATAATATATCTCGTATGCACCACGCGCAAAGATCTTTTATGCGCATCAATTTTTTTTATTTCTCGTTTTGTAATCTGAACAATCTCATTTACATTGCAATTAGCGACATATCGGCTGACAATCAGAATTTTTTCAAAGTATTTTTTTCATATTATTGAAATAAACGCTGAATGTCAAAGTCGGTGGAATATAACATAGTTTAATTGTTGAAATTAATCGACAGCCATTGTTTTAATATCTGAAAATGTTGATCACTGATGTACGGTATACAAATCAGTACTATTTCTTAAAAAAAATGTTTCTTGTGACCTAATTTATATTTATTGATAAAAAATAATGGCCGCTTATCACTTTAACTTTAATAGCAATTAAATTTATATTGCATTTCATAAAAATCTATACTAGTTAAATTAAGAATCACAATTATTTATTCTTTTTAAATTCGTTAATTCCTTATTTTAAAAAGGTCAGTTTTACATTATTTGTTTTGATATTGTCACAAATTCACTTAGTACAAATGTTTCATCATTTATAAAAGTGTCTAATAATTATAATTTATACATACATACATATATATATATATATATATATATATATATATATATATAAATTATTAATTGGGAACCTACATGTATATAAAAAACAGGAAAACTTATGGATAGATGAAATAGGTATAAAAGGAAATTCGTCGTAGTACTCTGAAAAAAAGACATGGGATCTATTGAAATGGACAATTTTTGGAAAGGTTTTTATCCAACAGTGAATTGAAAGAAGCTACTGATGATGATTGGAAAAAATAATTATTAAAAAATATGGAATTTAATTTCATACAAATGAATGATCACCTCAAAGATCACAAGATATTATAATGTGTTCAATAATCACTAATTGTCCACTCTGTTCTTCACAACAATGTGCTAATACGTATTTTGATAGCGATTCCATCATTGTCAGAGCATTATGTTTTGAAATGAGATTGAATGTGAAATTATAAATCAATTGAAATCATGATGAAAGTTTTCACATAAAAACCTAATACAGATATGTGGTAAATATTGAAAAAAAAAATAGTCAAACTATGTATCATCAAGTATAAGAGGATGAATACAAAATGGAATTAGAAACACTGAATAATCCTATTTTTTCCAATGTTTAAAAATGCTTAAAATGTATTTTACAAAATACGATAAAATAAAAAAATTAATTATATATTTTCATTATTATCCTACCATTTTTAACAATTAATTTTAACTAAGGGATTTTTCTTTTATTGTTCAAATGGATTTCAAATATAATTGATTTTATATCGATTATATTGTATTTATTCACATTGAAAAAAATGCTTAGTTATAAATATGTCTTAATATTTATTTAAAGGTTTCCTTAATAATTTTAAATTTGAGAAAATCAAGCAGATGAGTTATATGTATATATATATATATATATATATATATATATATATATATATATATATATATATATAATTTATATTGAACTGAAAATGAGCTGGTCATTAGCAAGAAGAGGAAACCATCGAAGGATAAGAAAAATGATTGATTGGGATCCTAGATATATTAGAAAACCCAGGAAGAAATTCATGGATAGAAATATAAGGGAATTTGTCAGAATAGACTGGAATAAAAAGGTATTGAATCGAAGGAAGTGGGATATTTTAAAATATCTTCAATAATGGATTGAGAGGGGCTGAAGAATATATATATATATATATATATATATATATATATATATATATATATATATATATATATATAATGCATACATCAGACAAATAGGAATTATGTGTATAAATTATAACAATAAACAAATATTTTCAACAATATTTTTTGAAAAGAAATGCAACTACAAATGCTATCTATGAATTAGAAATTGAACACCAATGACTTGTCATTGTCAAAAAAGTTTCCATTATCAAAGGTTGGTAGAACGAGTTATCATTTATAAGGTGTTGTGATCATGGCGAGTACATCAAGGTAAATTCATCTAGTTTGCAAAACTTTGTTCTTTTAAAGTATAATTGATTAATGTAAATTGTCCGCTCACGTTCATTGTTATTTTGTCTATATTTGTAAGGTTTGAGAGTAACAAAATATGTTGTTACGCACATCCAGATGCCCCCCTTATAGAAGATTACCGAGCGGGAGATCAAATTTGTTCAGAATGCGGTCTAGTTGTAGGTGATAGGTTCGTGTTAATCGGAGTTTAGATATTTTATCTGTAATTGGTATTTAATTGCATTATCCCATTTTAGAGTTATAGATGTCGGATCCGAATGGCGAACATTCAGTAACGAAAAATCAGGTGTAGATCCGTCTCGTGTCGGTGGCCCGGAAAATCCTTTACTGAACGGATCAGATCTTTCGACGATGATAGGACCCGGCAGAGGAGATGCCTCGTTCGATAGTTTCGGAGTAGCGAAATATCAGAACCGTCGTACGATGAGCAGTTCCGATAGAGCTTTGATCAACGCCTTCAAAGAAATAAATTCGATGGCGGATAGGATAAACTTACCGAGGACGATCGTGGACAGAGCGAACAATCTGTTCAAGCAAGTACACGACGGTAAAAATTTGAAAGGCCGTTCGAACGACGCGATCGCGTCGGCGTGTTTGTACATAGCGTGCAGACAGGAAGGCGTACCGCGTACTTTTAAGGAAATCTGTGCGGTCAGCAAGATCAGTAAGAAAGAAATAGGACGATGTTTTAAATTGATTCTTAAAGCGCTCGAGACGTCGGTCGATCTTATCACGACCGGTGACTTTATGTCTCGTTTCTGTTCGAATCTCACTCTACCTAACATGGTGCAGAGGGCCGCTACTCACATCGCACGCAGGGGGGTCGAGATGGACATCGTTCCCGGTCGATCGCCGATATCCGTCGCGGCGGCCGCTATCTACATGGCGTCTCAGGCGTCCGAAGAAAAACGTAGCCAGAAAGAGATCGGAGATATCGCCGGCGTTGCGGACGTTACCATACGACAGTCGTATAAGTTGATGTACCCGCATGCCGTCAAATTGTTTCCCGAAGATTTCAAATTCGTCACCCCGATCGAACAATTACCTCAGATGTAGTCTTATCGATCAGTTCTCACAGACGATTTATTCGTTTCGTTTGTTTTTTTTTCTAAATTCGGCGATTTAGATATCTGTTTCAATTGTACGGATATTTTTAGAAGATATATATTCGATGTTAGTACTGAAAAGCGGCATTTATTACATTCGATTAAAGTACTGAAAATTGATTTCAAATGAAATAGCGTTTTTAGACTGTTCACGATGAGGCTGAATGATGTTGAATAGGTGCATATTATATATAATTTCATGTAAGTATTTAATGGTTTTTATTCCTGTAAAATAACATAAATATAATTTTTTATCATAAAGTTATCAAAGACAAGTGCAAAGTGCACATCACTCCAGATAGGATACTGCAATTGTTAAATTAGTGAAAAAGAAATGATCTCTTTTAAATGATAAAACACCTAAACTCTGTATCTAAAGTAGAGTAAATTACAGTACAATAGTTAATACATATTCAATGTTTTAACAATAATATAATTTGATATTGTAATTTGGCATTCATGTTCTTTCAAATATCTTGGAATTTATTTCCTTACAGTGTTAATATTCATAATTCAAAAATCACTCTTTTTAGAAAATAACTTTTTTACCTAATGTATTTGACTATGATAAATATCTTATTAAGAAACTGTAGATGATTCAGTTTTAACTAATAATTTACAAATAAGTTGTTGATGGTGCAGATTAAATTATAATACAAAGGTATACTATTTTGTATTAAATATTTATTAAATATATATATAATTATAATTGAGATATTGTCATTTTATATAAACAAATTCATAAAATCATATATCTTCCCAGTCTTCTTCATCGCCTTCAGAAACATCATTACTTTCTACGCTGATCGCTTTTGATGTTGACGGCTTATTTTCTCTTTCTTCGAGTGCTTTTTTCACCAACTCGTTGATGATTTCTCTAAAACGGTCCTCCATTCCTTGCGGCATCCAACCGTGTCGTTCGTGATAAACTGCATCCGGGCTGAGATTCGGTAATCTTGCCAACATTTCTTGTATTTCATCGACATGAATATCACAGTACTGAAATATACAGCAATGTAAAATTTTATCAGAAAATAAATTACTGTTTGCAAATTTTATCATGTATGGTAAATTCATTTATGTTAAAGAGAATGAATTATTTTCAAACAAACATTTTTGTTATTAGAAACTCGTCTATACCTGATAAAACATTTGTCTTGTTGGTGGTATTGTTCCCGGTTTGAAAATATAAATGTCTTCATTATAAATTGCTTGTCTTTGACTACTCTTTTGTGGTTCATTAAACGTATTTTTATTAATAACTGCTGTTTTCGGTTTACTAGAATGACTACATTTATACGGTAATAAATATTTACTATGGCATCTTTTTGGAGTTACGAGTTTTCTCAGAGTGACCTCCATCCGAAGTCTATAATCGAGTGTTTGATATTTCCTACTCGATGGGTCCTTTCTCGGGTCAAAACCGAATCGAACCCAGGTGACTCTCCAAGGTCCATTAACAAAATAATAAGCAACAATCGGTAAAATATATTTCATGTGTTCCAATCGGAATTTCGTGACACATAGGAGCGCGTTCCGAGACCAAATCGGTCGCTCCTCAAACAACTGAAAATTTGTTACTGTAATTTTTTGAATCCTCTGATGATTCATTCAATACGAACCTTTCGTACAGTGTTAACGTACGTATCATCTAACAATTTAACTTTAGATAAATTTACTGCATTTTTACGAGGTTTATCAGGAAGTTGTTTATCTGCTATACTCGCGAAGCAACCCCAAGCTGAACGTCTCCTTCTCGTACGACCGATAATGTTTTGATGTAAATGTGGATCTGCTGCATTTTCTTTACGAAACATATATCCTTCAACCGTGTCCATTCGGGAAAACGTCGCCGGTGGAAAAAAATACGATACGTCTGTTTCCCTAATATCTTTTATTAGAATCTTTTCAAGGCCGGTTATAAATCATGGAAAATTCAATACTTACTCTAACCAGGAAGCATCAGGAAGTCCATCAGGTAAAAGCTTATTGTAAAGATTCATAATTTCACCGTTTGGTTTTGCTTCAATCGGCAAATACTGAAAATCACATGGAACTACACAATTTTATAGATTGGATTGTAAATCCTCATACATACATGTAAACTTATAAACAGTATCAACGAAACCTAAAACTTTTACTGATGATACTATGTTTATATCATCTGAATCTTTTGAAGTGCTTGGTGTATTAATATCTTTTTTGATTTTCTTAACACGTACTCTCAGTAGAAATGCTGCTGCGTTGTGTCTGTCAGCGCAGGCAGGTTTGCAGTACATATCGTTTGGCCGAAATCTTAATTCTAAACGTCTGTTTGGAGTACAGCATGCCTAATAAATGTATATAATGTACATGTATTTAAATACACATGATAATGTATTTTACTTACTGTTGAGATATTTTCAATTCCCCCTAATGTCTCTACCATTTTATCAACATTTTGGACTACTCCAGGGTACAGGACAGCTATAAACCTTCTATTAAAATTGTGTTCAACAGACATGATTTATAATTTCTTTATAACTGGATCTAAAAGCATCGATTGTTGTAAAATATGAAAATATTTATTTATTCATTTATTAAGGGAAACAATGTGGTTTAAACAAACAAGTATTTGAAAGAGGCTCTGACGTTTTAAATGTTGCATTAAGGGACTCTTCTATATACTAAGTTTTTTTGTTTTGAGGGGTTAAATTTAAAAAAATATTTTTAAAAAAAAAAACAATAAAAGGAAACTTAATTGAATTCACTTATAGAGTATGTTAATATAACTACTTCATTATAAAAACATGGTATCAATGTTTAACAGCCTCTTAATTCAATAAAGATAACCTCAAAATAAATATACAAACGTTTGTATTCGTACAAAATATTTGTTTTATACTCGAATAAATTAAAAATGCCAATTTCTAAGGAACAAGGGAATATAGAAGTGATTTTTGTAAGTAGATCAATTAGTAAATTTAATTACATTTTAGTATATTTAATCGAGTATAAATTATAACCGTTTATTTCATAGAATGATGAAGATCTCCCCTATGAAGAGGAAATTCTTCGTAACCCATATTCAGTTAAACATTGGCTACGATATATCGAGCACAAGAAGAAAGCACCAAAACATGGGGTGAATATAATATATGAGAGGGCCTTAAAAGAATTACCCGGATCTTACAAACTCTGGTACAACTACTTAAAATTACGCAGACGACAGATTAAAGGTAGATGTATCACGGATCCTGGTTATGAAGACGTTAATAATGCTTTTGAAAGATCATTAGTGTTTATGCATAAGATGCCGAGGATTTGGATGGACTATTGTACTTTTTTAACAGATCAGTGTCGTGTGACTAGAACTAGACGTGTATTTGATCGGGCGTTACGTGCTCTTCCGATCACACAACACCATCGGATTTGGCCTTTGTATCTCAAATTCCTTAATAAACATGATATACCTGAAACTGCTGTACGTGTATACAGAAGGTATTTGAAACTTTGTCCGGAAAACGCTGAGGAATATATTGAATATTTAACATCTATAGATCGTTTAGATGAAGCTGCAGTTGTTTTAGCCGGAATTGTTAATAATGAAGGTTTCGTTTCTCAGCATGGTAAATCAAACCATCAACTCTGGAACGAACTCTGTGAACTAATATCGAAAAATCCTGGTGAAGTGAGATCTTTAAATGTTGATGCTATTATAAGAGGAGGGCTCAGAAGATATACAGATCAACTGGGGCATTTATGGAATTCTCTTGCTGATTATTATGTTCGTAGTGGTTTATTTGACAGGGCTAGAGATATATATGAAGAAGCCATTTTAACAGTAACAACAGTTCGTGATTTTACACAAGTGTTTGATGCTTATGCTCAGTTTGAAGAACTGAGTTTGAGTAAACGAATGGAAGAAGTTGCAAAAATGCCCAATCCAAGTGAGGAAGATGACATAGATTTGGAATTAAGGCTTGCTCGTTTTGAAAATTTAATGGAAAGAAGATTGTTGTTATTAAATTCTGTATTATTACGTCAGAATCCACATAATGTACAAGAATGGCATAAGCGTGTCCAATTATACGAAGGTAAACCGTTTGAAATCATCAATACATACATGGAAGCTGTACAAACAGTAGAACCGAAATTAGCCGTCGGTAAATTACATACATTGTGGGTTGCATTTGCAAAGTTTTATGAAGAAAACGGTCAAATCGAGGATGCTAGATTGATTTTTGAAAAAGCGACAAAGGTTTCTTTCATTAAAGTTGATGATTTAGCTGCAGTGTGGTGTGAATGGGCCGAAATGGAAATCAGAAATGAGAACTATGAAGATGCATTAAAATTAATGCACAAAGCAACAGTCTTACCATCGAGAAAAGTCGCTTATCACGATGAATCAGAAACCGTTCAGATGCGCTTGCATAAGTCATTGAAACTCTGGTCAATGTACGCTGATTTAGAAGAAAGTTTTGGAACTTTTAAAACATGTAAAGCAGTTTATGATCATATTATTGATTTAAAAATTGCAACTCCACAGATAATAATCAATTATGGGTTGTTCTTAGAAGAACATAATTACTTTGAGGAAGCTTTTAGAGCTTATGAAAAAGGGATATCTTTGTTTAAATGGCCTAATGTTTATGATATCTGGAATACATACTTGACCAAATTTTTAAATAGATACGGTGGAACAAAATTAGAACGAGCTAGAGATTTATTTGAGCAGTGTCTCGAACACTGTCCTGAAAAATTTGCTAAATCACTCTATTTGCTGTATGCTAAACTTGAAGAAGAACACGGTATGGCAAGACACGCAATGACTGTGTATGAAAGAGCCACTAGTGCCGTATTGCCCGAAGAAATGTTTGAACTCTTTAATATATACATCAAAAAGGCTGCAGAAATTTACGGAGTGCCAAAAACAAGACAAATATATGAAAAAGCCATTGAAGTATTGCCAGAAGAGAGCACGAGGGAAATGTGTTTGCGATTCGCTGAAATGGAAACCAAACTGGGTGAAATAGACAGAGCACGAGCGATCTATGCCCATTGCAGTCAAATGTGTGATCCTAGAGTAACGGCCGAATTTTGGCAAACATGGAAAGAGTTCGAAGTCAGGCACGGTAACGAAGACACGATGAGAGAAATGTTACGTATCAAACGTAGCGTACAAGCAACTTATAATACTCAAGTCAACATGATGTCAGCACAGATGTTATCGTCTGCCGGAAGCGTATCCGGTACAATAGCTGATTTAGCTCCCGGAGCAAAAGACGGAATGCGTTTACTCGAAGCTAAAGCTGCTGAAATGGCGACCGGTAAACCAGCTGCTGCCGGAGGTTCAAAACCTGGAAATATAATGTTTGTCAGAGGAGAGACACAGGGACAGGATAAACAAGCTAGTGATAAAGTCGTCAATCCTGACGAAATAGATATCGACGATGAAGATGAAGAAGACGAGGAAGACGATGAAGGCGGAGACATGAATATACCCATTCAGGAACAAGCCGTACCTGCAGAAGTGTTTGGAAACTTGAAAAAAAAAGACGTAGAAGATGATGATTAATGAAAACTTTATTTAATTTTAACACATCATCGAAAACAATTTTTTCTGATGATCACGGTTTATTAAGTGAAATTTGTTTTTACAAATCCATCATCAATACACTTACAAATATATAATTACTTGTTCGTGTTTACTTACATAATAAGTAAGTTAGGTATAAAATAACTAAATACAATATTAAAAAGAACATAATCTATTATTATTTTAAAAAAAATATCCATAATAAAACGTCACAACCAACACTGGGAAATAATGTTTTGAATAGAACGGCAAAATTATATCTATACTAAAAGAAATATACATAATCTGTTGCCATTTATTTTTCATTTTTCTATTATGTACAGGAAAGTAGAATTTGTCATTTTAGACATTTTCTTACAGCCATTGTTTCAGTTCAAAAAAATAAAATAAATGGAACATATGGCAAATTCTTTTTACGATTCATACACGTATATGCATACGTATGCGTGTTGGTAAAATTGAAAGAAATTACATAATTTCTATTCGTAATGTTCAAAATACCCATGATTTCTAGCTGCTGTTATTAATTCACAATATATTGTTGAAAATAATTAAAGAGAAAAAGCATGCACGCTCTATATTAGAGAGATAATTAATACATTACAATTTTTGTGCAAAACAGTACACATCATACTCGATTCACAGACGAGTACTAATAATGTAATTGATATATTGAATGTTTTTCAAACTCTAAAAATTAAAAAAAAATCCCCTAGATACTGTCTGTTTTGAGACTGGAAAATTCATTTAACACGAATTATCAACTCCGACACTATAATATGTTACAAAGTGTTTAATTATCACTTATTCTCTTTATTGTTTATAACGATCATCGACAGAGCCTTGTTATAAAATTTAGGCTACTTGTTTAAATCTACTTATATACTATTTCTTTGTTCTTCTATCTTTTCTCAATCCATCTCCAACTGGTGGTTGACTATTTGTTTCATCAATAATCAACAAAATTTAAAATTTTAACAGTTTTTGGGAGTCTGAGATGGATTCAATATTTACATGTGTAGTTTTCTATTCGTTACTTCTATGTTAGAGTGGTGTGTTAGAACTAAACAACACAAAACTAACACATACAAATATTCAAACAGGTCCCTAAAAACCATTGTAACAAATATTGTTGATTATTGATAAAACAAATAGAAAGAGTCAACCACCAGTTTGAGATGAATCGAAGAAAGATTAAAAAAATAGTATATAAGTAGATTTAAACAATTAGTTTAAGTTTTAACGCAACAAAATCACATCTGTCCATTGTTGTAAACAACAAAATGAACAATAAGTGACTATTGAACTCTGTAACATATTGTGATATTGGAGGTGATAATTTATGTTAAAATCTCTTAGATTTCAAGCAAAACAGTGTTCAAACACAAAAAGCTATCCACGAATAGATTCGACAAAAGTAGCAATAACGCTGAAGTCAGTGTTATTTTTTTAAAACAGTTTCATATTCGGCAACAATACAATCGTATAGTATCCACTTATACGTGATCGTGAACATATTGACGATATTGCTGTCGAAATGAAAACGTATTTTGTATCGTATTAATTTGAAAATACGTATTATCTTATATTTATAATTCATATGTTATTTCTACGAACATGTAAGTAATTAAAATACAGTGTTTGTATTGCTAAAATATGAGGCTGAATTTGGTATGCGCGTCAGACCTACCAATTTGGTTCGGACTAGATCGTATTAAACACACGACGAATCATATACGTATCTTCGGCGCCGTTATGAAATGTAACGAGTTCGATACCTGATCCGCACTGTTCAATAAACAGTTCGGAACGTTTCCGTCTCGCTGGATACCGCCGAACATGATCAATTCCCCTTTTCCGGCGACTAGAGTGTATAATATTGTCATTTCTGGACCTTCCAGAGTTTCAGTCTTCTTCCAAGGTATCCACGATGCGTAAGCATCGTTACTAAGTACATTCGAAATATCTAAGACGTACATTCCGAGAATATTTCTACGAGGCTTTTTCGGGTTCGAGTGCTGTTCAATGTTTTCGGGCGGAGGTCTCGGAGGAACTTCGACGTTCCTGTTCGCTTCGTTACGTTTACTTAGATTCTTGATCCTTTCTTCCATTCTCTGTAACGAAGCTAACTGCCTTTCGCGATTCCTGTTCGGCACAGGACGTTGATCCTGAAACGCTAGCATATCTAATCTAGACGGGTTCCTATCTAACGAATGTATCTGCGGCGAATGAGCGGCAGTCGGTATTCGCTGTAGATTTCTAGAATTCGACGTCGACGGCTTAACGACCGGTTCTATATCTTCATCGCTACTAGAACTCGGTATGTTTCCTCGGCAGTTTAGCCGGCCTCTTCGACCGTTCACGTTCTCGTCTCTGTCTATGACCGGAGGCTCCTTTCTCCGTGGTATCTCGACAGGATTCATTTGTTCTCTAGGCGGTACCCAAACCTGGCCTGCACGTAATTGATTGGCAACGTTCCATCTCGCAGAATATGAAGGGGTAACGATTTTTGCATCTGGACTTCGACTTAAAACCACAATACTCTTACCTACCTATAATTAAAAAAAAGTTACTTTAACACAAATTATCACCCCCAACACAATATGTTATAAAGTGTTCAATAATTACTCATTGTTTACAACAATGAGCTGATGCTATCATCATCAAAACCTTTTCTTGTTATAAAATCTAAACTAATTGTTTGCATTTACTTATATACTATGTGTATTTTTTTCTACCCTTTCCAACTAGTGACTGACTTTTTATTTGTTTTATCAATAATTAATATTTGAAATTTTAACGGTTTGGAGGATGATCTGTTTCAAATGAATTGAATTTGTATATTAATTTTGTGTTCTTTATTTCCATGTTAGAACGGTGTATTCTTATTGTATTATACATGTATTCACACATACATACACACATAAGCAAATATACATCTACTCTTATGTCTAATATCATACATATATTTTAATTGTTGATAGTGTAAAAGGCTAAACAAATTCGATGTTATTGTACCAGTATCTGAGTTCATTATATGCAATTTTTATAAAAAAAATCGATTCTTTCGTGGCAATCTAGGTCTCTTTTATCTGTTATATGTTCGATTAATTTTAATTATTCTATACTGTGACCGTTTTTGAACATGTGTATGACTATACTCGATTTATCTATTCTACAGTATTGTACATCAGTTTTATTTTCCTTAAAATCTAATGCTAATTGCCATTTTGCTCTGTCCTATATCATATTTTTCACAATTGTAGCAATTTATTTTAGAAATCTCAGATTTTTCTTCAATAGCAAGAGAATCTTTCAGGTTTTCCAACATATTTCTAAGGCTATTGTTGGCTGTGTATTTTTATTATATAATTCTTTTAGTATTTTGGATAAGTTTCTTATGTATTTAGAATAATATGTGATTTTTATATTTATTTGTTATTTTGGAACTGTGTTTTTTAAATATATACTAATTTGTGTTTTTGTATCTTTATTCAATCCATCTCTAACTGGGGGTTGACTTTCTTTTTATTTCGTCATGGGTCCACAGGTCTAGTACGTGTCTATATTCCGCACTTGTAAAATTTGACATGTTTATTTGGATAGGTTTTATTTATGGGTTTTTTATAACATGGTTCTTGTCAATGTTTGAAATTTTTAACAGTTTATGAGGTCCGTTTGGGATGAATTGAATATTGTTTGCATGGTTAGTGTTGTGATTTTTTAATAAACTATACTAATATATATATATATATATATATATATATATATATATTATATTATATTATATTATTTATATATAATATATATGGCTAGTGTCATGTATATATTCTAATTGCGTTTCTTTATAAAATATTATTTACGGTAATACAAAAAGCTAAATAAGCTCAAAATTATTGAGTTCATTACACTTGATTATTAATTATTGAGTTCATTATACTCGATTTATTTTTATAAATTTCCATGCTCTCTTGGCAGTCTCGGTCTCTTTTATCTCTTATATGTTTAATTAATTTTAATTTTCTTAAATTAGGTCCGTTTTCAAGCATGTGTCTTGCTACACTAGATTTATCTATTCTATTATATCGTACATTAGCTTTATGTTCCTTAAATCTGATGCCGATCGCTCTTTTGCTTTGCCCTATATAATAAAGGAATATAGACACGTACTACACTTGCGGACCTATGACGAAATAAAAAGAAACACAGTCAACCCTCAGAGATAGATTGAATAAGAACACAAATATAAATAAAGTGAACAATAAGTGATTATTGAACACTTTAAAACGATTGTGGTGTTGGGATTAGAAATTCATTTGTGTTAAATTTTCATATTTGTTTTCTTTTCATCTATATCTATTTTGAGAGATGTAGTGTTTTTTAATTTCAATTTATTTTTTTGTTTTCTGACCAAATTTAACACCACATCTTTTTTATAATCATTGTATTCGGTAATTTGCACAATTGTGTTTAGTCTTTATACATAATTTTTCTGTGATTAGTAGTTTGATTCAACTATTATATATCTATTATTACTTGTATCCTTTCCATCTACATTGAAATTAAGTCTACTGTTACTTCTTGTGATTTTCTTATCCAAGAAGAGTTGTTCTCAACTTTCTTATTCATGTGTAAAACTGATTGTTGTGTGTTATTTATTATTTTTAAAAATTCTGCAATACTTCCCTTCTTTGTATCAAATATAACAAAAATGTCATCATGAGTGTGTGTGTGAATACAAAACTAACACATGCTGATATTCAATCCATCTCAAACAGATTGTCAAAAATCATAAAAATTTCAAATATTAATTATTGATAAAATAAACAGAAAGAGTCAACCTCCAGTTGGAGATGAATTGAAAAAAGAGAAAAACATAAAACAGTACACAAGTAAATTTAAACAGTCTAGATTTTATAATAACAAGAGGCTCTGATGATGATTGCATCAGCCCATTATTGTAAACAGTAAGTCATTATTAAACACTTTATAACATATTGTAGTGTTAGGGATGATAATTAATTTGTGTTAAAAAATATTATCTTTTTAAAATATTTCACTTGATTCAAAGTCATATTTTTTATAACCGAATGTCATTTTACAATTCACATTAATATATTCGTAACTTACATGACACGCCGGATCCCACCATAACTGTGGCGGTGCCCACTCTTTATTACGTAGCGGTATATTTTTCCACGTCCAAAGATCTGTAGACATATTCAATAACCATACGTCGTGATACATGCTGTTAGGACCACCGCATCCTCCTATAATCAAAATATTATCTTCGTCCAATGCTATTTGAGAATGCCCGTACCGCTGAACGGGCTTATTTTCAGTAGTTTGAGGTTTCCACCAAGTGTACGTCTCTAAATGGAGACACCACACGTCGTTCGATGTCGAACAAGGACCGGGAGCGTTAGTTCTCTGAAGGCCCCCGAAAAGAATCATCCATTCGCCGTGCACGGTTACCGAATGACCGGCGATGGGAGGGGGCGGATTCGTAGTGTTGATACAAGTCCATCTGTTCGACGTGATGTTGTAAACGTGCAGTTCGTTGAAAAGCCTCCACGCTTGATGCAGAGGATACGGAGACGGATAAGTCCAGCCGCCGAATAAAATCAACGTATCCTTGTAACAAGTGAGAGTCGCACACGCTTTCGGAGACGGATAGGTTCCCATAGTCAGGGGTCGGACCCATTGTCGGTTCGAGAGATCGAGCCGCCAGAGATCGTTGAACGTCGTCGACGAAGAAGTACAGCCGCCGAATATATACATCGAGTTCTCGTGCACGCACGCAGAATGCGAATACCGTTTCGTTATCGTCGGAGCCATCTCGACAGGCGTGAGCGTTTGCCATCGTATGTTGAAATCAGATATAGCTCGTCTTAAATTGTTCCGAGTGCTTTTTATGACATCTATAAATTAGATAAAGCGAAAATGTAGGAAATCGAGTCGTGTAGCTACGTTTTAGTGGGAAATACGTACTTTTAACACTTCTGTACCATCGTTTGTTGACTAACATACATTCCTCTAAATCTTTATAGGGTGGCAAGAAAGTCATAATAAACTCAATCAACTCATCAGGAAGATTGTCAATTGTGTACCGTGATACGAAAATGTAAGGATCATTATCCAATGTAGACATTAATGTCATTTTGGCAAAAGTTACATTTGAATTTTGACAGCTTAGAAATGTCGGCCATATGTACACAGACGGGAGTTATACAATTCGAATTGTCGTAAGGAGTGAGGTTACGTCAGGTAATGCATCAAGTGCTGCCAGTGAAGCATTAAAACTGGTTGTCGGCACAACTAACAGGTCAGTGGCGTTCGTTGCTTCAACGTGGTTTTATGTATATTCATAAATTACACAAACTTTCTTGTATTCGTTTGAATCGTGGCGGATTTTACAAACTGTGCACGTTTTCATTCGGAAATATTTACCCCCATGGACATTTCTCACAAGCATGCTATTACTTAATACTTAGGTCGACTTAACCTTACATTTATTTACATGAAAATAACGCGATTTTTAAATAAATAAGTGTTAATAAAAATTGAAACAGACTTTTAATAAGTTACATAAATGGCCTGGCTCAGTCAGTTAAATCCCTTACTCGCTCGATTATCTCATTGGAGAGATGTGATACCCTTTCGCCAAGTGAATTTTTCCACTACGCAAAAGGTTTGTATTGGGAAAAAAATTGTTTTTACCTTCATGTATATCTGTTAATAAAAATAATATCATCTCGTTTTGATTCCAGGTCGTGATCGTGTCCGTCACTGCCGGTGTCACGCTATTAGGAGTACTCGCCAGGTATTTGAGGAGACGGAGAAGGCTCCCGTATCCCGGTCATTTCCGACGATACCCTTACAAACGCTCCAGAGCTTATGGGATTCGTAGTCCGAACGGTGGTGAGTCCATATTTTATAATTCACATCTAAAATACAAAATGTTAATTAGTTTTGTAATTGTATTAAAAAATATATATATTATGATTGATTCAGTACAATGTGTATTATTCCTTATTTTATAAATATTTAAAAAGTTTGTATTAAATTTTACGATTATTAAAAGAATCCTAACTTATTATATTAGAAATATTCACGTAAAGATGTCGCAAAACTGCGATAAAACATGGAAAAGTGCAATAAAAATACTCAAAAATTGATTAAATGGTTCTATTAATATTTTTTGAACGATTTTTTTATAAATATATTTTAATTTATGTATATTCATTTATTTATATAACTAAGTCTAGAAATAGTAATTAGTTAATTATATAAAATAAATGATGTTCTTCAATGTTTTATTAAAAAAAATTGTGATTTTAATTTAAAATTTATGGAAAGTTGGTAGTTAATAATATAAATAATAATTATTTTTTCTACAATCGAGTAGAGATATATAACTATAATATGATTTTTAATTCTTATTTTGAGCATTTTTTATTTTTTAAAAAATAATAGTTAATGCCAAATAAAGAATACAATAGATAATAAATAAATATAAAGTAGTGAAAACCAAAATAAATCCATATTTTCGTGCGGATTTGAGATAATCGTAAAACGTTTTTAAACTAAATAATATCCACGTTTCAAAATGACGATAAAAAATTTACAAATGCAAAAAACGCGAATCTTTATCAAAAACACATTTTTTTCAATAAAAATAAATTACTTAAATATATAGACATTCAAAACCGAAGATAGAATGTAATTTGTTGTATGAAATAAACTGAAAATTACCTCAAAATCATTATTTAAACCCCCAAAAAATTGTATACATTTTTGGAAAAATGTTATTGATTTCATTTATATATAATCATAATATTACGAGAATTAATCTACTCTGTATGTCGATTTTTGAATATTTTATTACAAAACAAACACTAAATATATTATTTCAAAATTTTATACAGGTGACCCAAATTAGAGTGAAGGATGTAAACCGGGACTTACGATCACATCCTTTAGTCTCATTTGGGCCACCACATGTATGTACTTATGGATGTTTTAAGATGTAACAGTAATTTTTTAAAAAATGAAAAAATATATACTTTACAAAGAGACCAAAATAATGTACACCATGTGTAAAAAAATCCGTACAGTCGACGACCACGAATCCAGCCATTGTGCATACCTGAAATTAAAAAATAAAAAAAATCTGTACAAATGTGTGGTTAATATCCGTGCCAGATTTAAATTATTAAAGATGAAAATTAACAAAACGGCGATATTTGAAATTTTTGTATTGATTTTAAATTACATATTTTTTTAAAAAACGATTTACAAAAAAATATAATTGACTTAATCTTAATTCTGCTACGGATGATAGCGATATATTTATTAAAGATGCAGAAAAAAATTAAAGTCGGTCTAACGATCGATTCTCGAGATATTAAGGTCACAATTTCGAAAATATAATTTTGAGAAAAACGTCTTTGAAGTTTTAACTTGTATTAATTTCTACTTATACATCGTTCTGTATATAGAACGATGCTTTATTCCAGCCATTTTGTTTTCAAAAAATAATACAGAATATTAAAAATGTATTCTTGAAACTAGGAAATTTGAGAGAATTTAAATAGGAAAAAAACATGATTTTTTGAGCCATCAGAATATAAAGTATCTCAAGTGAGACTGAACGGTTTAGACATACATATTTTTATGCTTTTTTATGTTATCTGAAGCAGCTGAATTATTCTACCATTCAAGATCTATGTTTCACTGCCATAAGTGAAAACAAGTAGGATACATTATACAAAAACGTTTCTTCTTAAACATAGAGGAATATCTGATTCCATAATATGCGAATTTCTTCCGAAATGATACCATCCAATTTTTACAGTCTTGTTTACTTCATCTATAAATATTTCTTTAGTGTTAATGATGTCACATATATACGAGGGTTATTTGATAAGTATGGTAAATTTATTTATTGTTTAATTTAATTATTTTTTTTAATTTACTTTTCCTTATTTTTTTGCCATACTTATCAAACGACCCTCGTATGTACATAGTTTTCAACTTTTTCTATTTATCTTCCTTTTAGATCAGTTTTTCTTTCAATTAACATTATTTTTGTCAGAATTCATTGAATATTACTTTTATCTTAGTGAAGTTCATCATACGAACAATTTTTTGACTCTCTCTCTCTCTCTCTCTCTCTCTCTCTATATATATATATATATATATATATATATATATATATGTGTGTGTGTGTGTGTGTGTGTGTGTATGTATATTGTCTTAATTAAAACAATAAAAAATCATTACTATTTATTTAAGTATTGTATGAAATTCACTTTAACACAAATGATTTATCACAACAAGATTTTATAAAAGTGTTTATAATCATTTATTGTATATTTTATTTGTTGATTTCGTATCTACAAGTTGTATTTTTTCCATAAGTCGCTTCTTTTTAAATAACAATGACATTCCATACAATATTTTAATACAAAAGTTGTTTGTAGCACTGTACTTAATTTGGATAAAAATATACTTACTTGCGCTGCGTTATGAATTAAAGTAAAGAATTAATTTAATACCAATATATTTCTATTTACTTGACATTTCAGTGTAAATCTGTAAAACTCGAATTTCTTTAACAAGAATAAATTGTAGGAGTTGATAATTCGATTAAGAAAAGTTTAATTATGTTACACTATCATTTTCACCATCAGCCTCCTTCTATCCATTACTGGATGAAGGTCTCTCCCAAAACTTTCCATTTCAACCGATCTAATGCCTTTCTCGTCCAGCCTTTTTCGAATGAATTTTCTTATTCTCTGTCCCATCATCCATAGGTGTCTCTTCTTAGGCCTTTTTTGTATCTAGGTTCCCAATAAATAATTTCTTCTGTCCATCGTCGGTCTTCTTTTGTTGCTATATGTGCAACCTATTTCCATTTCAACTCTTCACTTTTGCTCTATCGTCCGTGACTTTGATTTCCTTTTGATCCACTCGATTATCCATCTCTTCGTGTTATTCCTAACACACATATTTCTATGCTTTTTATGTTAACTGGAATAGCTGAATTATTCTGGCATTGAAATTTCATGTTTTATTCACACACACACACACACACACACACACACACACACACACACACACACACACACACACACACACATATATATATATATATATATATATATATATATAGAGAGAGAGAGAGAGAGAGAGAGAGAAAGTGAGGGATATCGTAGGGGGGGGGAGATTGTTTATATGATCAACAGTAGCAAATTCTATGAAAGCTTCTACCAAAATTTTTCATTTCTACCAATCTTCTACGTGCAACTTCCTGCCTTTGCCTTCTGTTTGTCCTTGTCTTCCCGTTTATTTATGAAATTCTTGTATATCGTCTCATCTATCTATGGATCTTTTTTTGAACCTTTTTATAAATCTAGGTTCTCAATCAGTAATTTCTCTTGTCCATCGATGATCTTCTCTTTTTGTTTTGTTTTATATTTATAAATATATATATATATATATATATATATATATATATATATATATATATATATATAAGGTGACCCAAATGGAACTATCAGGTGTAGACATATTTTTACTTGCTTACTCTTACTATTTTTTTATTATCATTCTTATCATGGGCACCCTATATACATATATATGTATATTGATGTATAAAACACTTGCATATACTCGTATATAAAACACAATTTAAAAATTGTTAATAAAAAAAACGTGTTTATTTTTAATATTTACTGCACTAAATGAAACTGAGTATTGTTATATAGAATACTTCATGGTATAATCGTAATATAATCACAATAATCGATTGTTTATTAACAATAATTACACAAAATATTAATAAGGTTTCAGAAATACATTTTTTTGATAGAGATTTTTATACACATTTTTTAAAACTACACATTTTTAAAAATTAACTGAAATTTAACCTCACAATCTCACAATGTATATATATATATATATATATATATATATAATATTTATGTATGTATGTTTCTTTAAAAAAATAAATAACTTATTTACCACTTAACATAATATCGGTCTGATACAATTTACAGCAACGTGATAAATTGAACTTAATTTAAAATATGTATCAGCCGTATAAATCTGGTATTCAAAGTACGTTCCCCAAATATCAACAACGCAATAAAATATCAATGAGTCTTTCAATATTCTTTGTGCTGAATGCGTTATCGACGAATACTGTTTATATAAATGTACTGAGATATTAATGCACGCACGAATACTGATCGAACTTCTATATTGTTCAACTATTGAAGCAGTTTTTTTTAAAAAAAACGTACGCTCTTTTTAATGAAATTTCGTTGAAAAGGAGGTTCGTTTTTGTGGAAGAAAAATTCAATTTCGATTTTAATGTTTCGGGTGTTTTTTTTTAAAAAAAACGCGATTGTAATTTGGAATACGATTTGAATTTAAAAATAGCTTGGATTTCTTTTATAAAAACGAACCGTTCACTACAATCAAGATTTTATAAAATTGTTCATTCGTTGTTCACTTTTCATCTGGTGCAAATTTCAACAGTCATTTCATTATCAGAATGTAACGTTGTAGATCGTTTTTGTTCAAACATTTCTTTTATATCTGATTTAAAAAGCTATGACGATGATGGCATCGTCGAGATTCTATAGGGTGGTAATATAAGAATATAAGATTGTATAGAGTGGCTTAAAATAAACTAAAGGGTTAAATAGACATTTACTTGCTTACTATCATTTACAATTTTTTACTATCTATCAGTGTCATTTAAGTCACTATATATATATATATATATATATATATATATATATATATATATATATATATATATATATATAGTTGTATGTAATAAGGGGTTTTAGAATTCATAAGGGTCTTTAGTTGAATTCTTATTTACGATGTATAAATATTCATGCCGTCTCCAAAGGAAACTCATTTTTAACTTCATACTGAATTCCTATTACAGAATTAATTCAAACGACTAGTTTTATCGCAATAAATACCGACTGCTCGGCTATAATCGACCAACACGTTTAAAAACGTCACATTCTTCACGTTATTACATTTAACCATACGGATCGTTCTATACAAAAAAAAGTCGCGGAAACGAACGACAATAAACCAATTCAGTTCGAAATTCGCTAATGAAGCCATTTGCACGGCCACACATACACAACGTCGACGCGATTAAATTGTTCCGTTGTTAATCGTCTAATATTCGTCGCGTTCACCATTGGGTGCATAAAATTAACGTCTGTAACAAACAGGGAAGAGCTTAATGTGTGTTGTCAGTCACTGGAGCAAGGTCGACCCGATTATATAATAAACTTAATAAATAATTACGGTCCATATGGACGCGTTATATATTTTTCCTCTCTTTTTGATATTTGCGGACGGCTGATGACATGACATCAGCGAAACGATCGTCTTATTGACTGAATGATGGTCTGTACGTGCGTATGTATGTCTTTAATGAAACGCGACGACATTGAGATTCGCACGGAGACGCCAGTTCGCAAATGTGCGCAGTTTGCGAAGATGTTTAGGAAAGAACGGATGTTTCGTCGATGTTTGGATAAATGTCTTTCTTTTTTCAGACGAATCGATCGCCCGTTCCAACCCAAAAATGATGATAACATGGCTGTTGAAATTTATATCAACGAATAAAGCGATTAGGTTGTTCCACATAGAATGCCCAAATTGGAATGATGAAAATGACACATTAACAAAAAATATTCATTCAATCGAAAAATATCCATATTTAAATAATAATTAATCATAATACGCCTGCGTTATCTATTTACTATATTATAATGCTTTCTGTTTAGTAATGTTTCTGTTAAGAATATTTTTTTTTATATGCAATATTTATTTTTTTAATTTATTTATGTCCTCCTTTTCATTGGAAAAAAGTTGGTCACCTTATTGATTAGTCTAAATTGTTGGGATGGTAATTTTTCATGAATTATTTCAATTTCTCGACTGTAAAATGCATCAGTAAATAATGGATTATCCTTGCAACAAAAATGAATAGTGTATGAGTCCTTTTGCAGACAACCACATAGTTACCATAACTTTATGTGGGTACAATGATGGTTTCGGAAGATGCTTTTTTGATGTCTCATTGTAGTTTAATCACTATTTAGACCGTATCCTGTTATCGTACAGTACCCATTTTTCATCACATGTGACAATACGATTCGAAAATTGACCATTATTATTCCGAATAACCAGCGATGAACAAACTTCCAAGCTCTTCTTTATTCCGACCTTTTGTTAATTCATATAACACTATTTATCTATTTTTTACCTTTCAGAGTTGCAGCTAAATGATGGAAAATTGTCATGAGTGAAACTCGTATGTACAGCAAATTCTTGTATTTTAATCCCAGAATTATCTTCGATATTTTTTTTCAATCTGTCATCAGTGTTTCGTGTGGATCATTTTCAAGACTGTCAGTTGGGAATTTCTGAAACAATTTTCGTATTGTTCGTTGGTTGAAAGTTTCTTCTTTGAATACTGAATTGATGTTTCTCTCTAAATCCCAATTTAAATTCTTAGAAAAAAATATTTCTTTCGTACTCCACATTCAACATATTTTCTTGGGTTAACAAAGAAAACACTTGTTGAATTACCAAGTGAATAATAACAACATTGTGAGTGAAGTAATTGCTTTTATAGTAAATAATGACAACACACGAATAAACTTGTAAAAAATCCTCGTCAGTAGTCAGAAAATACTTATTTGCCTGTTAATTACACATCCGTATCTCTTTTTATATCGAAATGTAATTTTATATTCTTAATAGGTTTATAATAAGATATGGATCAAGTCCGAAAACAATTCAATTCATAAATTTAATTCAAATGACTGAAAGCGAATTAATTACGATATTTCGAGGAAAGTAATAAACACGAGCTTATGTTTGTTTCTTTAAGAGAAAAAACGTACTAGAGGAACATAAATATCGGCCACAAATGAACGTAACATAACCTTCATGTTTTCAAAACGCAACAACAACGTGACTATAAAAAAAATTCCGTTTGTAATGTAGTTAGAGTAAATCTCGATAGTCGATTCGAACGATACGTGGGCGTTTTATGGACGACCGTAAAATATAAAATGCATTATTACAGTAATTATACGATTATTTAATGATTTAATAAACATAAATTATTAACAGAAACGGAAAAAATATTTATATTGCATGTTCATGTTACCGACTACTAAATTTGACAATAGTAATTAATTATATAGGATTTTTTTAAATATATACACTACTGCTCAGAAGTATTCAGGCACTTCTCTTTCTGTAAACCAATTTCCCATATCTCGAGTATAAATAATTTATATACTTAATTAATAGAACTAACCAAAAATAAATTAAATCATATAATTTTCTTAGAGTTGTTTCTTTATTGAAGTATTTTTAAAATTCAAATCAAAATTAAAAAATTGTATCATTGAAACCAATACAGAAATTTAATAAATTACTCTGGATATATTTTAGGGACAATCATTTTTTTGCATAAATGATATAACATTTTTTGGGGGTTACTTTTAAATTGTCCTTTATTTTGACTAATTACCTAGCAACGATTATGCATTGACTTAGGTAAATATAGTGTTTTTCAATAAGAATGTCAGAACATTGACAGATGGTGGTAGTCATGTTTAATTTTTTTTTTAAAAAAACTCATTTTGATATTTCAACTTAGTATAGTTTGGCAAATTATCATAGAACGTTTAACACTTCAGCAACCCTTATAAATTGTAAAAACTTATAAAAATCAATTTTTGGTTCGTAAAACTTACGGTCAACATTAAATAAAGAAAATTGCAGAATTTGTAGTAAAATCAATCCACGAGTTATTGAACAAAGACCATTGCACCTATAAAAAATAACTGTTTGGTGATGTCATCGGACCATATTTTTTTTCAAAATGAAGCTTGAGATCACGTTATAGTAAATTGAGTGCGTTATCGAATCAGGATTAATGATTTTTTCTTAAAAATGATTGAAAATAAAAATAATAAACCCTGTACTAGCAACATTTTAATGGAAAAGAACTACACGAATTACTATTAAAATTATTGGATATGCACCATATTCACCAGATTTGGCCTCTCTGACTTTTGCCTATTTCTATATCTTTAGAAATGGCTTAAATGGATGGATGCTCTAAATGGATATTTAGAGCATATAAAAAAAATTATTGTACTGAAGAACGAAAACTTTCGAAAAACATCGAACTAAATATATCGAGCTCAGGGGAGACTATTTAGAAAAATAAATATGATTTTGGTCAAAAAAATATGTATTTTCTTTCTCATTCCAAAAATTTTTTGATTCACTCCTGTATATTTGTAGTAGTTCGACATTTTTTTCTTAGGGTGGTCCAAGTGAGACTAAATGATAATAAGCAACCAAATGTGTATCTAAATCCTTCAGCCTCATTTAGACCATCGTATAGATATTAAGAATCATTATTCTACATGAATGGACCACTGTTCTAAAAAAGTAGTATTTGTAAAAACGTCTAATAATAATTTATTATTCTTTTTGCTAGCAAGATGATGCAGCATTAAAAAATCATTTTACATAAATTAATCATTCAAGATTATTCAAATTATTCAATAATTACTTATCGTTTATTTTATTCTGTTGCATATATCGATAGTTTTTCCATCACCTTCGAACAATTTCACAGAGATAAATTTCAAATTAACCACAGTGTCAACCAAATACTGATCTATTACACTTTTTTTGTTAAAAAAAAAACTTGCACAGATGAATCATCTCCATTAAGTTCATTATAAATTCCGAAAATCAGTTATAAGAAAAAAAACTTATACACAACGTCGACCAAAAATAAACGAATATAAATCTAATAAATAACCGAAATTAATGAAGACAGCACATTGAAAATAAAAGACCGTTTTCTATCTTCAACACTTTCGAAATTGATTACAGATACTTAATTACTGAACGCGAACAGTTCGGCGAATATATTTTATTGATTTACTGTAATGCCAGTATAAATACTCTTCTGTCGAATTGAACGAGACGGGGATTAAACGTTTTATGACCATTTAAAAATTCTATAACACTTGGACCGATAGCGTCGACAAAAAGTATCGTATTTCAGTGTAATTGTACACAAATTAGAAAAGTTTATACCGTCGTTAATTAAGTTTATATCTTGTATTATAATAGAGACAAATGCATTTTTTTATTATATATATATATATATATATATATATATATATATACAGTGTACCTGAAAAAACACACTTTAATTTTCCCTTTGAAACTTTCAATACCATTTAGGATCTAAAGAGTGGTATTTATACATACCTACTTCTTCTCCCAACTCAACCATGATACCATCGTCATCTTACCCAATATAGAAAAAAAACTTTAGATTGAATTTGGCACGATGCATTGATCACAAAACTCCACGATTAAGCACTTCCATATCCCTTACCAAAGTCGTTCAAAATTACTTTTTAAACCGTTTTTTCTACATCGAACTGCACAGTAAAAAATCATCTACATATTCTATACCTCTTGATGTTTCATAGGATTCCATGCTATGAGTTTTTTGATATATATATATATATATATATATATATATATATATATATATATATATATATACTACTATTCAAAAGTTTAATCGCACCATAAAGAAATTTAAATGTAGCCCAAATTTGAGGCATTTTCTTAATAAAATTGTCTGAATAATCGACGTCGATTTGGCTCCAATAATTTTATAAAACTGCCCAAAGAGTTTCTTTAATCATTGGCAATGATTTGTGTACATCACGTCCTAAGTAATCCCATATCAATTCAGTAGGGTTGCAATCGGGACTTTGTGACGGTCATTCTATTAATATAAGAACTCTTCCCTAGCTTTGTTCTTAAAAATATGCTTTTACAATCTTCGCGGTATGTTTTGGATTATTGTCTTGTTGGCACACAAATCCTTCGCCAATTAACCCTTATCGGTCGTATGTCACCTCTGACGTGACATTATAACTTTGCTCTAAAAGTCGTATGTCACGTGCAAGGTGACAAGACTGAACAAGTAACAATGTCCTTATTGCTGAATGTACACTCTATATGTTTTTACAGTTTAATTCTTACTCGATAGCAGACAACACGTTCTGTCATATTTCAGCAATTATTTTACTTATATTATAATATTTTATTCCTCCAAAAATGAAAAAAGAAAACTATAGCATTATGGAAAGTAACAATGATAGTTGTAGTGAAATATGTGAATATTTTGAATATTCAACAAGTGATTTTAATTCTTGTGATGAAGCTGCATAACTTACAACCTCATTCCCAAGGGAAGCATAATGACTGCATTGTATGTTTCAATCGGAAGTTACCTGGAGGAAAAAAGACGACTATATATTTCTGCGAAACTTGTAACAGAAAATCATTCCTTCATATAGGAAAATGTTTTAAAAAATACCACACATTGAAAAAATATAAATAACATTTAAGATTGAAGATTACACGTTTAATAAAATGTAAACATTTAAAGTGTAAATATAAATATTTTTAAGCATAAAATTATCTTTTTATATCAAGTAATGTTAGTTACTCTTCTCTTACAATAAGCACTCAAATATATCTTCGACCTAGCGGAAAGTTAAGTACAAAATGCCAACGTCCGATAAGGGTCAAATGACTTCCTATAGAAACACCATGATCTTTTAAAATCTTAAAATATACATCTTTGGTCATTATTGAGTCAATTTTAATTAGTGTACCAATGTGTCCACTGTCAAAATATCCTCAAACCATTATATTTTCATCTCCATGTTTTATAATTGTAACATTTTGATTCTGAATTATTTCACCAGCACAGCGATATACAAACAATTTTATTGCATTTCTGTGGGTGGGATTAAACTTATGAGCTATTGTATATATATATAAAATATATACAGCTCTGCTCTTATGTTTGGAGCAGCTGCAACTTTTTGAATTATTTTTCCCTTTGCCTAATTAATTCTACGAAATACCATTCTCATATTTAGTTTTTATGTTGGTTAAATCCAGTTTTATCACAATTTGATACCTTCAGTTCGCGTTCTTACAAATTTTGTGAAATAAGTGATTTCAGTTGCAGAGAGTTTATCGAAATGTGTACATATTTTGTGAAATTTTTAGATAGTTATTTTGATTTCGAAGTTTTAGTAGGAGTATTTAGTTTTTCTAATAAATATGAGTACCAGAAATAGATTACTAATTAAAAAAAACATGAGAAAATTGAGATTTCAAATAATGAAGGGTGGACTCAAGTCAAAATAGTAAAACCCTAGAAAGGCAGTTCAAACTACACTCAAACGATTTGCTAAAAGAGGTTCTTATCGAGGTAGGTCAAAATCGTTGCTAAAGCGCAAAACTATTACTCGTGATGACAGAAATATAGTTCTGTTTTTCTTGTAAACAGGAAAAAGACTTTTTCTGATCTGCCTTCTCAGTTCAGTTCCAAAATTGGCTTAGAAATTTTACCCCAATCTGTTAAAAGAAGGTTTATGTAAGCAGGTTTAAGGGGATGTAAGGCAAGAAAAAAGACCTGAATCAGTAAGCCAAATAAAAAGAAACGGCTTGAGTGGGTCAAAAAATGTTGATTTTTTAGATTTTTGGTACACCTGGAGCTGTGTACATAAGACACCGATTTGGAGAATCTTACTAACCTGACTGTGTGGTTCTAAATGTAAAATTTTGAGAAGGATCCATAATGATTTGGAGTTGTATGTGTGTGGTAGGAGTCGTAGAAATGTTTGTATGTGAAAATCGAATGAATTTTTCTACTAAGACCAATTTTCTGTTCCAATTGGATAATACTTCTTGCTCACTTCAAACTCTTGTTAGTCTTGTCGCTAAAAATTAGTCTTTTCCAAGATTCCAGATTTTTTTGGTAAAATTTAATATTTCCTGCAATCATCTGTATAATATTTTTCTCCTCGAATTTTCTTATCTGAGTATAATATACAACGTTTCTAGTTTCACTGTAAACGATGTAAAATTTTCATTGTATTTCTTTGTCACTGTACGCTCATCCTCGAGTTTTTTCACCATTTAAAAATCATCTACTAATCGATCAACTAGGAGTTTCACAAATTCTAGATGTACTATCGTTACTTTTTTATTTTACTCCTTTTCTATGGTTTTATAATGAATACAAGAATCAGTTGCACACATTTCTAAGTCCCAGAAAAAATTAAATGTTGCTGTACGTTTTGATAGAGAGATGAAAGTTCAATTTCTTTTCCAGCACACTGTATACATATGCCTTTTTGTTTGTTGAATTGCGGGTGTGGCTGCAGCATTCCCATGCAGAACGGTCATCATCCGTTTAACCGGTTTTTTAACGGCTCATCTCGGTGCTCTTAAAATACAGAATTGATTTATTATCAACACTTTCGTCGTTCTTATTTTATACGACTTGCGACATTGGCGTCGCGAGGTCTTGTTTTTATTACGACGACCGTTTGAATGGTCAGAATGACCATCCAATGACAATTAGATTTTCCTCATCTAAAATATTCGTGGAAAAAAATTATATTTCACTTACATGTTTCCATTCACAATTTTATCCGCAAAATAAATTAATAAAAATCTATTTACTTAACAAAATAAATGTTCTTTTTGGTGTTAAATTGTTAGCGGGTAAATATACTGAGTTAAATTTGTTTAAAATCAAATCCAAACTGATCTTTTTGACAATTTATATTGGCTACTATCAAACCGATTAATTTATAATTTTCTCTGAGCTGTTTACATTTCTAGATTTATCTAAAATTCATAAATTTGTCTACACACATATAGTAAAAAAATGTAATAAATGTAAATGTTGTTCATTAAATCATAGATAATTGATACTTTTAAATAATAATTTATTCGTTCATTAACAAATATTATTACCTGATAAAAAATACAGTAATTAATAAGCTCTTCGTACTAATTTTATTTCTCTTATCACATAGTTTGTTAAGGTACATAACATTTTTTTAAACACAATAAAACTAATTTTATAATGAAAAAAATTACAATCAACATTGTTAAGGTTAAAGAAAAATATGAAGACAATACTTACAATAAACATAAATACACCCTTTAGCAATTTTTTTTATTAAAAAACATGTATACTATTTTATATTTATATATTTTTTTATTCCATACATGGATATTTGATTGGAATGTAGAAATATATTTTTCAATTCGATTTTTTAAAAGATGGAACTGATATAAAATAATGGAATATTATAGATTTTTCTAATTTGATATTTTTTAAAAATTACAACATTCATTTTTTAAAAAAAATCATCAACAATAAATAATATCTTCGATTTTATACATTGCTGAAGGTTAATAAAAGCAAATTACTAAAATAAAATAAACATTAAAAGAAGAAATATTTTTTTCATTTAACTGATATAACATTTGAAATCTAACATTAAATTTGTATTGAAATTGAAATAAAAAAATATATCTACAATAAAATAAACAGTAGATGAAAAAAATCTTTTTTTCGGTTAACCCGTTCACTACCAGGGCCTACACAAAAACCTAATATATTTTCAAAATATTTAATAAAAAAGTTTCTATAGGATGACCTAAGTGAGACTGAAGAATATTAAATGATAAAAAGCAAGTAAATGTTTATCTAAACTCTTCGGTCTCATTTGACTCAAATGAAACTGAAGTATTAAAACTCTACAATTGTTTAGAACTGTGGCGAATTTACTTTTACGTAAATCAACTGTTGCCCCAACACCACAAGATATTGAAAAACTGTTCAATAATTATTTTATGTTCACTTTCGTTGTTTATCAACCAATACGCATAATGATGATGGTATTTCCATCGAAATGTTTATAAACTTATAAATAAAAAAAAATGAACAAATAATTATTGAACACTTTTTCAATATCTTATGATATTAGGGTAATAATTCAACTATTTGAAAAAAAAATTGTTTTACTATTCTAGTGCTAGTTTTATTGTCCTTATATTAACCCATTCGCTATCAGGGTTTCAGGAGAAAATCCGCCACCACAGCCCATACGTTTTATTATTTAAATATGATACCAAATTGTCATTAATTTTTTGTGATGTATTTATAACGTTTTAAATGATTAAAAATGTAATTATCGGCAGATCAATAACATTTGGTGTCTATTTTATTGTTTTTTAACATAACCCATCTGTTTGCGGCACGATTTGATACAAACAGTTATCATAAACTGATATTGAACACTCGTCACATATTTGTTACGCCGGGATCAGGTAAGAAAACCGGGTCGTCACATATATGTGACGCTGGTAGCGAACGGGTTAATAAATTTTGCAAGTAACATTTAAATTCTAAAAAAAATGTATTGAAATTAATATAACAACAAATACATAAAATAAATATTAGAAGAAAAAAATATTTCTCTTCTTCAACTATACTCGTATATAATATTTGATTTGTTATGTCGAATTTATTCCATGAATTTATCATGTGATCGTCATGAATGAAATTAAAAATTTGAAAATCAAATTTCTGAAAAAATTAACCCTTATCGGACGTTATCATTTTGTACTTAACTTTCCGCTAGGTCGGAGATATATTTGAGTGTTTATTGTAAGAGAAGAGTAACTAATGTTACTTGATATAAAAAGATAGTTTTGTGCATAAAAATATTTATATTTACACTTTAAATGTTTACATTTTATTAAACGTGTAATCTTCAAGCTTAAATGTTATTTATATTTTTTCAATGTGTGGTATTTTTTAAAACATTTTCCTATATGAAGGAATGGTTTTCTGTTACAAGTTTCGTAGAAGTATATAGTCTTCTTTCTTCCTCCAGGTAACTTCCGATTGGAACATACAATGCAGTCATTATGCTTCCCTTGGGAATGAGGTTGTAAGATATGCAGCTTCATCACAAGAATTAAAATCACTTGCTGAATATTCAAAATTTTCACATATTTCACTACAACTATCACTGTTACTTTCCATATTGCTATAGTTTTCTTTATTCATTTTTGGAGGAATAAAATATTATAATATAAGTAAAATAATTGTTGAAATATGACAGAACGTGTTATCTGCTATCGAGTAAGAATTAAACTGTAAAACATATACTGTGTACATTCAGCAATAAGGACGTTGTTACTTGTTCAGTCTTGTCACCTTGCACGTGACATACGACTGATAGAGCAAAGTTATAATGTCACGTCAGAGGTGACATACGACCGATAAGGGTTAACATTAGACGAAAAAAATAGTTTTTGAATTGTTATGTCGAATTTTTACCGTAACGATCATCTGATAAATATCAGGTGATCGTCACGATTGAAATTTAAAGTTTAAAAATAAAATTTCTGAAAAAGTTAAATTCAGACGAAAAAAATATTTTTTTCATTCAACTATACTCGTATATTACATTTGAATTTTTATGTCGAATTTGTACCATGAATCATATCTGTATACCTAATACATTTTCAGAATCTTTTTAAACGTTTTTCATATTTGTGTATATGAAATTGGGAAATATGAGGTCATGTTTGTAAATATTGAAAAAGTTGGGGTAAATATTAAACTTTGAGGTATACTAGTGAAAAAAATTAATTCTTGGTTAAAAGTTATTACTATTTCTTTTTTTTCCTTTCTTTATTTAATATATCTTTAAAACACAGTGTGTATACTAAAAAAACGAACAATAAATAACTATTGAATATTTTTCTGTATCTTGTGGTTCATTTATGTTTAATAGTTTTTTTCAAAAATCGACATCTACAGTTGTATGCGTCAATAAAATCCATAATCTTTACGAAATATATTCATCTAACATCCAATCGTTACCAAATCAGATTAGTCGACCGTACGTTTGTTGATTATCGACGCATGTTACAAAATCGTCGATGCATATTCAATTTTAAATTCGTCCGTCATCACAGAATTTTATATAACACCCATTCATTTTGCAGATGTGATTTCGTTAGCGAGCAGTAGTCGAAGGAGCGACAGTCCTGCAGGTGGTCCTCGTGGTTCTTTGCGTCAGAATTCCGTCGTGGCCCTTAGTGACCGAATGTCATTGGCATCGGGTAGTTTGGTTAGCGGTGGAGGGAGCGGCGCCGCCGGACCTGATGTTACGACAAACCTTACACCACAACAGCTCGGTTTAATGGGTGAGTCATTTTTGAATCTTCTTTATCGTTTATTTTGTATGCATATTCTTTTTTTTTGTTATTTCTCGACTTGTGATTTTTCGTATGTTTATTCATTTTTTGATCTTGAAAGATATTATTTATGTTATTTGGTACGGTTGTTCGATCTTTGATTCTGGTTCAGGGATTGATCTGAAAAGAATTAATCACTAGAAAATAATTACAGGTATAAAAAATATTTTCATTGGATTTGATATGAGTATATATTTTTCTATCAAAACTAAATACAATCAGTTTTATTTCGTTACATGACAAAATATTAATATTTCAGTATTTTTTATACCTGCTACATCAGTTAAGTCTTTATGCTCTTTAGTACCTTAACATTTTCTTACACTTTGCGTACAAATCAAACTTTGTTGAAATTTTTTAACAAAGTTTAAAGAACACTTTAGTGTTTTAGAACATTTTTGGTATTTCAAACCCAAAAGAAATACTATTTTATATGTTTTTTTTATTCACCATTAATCTTTACGTTTAATATTTTTTTGGATTTTGAATAATTTGATATTTCAAAAACATCTGAGTATTTGAAAAAGTCTTTAAGAAATTTGTAAAAAATATTTTTACATTTTTTTATCATTAGGTGTTTTACTCAACGATTTTTTTCAATTTTGAATAACTTGATATTACAGTATTTCAAAAAGTCATATTTTAAACACTTTTAAAAAATATTTTTACATTTTTTGTCCTTCTTTGTTTATCATTGGGTCTTACTCTACATTAAATATTTTTTTTATTTTGAATAACTGATGTTTCAAAAACATCACAGTATTTAAAAAACTCTTAAAAAATATTTTTATATTTTTTTGATCATTATTTATAATTAGGTCTTACTCTACGTTAAATATATATATATTTTTTAATAACTTGATGTTTCAGAAACATCTTAGTATTTCATAAAGTCGTATTTCAATAACATGTAAAAATATTTTTACATTTTTTTTAATCATTATTTATAATTAGGTCTTACTCTACCTTAATGTTTTTTTTAAATAATTTGGTGTTTTAAGAAATCCAAGTATTTCAGGAATTAGTACTTAAAAAACTTACAAAAAATATTGTTACATTTTTTTATCATTACTTATAGTTAGGTCTTATTCTATGTTCATTATTTTTTTCAATTTTAAATAACTAGATGTTTCAAAAACATCACAGTTTTTTAGTAAATCATATATTAAAAATTTGTAAAAATATTTTTATATTTTTTATCATTATTTATTTATCATTAGGTCCGATTCTATATTCAATATTTTTTTCGATTTTTAATCATTTAATGTTTCAAAAACTACATAGTATTTGAAAAAGTCGTATTTTAAAAATTTATAAAAATTTTTTGTCGTTCTTTGTTTATAATTAGATCTTATTCTACGTTTCGTGATTTTTTCAAATTTGAATAAATTGATGTTTTAAAAAAATCTAAACATTTCAGAAACTAGTATTTAAAAACTCATAAAAAATATTTATACATTTCTTTGTCATTCTTTATTTATAATTAGATCTTATTCTATATTCAATATTTTTTTCGGTTTCGAATAACTTGATGTTTCAAAAACAATCACAATATTTCAGAAATTTGTATTTAAAAAATCCTACATTTTTTGTCATTCTTTGTCTATCATTATATCTTACTCTAGGTTCAATACTTTATCGATTTGGACAAATTTGAGCTTTTAAATACATCCCAGTATTTCGAAAAATCGTATTTAAAAACTTGTAGAATATATTGGTTGTTTTGGAACTGTGGTTGATTCACTTTATACAAATGAATTTTAACCCCAACACCACAATAATTTAAAGTGTTCAATAATCATTTATTGTTCACTTATTATTTATAATTATATGATCTATAATTATATCGGCTGATGCATTTCGATGGCGACGCCATCATCGTCAGAGCCTTTCTGAAGGCTCTGAACGCGTCCTTTCTGAAGGCGTCAGAAAGACTCTGACAGTGATGGTGTCGCCATCGAAATGCATCAGCTGATATAATTATAGATCATATAATTATAAATAATAAGTGAACAATAAGTGATTATTGAACACTTTAAATTATTGTGGTGTTGGGGTTAAAATTCCTATTTGTGTTCTTGTAGAATATACTTTTACATTTTTTATCTTTCCTTACTACTAGGTCTTTATATTCATATATATATATATATATATATATATATATATATATATATATATATATATATATTTATTTCAAGTATCTCCCTTCCACTTTTTTTTTTTTTACATAGCCGCGAAATTCAAAAGACAAAAAGGCGGAAGGGAGATATTTGACAACCAAATATATATAAATATAAAGGTCATCCAAATGTGACGTCTAAATTTGTGTTTTATTAAAAAGAAACCTGTGTTTACACACACAATACACGTACATACAAACAATGTTTCTGCCATGTTTTCTAATCTAAGAAAACTTCGAAAAAAGTACTTTACTTTTTATAAATAATCTTCAATGTATGTCTTATTTCTATATATACAATAAATTCACACTTAAAAATACGAAAAAAAAGTTCCTTCGAGCCGGATTTGAACCAGCGACCTATGGATTACTGAAGAATTATTGAAACCAACTACAGTCCACCGCTCTACCAACTGAGCTATCGAAGGTACATATCCACTAACTGTTCTTTTGAAACACTACATTCACCTTAATTTAGATCACTCGTGACGTCTTATCTATTATTCGACAGTGAGAATGTTTGTTGGAATCCAATTTGTGTACGCAACGTTTCTCGTCTTAATAAATAATCTTCAATGGATAAAAATAGTTATGTCAATATTTACATTCTCACGTATAGTCGACAAAATAAATATTTTTGCGAATGGGAAAAACAAACTGTTGACTGGACGATATTCTGTCTTGTTATGATTTGTTTTTTCTAAAAAAAACTTATACATTTTCATAGAAATGGATTATCATGCTGAAATTAACTGATACACGTACTATTTTTAGAACTTTTTTTGAGTTACTTCTATGTCATCTAATTTTTTTTTCAAGAAGATTCCAAAGTTGTTAAGATAATTTCGGGTAACTTGGGTAATATTTCGATTATTTTTAAACAATTATACAACAATAAAATGAAATTAAACCATAAATAATTGAGCCGTTCAGAAGCCAATGTGATTAAGTCCATTTTTTGAAATTTTCATATTTTTGTAAATTTAATCAAACAAATTTGATTAAATTTACAAAAATATGAAAATTTCAAAAAATAGACTTAATCACATTGGCTTCTGAACGGCTCAATTATTGGACACTTTTATGAAATCTTATTGTGTTTGGAGCTGAGTTAATCATTCATGTTAATGACTTATTGTTCCATATTTTTAGTTAGTACTCAATTTAATAATTTTACCACTATCATCAGAATACAACATTGAATTGTTGTAGTGAAAACATTTCTTCACAATACCAGAATATACAACAACTTATTTCTTTTAAATATATCAACAGTTTAGATATAAAATATAGTACAACAAATACTTAACACGTACCTTTTCAACGATTGTTAATAGATATACCCACGTGCATCTCTCTCGTACCTCCAGACAAAAGTCTGTACGTCCGTGTGAATTCTAATAGATTATTTATTCACGTGACAGTAAATCAGATATACAACAATTACTACGAACCAACAGTCACGACTTCGTTCTATTTATAAATATCATACGCTCTCTAGCTTTCGGTTTTATGTTTCCGTATTTTATTTCGGAGCATTCGATATACATATATATATATATATATATATATATATATATATATATATATATATATACATGCTCGAAAATGTCTGCGTACACTTATCAGTACGGATATATTTATCAATAAAATAAACTTATTAATGTAAATTTGAAAACAGATATATTTTTTATTAATTCTACAAACTACTAATTATTTATATATGACAATTCAAAACTTTTTAAATTTATAAAAAACACTAAAAAATAAAAAACACAACAGTTC
Organism: Neoneuromus ignobilis; assembly: GCA_029203775.1. Taxonomy (NCBI): domain Eukaryota; kingdom Metazoa; phylum Arthropoda; class Insecta; order Megaloptera; family Corydalidae; genus Neoneuromus; species Neoneuromus ignobilis. The sequence goes on along the minus strand of CP092087.1, from coordinate 69,594,676 downwards.
ATACAAATTGAGCAGAAAATGTTTGCGTACAGCAAATGAAAATCAAAAATAATATGAAGTAAAATAAGCTTTTCAAGTGAATTAGTAACTAGTTGGACAGCCTCTTTTTTTAAGAACCTTCTATAATCGTTTTTGTATGGAATGGTCCACTTTTTGTGGTTTCTTTAGCACTAATCTTATTTCACTTTTTTTCTATATCTTTCTTCAACATTTCCTTTGCAGTTATGCCATGTTGGCGAATTTATGTTCGAGAAAATGCCACATATGTTCTATAGAGCTTAGGACTAGAGATTGGAGAAGTGTATGCAACTGTTTTGGAACGTTTTATAATATCTATAGCTTAACAACTTTTGCTGTGTGCTTCGGATCATTCGGATCATAATTGCAAAAAATTATAATCGGGACCTAGACTTCATTCTTCAGCACTTTGCTTTATATTTCGTTTTAAAATATTTAAGTAAGCACATTTATCCATTGTGGATTCGAAAAACTCCATTTGTCCCACGCCCTTACTTGTTATACACCCCTATACCATTACTCTACCACCACCGAGTTTCACAGTAGGAACAAGATTTTTTTTATTCAGTGATGTACATACAATGTTGAGTCCTTTTATTCCAAAAATGCAATATTTGCTTCCGGCTGAGAAAATCATGTTTTCCCAAAACTGTATTAGTTAATTAATGTGTTCATTTGCCTATGTAATCCGTTTTTATCTATTGATACGTGAAATAAATGATTTCTTACACGCAACACGTTCATGTTACCCACCATTTTTTTATTATTTTCCGCACAATATCAGCACAGATTTGTTTTTTAAATAGTACTTTAATATCGTTTGCAATTTGGCGTGCAGTTATTCGGGGATTTTCTTTCACTGAAGCCACAATCTTACGCCTTTATTTAAATGTTAACTTCGATGGATGGCCAGAAAGTAGTTTCAAATGTGGATTTAAAATTATTACTACTCTTTGAAACAATGTTGTCTTCCAACACCCTTTCCTATTTCACGAAAACTTTTTCCTTTTTTTAACTTTAAAATAATATTTACATTCACTAACAGAAATTTCCTTTTTTTGAATTCCATCTTATTTATTTCCTTTTTTTGAAAAAAACTTACTATTAGTTACTAAAAATAATATTTTAGCATTTCAGTTGCAACATACGAACTGAGACATGAAACTATGATAATTTTAAAACAACAATAAGTGCAAATATTGCAAAAAAATCAATTATTTACCGTTTAATAAAATGTGTACGCAGACATTTTCTGCTCAATTTGTATGAATTTTTGTGTGTTTTATTTTTTATTTTATTTGTTATAAATTTAAAATGTTTTGCATTGCTACCTATAAATAATTAGTACTTTATAGAATTATTAAAAAAATATGTTTGTTTTTAAATTTACATTAATAAGGTTGTCTTATTGAGAAATATATCCGTATTGATAAGTGTATGCAAACATTTTCGAGCATGTGTATATACATATATTCATATACATATACTCTGAGTCAATAAAGAATTCGGATACTGATTAATTTAATTTTTCAGCAGAGATTAAATAATACTGTAATGCCTTTTATTAGAAAAAATACATTTTATTAAATCTATATTTATAATTAATATTAAAATACAAAATTTATAAAAATAAAAATTATTATAACATTATTACAGTGGAAAAAGTAAAAAGAGGATATGATTGTGCTCAAAAAAGAACTAGGACATTCAAAATTCAATGATATTTGTTTATATATTTTATTCTATTAAATTTTATTGGTAATCCTTTATTATTTTTAATTGCTATCAATCTTCCAGGCATCGATTCTATAATTTTTTGCATATGGCAGGATCGACTTTGGTCCATTCATCCTTTAAAATCAATTCTAAATCTTTTTTGTTTGTTACTTGATATTTTTTTAATTGGATTTTCAAATTAGCCCATAGATGTTCAATCACATTAATGTCTGACGATTGTGGAGGTGTTTTTACCACATGTCGACAGTTATAAAGTAACCACAAATGCACGTTGCAAGCTTTGTGTTCGGGATTGTTATCTTGATAGAAATGGAAATTTTGTCTTATTCCCAATTTTTCGGCGCTATAAATCATATTTTCTTTTAAAATGTTAATATACTGTTTGTGATCCATATTTCCATCAATTATACAAAGATTGCATTTATCGTTTTAATAATAAGTTATTGTGTGATTTAAGCAAATAAATGTTAGATCATATTTCCACTTCGGCGCTAGAAACCATATTTTCTTTTAAAATGTTAATATACTGTTTGTGATCCATATTTCCATTAATTATACAAAGATTGCATTTATCGTTTTAATAATAAGTTATTGTGTGATTTAAGCAAATAAATGTTAGATCATATTTCCACTTAATCATTGAAACGCGCTGACAGAGAACTATTTTTGATACTACTGTGGTCGAAGACTTTTGGACATACTATGTATGGTTGTTATTTCAGTATTCAAACTACAAAACACACACAAACTAAATTAATTCACATTTCGTTAAATCCGTAAAAAAAATCTATAAATATTGTAGGTGACCACTTTCGAAAACTTAATTTAAATAATCAAATATTATATCATCGATTAAACTGAATTAAGTCAATGTGGAGTGAACAGAAAAAAAGTCTCATGGTCATTTTAATATATGTATGTATGTAACCACTGTAGATGTGATCTTTGTGAATCAGTAGTTTTTTTTCTAAGAAGATTTCGTTTTGTACGTGTGTATCAATTTAGGGACGTTATATGAGTAAATTCACATGCGGTTAAAATTTTTATTATGTTTAGTTTATGTTCAGATTCGTGGAACGTCCCTGTAAAGGTGAAAATGGTTGACTGTGCAATTGCTTGTGCAGAAAAATCTAAGTTAAATTCCTGTATCTTACCCTTATTGTCTAGAATCGCTTTCACTTGCAGTATTGCCAATGGCGTTATAATTGTAATTATCTGGAATATCTAATTAAATATCAACGAAATTTTTGTCCAGAATTATTTTTTCATTTTTTTTATACATTTTATGCCAGTATTTAAATTCAAGATATGAATAAAAATAAACAGAATTTCGAACAGTAAACTTATAATTAATTACTGCAATTTTTATTTTTATATAAATGAGATACGAATTCAAAATTTCCAATAATTGAACTGCAAACCAATATAATTTTGTTGCAATTCATGTAAAAATTCATGGCGAACTTATATATTGTTTTGACATTTTCATATATGTTATGGGTGAACAATTTAAATTTATGTCCAAATAGATTAATTAATATTTAGACATTAAGAAATCTTTGGCAATTTTTAAATTTTGGTCATTTTATTGTTTCTAAAACTGTTGCCCCTAAACCAATATTTTTCTTTGTCTTGACTTTTTTTCGGTTTTTCATTTTTTCTTGATTTCTGTTGGTCCAGGAAAAATGTCAAAAAACTGTCTAAATTCTATTTCTATTGAACTTCTTCTATCCTATGTGGTCATCTTGTCTGTTCTACCTAACAGTCCACTCCCCCGTATTCCAAATAACTGATCTTTCTATGTTGGAGCAATTTTACGTTTACATCCGATGATATTTTTCTCTTTTTTCTTCAATCCTTCTTTTCTTCATTCTTAAATCTTCTTAAGAAAATTATGCATATTTTAACTCCATACGTACTTGTTACTACAGCTGTTACCCGCAAATAGATATTTTTCTCCAATATTTACTTACATTTTTTTTAGTTTCTTGTTTTTTCTTCTAGACTTTTAATAATCCGGGAAAAAATCAAAAGACCTCGCTAAACTGTCTCTCGCTGGTGTACTAGAAAATCTCCTCTATTCCCTATCATCTCTCTCTCTCTGTTTCACCTTACAATAACCCTACATTTCAAATGACCAGTCTAGCTTTGCCAAAGTTGTACGTTTACATTCGATGATATTTTCGTCCTCTTGCGACTTCATTTCTTATTTCTTTCCAAGAAAACTATGGATATTTTAGCAATTCATGTAGTTTCATCTTTTTGCCACAATTACGAAATATTTTATCATTCATTTTGACCAATACGAAAATACCGCATTATTTATAGAATAACCCAATACTTCCTACAGCAGTACTTTTTTGTTAATAATTTTTTCACATGGGTCTTTAGTTAGAATTTCCAGTAGATAACATCAATTTTAGTCAGGAGTCCAATTGGAGTACCTGGTTATTAGTGTTAAATGAAAATCGTTCAGTTTTATTAGTTGGCAAAAATGAAACTGAAGGATTTAAATATTCATTTGCCATCTTTTATTGTCCCAAGTCTGAAATTTTGATCATTTCACAACGATTTGTAGAAATTTCTTACCTGACAAATCACTTACCTAAACAGGTATGATTTTCATATAATTGTCGAATCATTGCTCGATCCGTCCAAATAATAACCCATCACTAATAACATCGAAAGTAAATATTTATGAGCACGTTTAAATTGCTCAACGAGATGACGTAATAACTAGTTTGAAATATAATTAACAGAGCAGTGTAGTAGTTGATGCTCGACACACCTTGGGTATTTCAGTTTTTTAACGATATTTTACACGTCGCGAGCTGAAAAAGTTGTCGATGCGAGCGAGAGAGGGAGGGCACGTTGTAACATTTAAACTATACTTGTATGTAGTGAATTACTATACAATTAAAATTTCAAGCTAGGTATTTATTTGAGAATTGTATGGATGTGTCTTATTAACACCGAATCTTTTTTTTTTGTTACAAAAATTGATACCAGTCATAATATTATGACGAATGAAAAGGTGGAGATGTTTAGGAAATGCAATCTGGTTAGTGGTTTTTTTTAGAATAATTTTTTTAAGCGACTTTGTGATTTTTTTACAAAGAAAGTATTAAAGATATCAATTTGAAATTTTACATCCATATTTGCTGATGTATTGAGATGTTAGATTATTTTTTTCACGCAAAAAACGTGTATTGTATTAGCAATTCAGAATAACAATTTCTATTGGTGATTGTAAATTTATCCTCTACTTTTTAGGAATTAGAAATAAACAATATGTTTGTTAAAAATCTTTGATAAAATAGTATAAAAAAAAGAACACAAGATCTTTTGATATATCATATCAACGAATAGAGTCAAAAATTATCAAGTTGGGTGATGAGTGACTTCAGTGCAACACCCCAAAAAATAATAAATATATATTGTGTAAGGAAAAAATATTTTTACTATTTATTGATAGATAAATGTTTGGTTGATTTTGACAATGCGCCATTTTGTAACATATTAGTGTTATATATCGTTTGAAAGGTGACATTTCACAAAACATTTAAAAATAGATTTAAACGAAATCAGTCAAAAGTTATTCATATTGAATATAAGTGAAAAATCACTAACATTTTCGACACATTTTACTTTTTTATTATAAATACTCATTTTTCAAGACTTGGCAAAAATTGAAAGAGATTTGCTAGGAATTTTTGATGCTTCTACTGGTATAGTCCTGAATTTATATCGTCAGACTGACATTTTTTCCAATCATTGCAGAACTCCCTTAATGGAATAAACTTGATTTTAATACAGACCTGCAAAAATCACTTATCTCTGTTTTTTGGCCAAAACTCAAAAAGTTCTACACCGATGAAATATTGGATCTATTCAAAAAATGACAGAAGGTCATAGATCAGAATGGCACATATTTGATTTAATAAAAGTTTTGTAAAAAAATAAAAGATGTGTTTCAATTTCGCTTCAGTTTGTAAAAAGACATTTTCCTAAACTAATATTAAAAAAATATAAGACAAGATCTTCCAAAGTGTCACATCAACGACTAGAGCTAAAAATTGCTAAGACGAGTGCTGAATGACCTCATTATATCACCAAAATAAATAATAAAGAGTATATTTATTTTTTCCATAAAGTAATTGTTTTTCCAAAAAGTACCAAGACTGGAATTTATTAGAAATCTTACAATCATTGTTGAATAATCAGAAAGAAGCCTAAAGAAGGATATTTGTTTTCTTCTAATCATACATTTCAGAATGAATAACATAATAAAATAGTATAGAAGATCACAGAGAAGTTTAGTACGCATGTTTTTATGGAATATTGAAGCTGGAATGTTTCTAATTATAAAATAGATTCTTATTCTTCCTATGGTAGATATTTTTTGAGATACTTGTTGAAAACATTCTATTTAACAAATTGTTATTTTTGAGTAAATTTTCACATTGTATAGTACAATAATTTGAACTGTTCTACGTTCTATATATTTATAAGAAGAAAAAGGACAAAAAATTTAGAATAAATTTGTGTACGTGTCTTTGAAATCTCGTAATGAATTACTTTAATATATTAAAAACAGATCAAGAACTGCTTGTCATCATGTGATTACGGCCATAATTTCAGCTCGTTGCTCGAGTCTGATTGCTACTCGAAATTAAACCCATTATATTTATATTATTCTACTTGTAAACATTAATGTATGCGTAGGACGTACCATCATGTATGTACGCATGGAAAGAGCGTCGTTGATTGAGATTAATGTTGGCGCGGTTTAAATGCCAGCAAATGAAGACGAGTCGATGGTTTAGTGGCACGCGTGGACCGGCGTACATTTCTTAGAAACTGTATTTTCGAATAACCAAAACGTTTGTCTATTCAAATGTACGGATTTGTTTGTACCTACTCGTGTATAATTCGTGAGTTTTCAATATTGATTTCTTTAAGTCTATTCCATTTATAGAATTACATTTTCTCATGTTTACATTTAGTTATTTCAAGTACAATATATTTCTAATAAATTACTAAATTTTGTTGAAGATTAATAATACAGGGTGGTCCAAATAAGACTAAAAGGTAATAAATTATAGTTAGGAAGTAAATGCACATTTAAACCCTTGAGTCTCATTCTGTCGCTCTCTCTCTATTACTCTTTCTCCCCCCCCCCCTCTCTATATATATAGTGAGAGAAGAGGCAAGTATTGGATCGGTCGAAGTGGAAAATTTTGGAAAAAAATCTTCATTCAGCAATGGAATGAGAGGAGTTGATAGTGATGATTGGGTTGGCTAGCAAGTAATTTCGAAAATTTTAATAAGAAACAGTAACAATGTTAAAAAATATAGGGAACTTTGTTACTCAAAAAATTAAATGAGCTAAATTATGATGTTCTCACCTATCCTCCATATTTGCCTAATCTTGCACCATCGGATTACAGTTTATTTTGATCTTTGTAAAATTCGCTCGATGGTAAGAATTTTAATTCTTCGGACGATTGCAAATGCACCCGTCAAGATTGTTTGTGGAAAAAGATGTGAGGTTCTAGGAGGATAAAATTTTGAATTTTCCCGACAAATGATAAACCGTTGTGGATTAAATGGGTTATGGATTATTTGATAAAGTTCCCTATATTTTTAAACATTATCAAATAATTCATAACCCATTTTAATCCACAACGGTTTATCATCTGTCGAGATAATTCATAATTTTATCCTCCTAGAATCTCACATCTTTTTCGACAAACAATCTTGGCAGGTGCATTTCCAAACGTCCGAAGAATTAAAATTCTTACCATCGAGCGAATTTTACAAAGACCAAAATAAACTGTAATCCGATGGTGCAAGATTAGGCAAATATGGAGGATAGATGAGAACATCATAATTCAGCTCATTTAATTTTCTGATTCTGCAAAGATATGTATGATCTAGTGTTGTTTTGGTGGAAGATTACTCTTTTGCTGTTGGCTAACTCTGGCTGTTTTCCTAAATATTTGCCTTCAGTCGGTCCAATTGTAAATAATACTTCTCAAAATATATTTGTCGCCTTACTTTGGAGCACTGTTCTTTTTTAAATAGAAAAAATATATTTATCCAAAAAAGAAATTGATGAACAGTTAGGCCAAAGAAATAAAGAAAGAAAAAGGAAGTCATTGGATTGGTTGAAGTGGGAGGTTTTTGGAGAGGTTTTCATCTAGCAGTGGATTTAAAAGAGCTGATAACGATTATATATATATATATATATATATATGATTTTCCAATAAGCGCTTCAGAAGTTTGAATGGAAATAAAACCAAAAGTACTTAATTAATTAGTTATTTATTTATTTTTATTTTTAAGCATATTCTATGGCTTTACTGATGGAACAAAATTTCACTCGTATGACCATCATGACTTCTCTTGACATAGTGCATTCGTTTATTTAAATTTTTAGTCACTCTTTCATATAATTGTGTTCCAATTTCATGAATTACGTGTTCAATATTTATTTTTAATACTTTTGTTGTTTGTGGTTTATTATCATAAACCATTGATTTCACATAACCCCACAAAAAAGAATCCAATGGAGTTAGATCAAATAATCTTGGTGTCCAATTGATGGTTCTATTTTGTGAAATAATGGACTCATTAAATTTTCGTTTCAATAAGTTTATTGAAATTTTTCTAATTTCTAAACCTTGTTTAAGTGTTAAATGCTCCATGATAATTTGCCAAACTACTCTAAGTTAAAATATCAAAATGAGCTTAAAAAAATTCAAACATGGCTGCCACCAGTTGTTAAAGTTTTGACATTCTTATTGGAAAACCCTATATATGTAATTTTTGCTTAAGAAAGCAAGAATCAACGCAATCCGCATATCCTTAACACCATTACCGTTTCATACTGCAGTACCAATTAAATATTCCAATGTGAAGGTCATTACAATTTGCCTGTATTCGTGTATTCGGTTATACAGATGTTCGTCAATTCGTTCGAAGGACGATTTTTCGTACACGAAGAACAGAGATCGTCGACAGTCCGCGGTTCATTCGAATAAAATACATCCGCGTGACGCTACATCTTTTGTGTCTGTGCGCCGGATTTAATGGCATGTTGTCTTGAAGAAGACAGAGGCAACGATTTAGTGAACGCGACGTCGTCGTACGTTTCTTTGTTTTATTTCGACTGTGCGACCAGAAGTTGAAGGTCACGGTGCAGATTTTATTATACGATGCGACGTGAAGTTTATTCGTTAATCCATATCACACACACACACACACACATCTATCCATCATACACACACACGTGTGTGTGTATTTTATCTGATACTTCAGTGCTTTTGTTGCTCGGAAACATTACAATTAGAGCCTTTACAACCACTAAACTTTTTAATGATATTATTGTTTATTTATTCACTGTAGAATGTAGGTATTTGGGATTTTATTACAGATTTGTGTAGAGAGGCAATGGCTTGTTTTAATTGGAAGAAACGTAATAGAGCAGTTGGATAAAAAGGATAGAAATGAGAAAAACTATTCATTATAGATCGATTTTTTTTAATATAGAGTCATCCACATGTGGCTCCTTGATTTGCGTTTTATTAAAAAGAAACAAAATAAACTATACACATGTTTCTCTATACACCATCCTATATACGTTTCTTTTTTTTTTAAAAAAAAACAAATCTAGGCGTCACATTTTGATGGGCCTGTATATACAAAGGTTAGTCAAATATAAACCGAACTTTTTTCCGTATTCTTTATTAAATTAATATTTTTCAAATGTACACAAAAGTGATTTTTCTAATTTTTTTCATCGCCATTTAAAATTTCTATTAACAGTTTTCCATTTACATTTAAATACTTTTGCCACCCAATTGTAAGTTTTTTGATTTTTATATCGTGGAAAATAGTATAGCATATTCAAACCTAATATTCAAAATAATCCGATTAAAATTGATGGATATATAGGCATATTAGTTTTTTCACAAATACTTCTGTAAACTAGTTTTGAAACTTTAAACGTGTTTTCCTGAAAATCGCATTTTCCAAATCGATGACCAAAATATCTCGAAAACGACTGTATTGATTTATTTCAAATTTTGCAGGTTTATTATATAAGATTTTCCAATAAACACTTCAGAAGTTTAAATGGAAATGAAACAAAAAGTATTTAATTAATTAGTTAATTATTTTTTTAATTTTTAAGTATATTTTATGGCATCAATAATGGAACACAATTTAGTCTAATTTTTGGTCACTCTATCACATAATTGTGGTCCAATTTCATTAATTATATGTTCAATGTTTATTTTTAATTCTTCTGATGTGTGTGGTTTATCAACATAAACCAATGATTTTACATAACCTCACAGAAAATAATTCAATGGAGTTAGATCACATGATCTTGGTGGCCAATTGATAGGTCCATTTCATGAAATAATGGACTCGTTAAATATTTGTTTCAATAAGTCTATAGACGTTTTTACAATTTCTAAACGTTGTTGAAGTGATAAACGTCCTATGATAATTTGCCAAACTATACTGAGTTGAAATTTCAAAATGAGCCTAAAAAAATTCAAACATAGTTGCCACCAACTGTCAAAGTTCTGACATTCTTATTGGAAAACCTTATAGATACAAAAAGGGGTCCTTGAACAAAAGATTTTTTTCTTTGCATAGTTTCTTTTTTATTGTCTAAAAACGAACGATTTTTCATCGAAAATCGAATTTTAATTATAATATCCATCATTTTGTTCCAAATCAATATTTTGAAAAATTAATAGTTAAAAAAACTATATAATTTTATGTATAAAATAAATCTTCTTCATTTTTTGATTTGATACGATCCAAATCTGAGCAACAGTGGTAACCGCAAACGTTTTTTTTCAAAGGACTTACAGAAGAATGACTATATCTCTTCTATTTTAAAATGTTTCTTATTGAATAAAATATGTAAGCTTCTCTCAAATAAACGTTTTTAGATACCCGAACATTTGTTGTTATAGTTCTTGAAAAAATCCCAAAAGTCACATTTTTTCGATCTCCTGACTGAGTTTTACTCCTTAAGGAAATCTGAAATTTTATATCTCATGACCTTATTTCTCTCTTATCCATACCTATTTTTAAAAAACGAATTTATCACCCGATTGACTGAAAAATATGTGAATAAAAACTGTTAAATGAAAACGTCGATCGACTCGATAAAGATTTAAAGTGCTCGAGGTGTACAGATAAACATTTCCGTCTCTCGAGCGTTTATTTATTGATGAAACAGGAAGTATCGTTTCCCAAGTACGACGTACGTACCGACTCTCTATTAATCCAACAAGTACACCAATAAATTATAATCGCACGTCCATTCATAGAGCGAAAATTAGAGCTCGCAACTCGTTCAACGCAAAAACAATTCCCCAGTGACCCATTGAAACGGACCGATAATGTTGAAATATTATGGTTTGGGATAAGTGGTGGTGGTTGGTCGTCGGATGGAGACTGTGGCACGAGAGAGTATCGATACGTCGTTGCGACGACGACGACGTACACATACATACATTTACACATACACGCACTTGTGGGCCGGCAGACAGACGACGCTGGTATTATCGTACGTAAGACTCGACTCGATAGTATGTGTGTTTGTGTGTGTATGGGCGTCGGGCGTCTCCAAGTGACGCCCGGTTTACCGAGGTCTTTGGTCCACATTCTGTGACTTATCGATCGACACATCGCATCGTTCCACATATAACAGTTATACGCAGTCGATAGCGACGACACAGACGGCTCCATTCGCCGTCGTTCCGCGTCCCGTTGTGCGTCCGCGACCGCCGTCGCCATGTCGTATAGCGCCGTAACGACCCCGGAGTCGAACGCGTTGCGTCGACGGCGGGGATCCTGTACTATTCGACACGAGCGTCGATTAACACGTTAATCGTACAGTCGTGCTTATATCGATAGAGTTTATATATATATATATATATATATATATATATATATATATATATATATATACATATACATGCTTGAAAATGTCTGCGTACACTTATCAATACGGATATATTTCTCAATAAAACAACCTTATTAATGTAAATTCAAAAACAAACATATTTTTTAATAATTCTATAAAGTACTAATTCTTTATACATGGTAATTTAAAACATTTTAAATTTATAACAAATAAAATAAAAAATAAAACACACAAAAATTCATATAAATTGAGCAGAAAATGTCTGCGTGCTCATTTTACTAAATGGCAAATCATCGATTTTTTTGCAATATTTGCACATATTATTGTTTTAAAATTATCATAGTTTCATATTCCAGTTCTTATGTTGCAATTGAAATGCTAAAATATTATTTTTAGTAACTAATAGCAAAGTTTTTTGCAAAAAATAAATAAGATGGAATTCAAAGAAAGGAAATTTCTGTTAGTGAATGTAAAATTATTTTAAAGTTGGGAAAAGAAGGAAAAAGTTTTCGTGAAATAGGAAAGGGTGTTGAAAAACAACATTATTTCATTCAAAGGATAGTAATCAATTTTAAATCCACTTCGAAACCACTTTCTGGCCGATCTTCGAACTTAACATTTAGATAAGGCGTAAGATTGTGGCTTCAGTGAAAGAAAATGACCGAATAACTACACGCCAAATTGCAAACGATATTAAAGTACTATTTAAAAAACAAATCTGTGCTGATACTGTGCGAAAAATAATAAAAAGAGTGGGTATCATGAACCCACGGTGTTGCGCGTAAGAAGTCATTTATTTCACGTATCAATAGATAAAAACTGATTGCATTTGCAAATTAACACATTAATTAACTAATACAGTTTTGGGAAAACATGGTTTTCTCAGCCGAGAGCAAATATTGCATTTTTGAAATAAAAGGACTCAAAATTGTATGTACATCACTGAATAATAAAAATTTTGTTCCTACTATGAAACTCGGGGGTGGTAGAGTAATGGTATAGGGGTGTATAACAAGTATGGGCGTGGGATAAATGGAGTTTTTAGAATCCACGATGATAAATATGTTTAATTAAATATTATAAAACGAAATATAAAGCAAAATGGTGAAAAATGAAGTCTAGGTCCCGATTATAATTTTGTGCATTACAATGATCCGAAGCACACGCCAGAAGTTGTTAAGCTATAGATTTTATATAACGTTCCAAAACAGTTGCATACACCTCTCCAATCTTTAGTCCTAAGCTCTATAGAACATATGTGGTATTTTCTCGAACATAAATTCGCCAACATGGCATAACTGCAAAGGAAATGTTAAAAAAAGGTATAGAAAAAGAGTGGAATAAGATTAGTGCTAAGAAAACCACAAAAATTGGATCATTCCATGCAAAAAAGATTATAGAAGGTTCTTAAAAAAAGTGGCTATCTAACTAGTTACTAATTCACTTAAAAAGCTTATTTTACTTTATATAATTTTGATTTTCATTTGCTGTACGCAGACATTTTCTGCTCAATTTGTATGAACTCTTGTGTTTTTTATTTTTTAGTTTATTTGTTCTAAATTTAAAATGTTTTGAATTGTCATGTATAAATAATTAATAGTTTATAGAAAAAATTAAAAATGTATCTATTTTCAAATTTACTTTAATAAGTTTCTTTTATTGAGAAATATATCCGTATTAATAAGTGTATGCAGACATTTTCGAGCATGTGTGTGTATATATATATATATATATATATATATATATATATATATATATATATATATATATATATATAACCATTCAATAAGCCTTCGATTAACTCCTTTTTTTGCTTTTTTTTTTGCTTTGTACATAGCCGCGAAATTTTGACAACCTAATATATATATATATATATATATATATATATATATATATATATATATATATATATATATTAACCATTCATAAGCCAATCGATTAACTCCAGTTTTTGATTTTTTTTTTAAAATTTTAGAGCTGAAGCAATTGAGTGCCTTCTGACTTTTTATATTTAAAACAAATTTCCCTACTAATTAACTTTAATACTTCACAATATCAAAACTTTTTGGTTATTGAATAATAAATAATTCATTTCAGAAGCCAATGTGATAAACTCCATACCTTGAAGTGAATCATTGCAAAAATGCCATTTAAATTCATATATGATTTTAGTTTAATATGTGATAATGAAGTTTTTCTGTAATAAAAAAATTTTGAAGATTGAATTTAATGTTTTTTTTAAAAAAAAAATTCACTTGCTAAATCGATTCATTCCCATAGTCATGCAAAATTGTAATAATAGGAACTATTACTCCTTGGATACATTTTCTTATGCTTTTTATACGTCATAAGATAGAAGCTACATCTGTAATAATACATTCTGCAATGTTTATTTGAATTTTTATTTCAAAAGGAATTTTTAAAAACCATATATATATATATATATATATATATATATATATTATTTTATCACTTTTCTGTTTTTTGTTTTATGAAGTTAATCGACTTGGCAAGTGGGTGGCTCATATATACGAGAGACGTTTGTTAAGTATGGTAAAAAAGTAAGAAAAAATAAATTGAAAAATGTAATTAAATTAATTAATTAATTAAATTAAACAATAAATAAATTTACATATTTACCAAACGACCCTCGTACATATATATATATATATATATATATATATATATATATATATATATATATAATATAAAAACGCGCACATACAGTTGGAGACAAAGTTATTCGCACTTTTCTCAGTTCATAACTTTCATACTTTTCACAGCTAAATTAATAATAATAGAAAGTAAATAAAACAATTTTTACATAAATTATATTCATCTATGTCCAGATTTATCCCATTCCTTAAACCCCTCCATTTCATTATTTGTCGAAAGTACATTCTGACAGATTTAATATAACTATTCTAATGAAATATTAGCGCAAGTAGTCGCGGTTCGGGCATTCAACGAAACGTACAAACATTAAAATAATGACGACGTGACGTTGAAAAGGACGCAGGAGTGTCGCGCGCGGTCGTTTATATGAAATACAGGACACGCCGGAGTGCAAAATATGTACACGAATCGAGACCGACGACTATACGGGCGTAGGAGAATTCGATAAATTACGCTGGTGGCGGAATCTCGCTAGACGGACGTACCGGATTGCTGATCTCTCGAACAAATAAATTGTAAATCTGCGCATGTGGCTCTTAAACAGCTTATATATATATATATATATATATATATATATATATATATATATATATATATATATATATATATATATATATAGAGAGAGAGAGAGAGAGAGAAGGAAGGAACTAGAGCGTTATAAGCCCTTTGGTAACAATTGTAATAGTGGATGACGTAGAGCTTTTTTTTCAATTGAAGGTCGGACTATTTACTGAAAGGATCGAGAGTTTGTGAGTCTCGGGCGTTAATAATCTTATGATTAATTGCATCGAACCTTAGTCCTCATATACACATATAGGATTATCCAAATGTGACGCCTAGATGTGTGTTTTATTGAAAAGACATGTGTATAGGAAAATCTAGGCGTCACATTTGGATGATCCTATAGAAATGAAATAATTATCTTTTTTAACAAAATTCGAATACTGACTTGAAATTATTGACAATATTAACAATAGGTTTACGGACGTTTCATGTATACCTATCTCTACGGACACGCGTCAAATTGACGCATGAACAAAATCATACATTTTTTTAAAAAAACAACAATTATACAGTATTAATTTATAAATGAAACTATAAGATATACATTTATATAAAATTTATAATATTGAACATTATATAACATTACATTTATTCCGCGTATCCTTTACACCTATACTGGTAAAAAAATTATCGGTTGTTATACTCCTGCCTTGATGTAAATATGATTCGACTAACTTTAAAACTACAAATTCGTCCAAGTGTTGAAGTTCGCGTTTCATCTTTACCCAGATTAAGGAAACCATTTATTAGATATTTTGAATTTACATCTATTGTCAACTAAAACTTTATGCCAAATTTATGTGACTTATTTGGCATATATTGCGTGAATCTGCATCGGACTTTCGTAGGGAACAGTTGTTCGTCTATTGAAATATTTTCATGAGGTTTATATCAGGATTTACTATTATGTATAAATTTGTTCCATATTTCAGATATCAATGCAAATTTATATTGTACGTAAACGTTCAGATCGTTCTTTTCTTTTATCAAATCATATGAATCGAAGAATTTGCGTAAATTGATCTCTAGATATTGTGCTCGAGAAGAAAATGAGTCCCCATTTCTTCGACCATAAATAAAAATCTTTTAGTGACTTAGTTTCATATGCTTCCCGAGCATACCACATTGCCTTTTCTGTATCAGGGTTTTCCAACTAGCATTAATGCTTACGATTGCGTCAAATTGACGCGTATCGTAAAGATAGATATACCACATACATAATTTCAAAATTAGAAAGCTTTGAAGAAAATTAATTTCGCTATTTTATTTGTCTCGTTAAATGGATAAAAGTCAGCACAAGTGGTAGAAGAAAAATGTTAAACGGTTTCTGTAAATTCCCTCATGAAATTCGAAATGCGTCAAAATGACGCGTCCCGTGAATCTAGTGTTAAACAAGATTTATAATCATTTATATTAATAGAAAGCAGTTGTTCTTTTTTACATCTAGAGAAAAATTTTCGGGAGATTTTTCAAATTATGTACACTAAAAGTCGATGTACGATTTTTAAGTGATGTCTAGTTCTAGTATTTTCAAATAGTGATCCTAAATTAAAATTAATTAAAAAGAGTTTCTCTCAAAAATGTGTACTGAATTTTATTTACAGTTTTTCGTTGTAACTAAAATTAATGTACAGCAATACCTCGCATACTCCGGCTTCGATTAGTCCGATTTGAAATTTACAAAAAAAATTTTTACTTGAAAAAAATCCTACTAAAAAGTTATTCTTGAAAAAATTCTAAAAAATTAATACATAAAAATTTTTTTATACACAATTTTCGAGTTTTCACCTTTATTATGAAAACATAATAAAAAAAAAAACGAAATCGTATATGCACATTATGCGAAACGCATGCGCAGTTCTAGTTTTGTGGTCTTTTTTTCTTTTTCTATTAGTTTTTGATTCGCAACTCTAGAATAAAGTCGATTTTTTGATAATTAAATTTTATTAACCCATCTGAAAATGAATTTAAAATCTATTTAAAATAAATGTATAAACCTCTGTTTTTGGTTTGTTGATACATACAAACATTTGAATATATTACTCTCGTTTTATATTTACTGAGAAACAGGGAAAAAATTTGTTTGGAATCAATTAACGTTTTTTGTATGTAGTTAGTGTTTCGATTAGTCTGGTTTTAAATATCCGTTTAATTAGTGAAACCGATTAGCCGGACTATGTGAGGTATTGCTGTATTTTTTTTTATACTTAAAAGAAATTTTAAATAAAACTTAATTTTGTAAATATCGTATAATTTTCAGTGACATTCACTGTGTAATTAAGCTCTTTTCGTATAAATTATTTTGTCGGTAATTCAAAGTCCTAAGACTTGATACCTAATATCTAAGACTATTCATGAACGTTTCGGATGAAACGAATTTTCCTGGAAACCATGTAATTATCCTAGCACAAGCACCGAAATATTCGTCTCAACTACTCCACGATTCATTCGACGGTCGCTTCCATCACAGCGGATTATGAATGTTCGACGACGTCGTATTAAGACTGTAATCCTGTAATGAACACGATAGCAAAATAATTCAAAACTGGTCGGTACGAGTGCCTGCGTGCATGCTGGCCGCGCATGACGGAGCTTGCGGCCGTGCCGGCGCCGAACGTCGGTCGTGGCGACGGCCGGTTGCACAGACAGGCAGACATCGCGGCGCCGCGACGCCTCTTTCGACTGCGTATAAATCGTATAGCGTGTGTTCGATGCAGTAACTATATCGACGGACGAGAACTGAGCGGTTTAATTGCAGACTGGTTTAATTAGTAGAACTGGGTTTATTGATGTACGTCCTCTTTTCACATCGACGCAAATGCATATGAAATCAATATGATTTACCAACTGAAAAAAATCAAATATGAGAATTTTTATACTTTTATAAATAAGCCATGTATTTTGAAAGTGGGATAAGTCATTTTTATGTTATTTTGAGATATTAAATGCTATGCATTTAAATGTGCATAAAAATATTTATGCTTGTGTGAAGAAATTTAATTTATATTTGTTATCTCTGTTACTTGTATTTTTCTCAATGTAAATATTTTTTCACAGACGTTAACGAATTGCTATTTTTCATTACTGTAAATTGACTTAAGCCACTTCAAAATCAATTATGAATTTATATTAATTTTGTACGATGTGTTTTATTAAAATGATGATTTATACGACAGTAAATAACTTAAATAAATTAATAATATTAGTATAAATAATTTATAAAACATATTTCATATAAATCTTTATTCAAGTATTTTTTCATTGTCATTAATAGAAGTGATAAAATCTTCTTTCATTTCACTTTGTTTCAAATTTTTTTAAAAATTATGGTCAATTGGGATTGTATAGGGAAGCAAATCCATTATATTTTTATAATTTGCTGTATTAACAGGTAGAAAATTTTGTATATAAAAAAATTATTTATATTTATGAATAATATTTTGGTCTTTCTTTTTTTGGCAACGAATCCTAAGTTAGAAATTTTGCAATTTTCTCCAGAGTAAGTTTATAAATCTTTTTTTTACTATCATTATAAAATCTTTTTCATTGAATTTTTAATTAATTGGCCCGATTTTGGTCTACATTTTTTCTCGCCTTGAAATTGCTTTTTGAAATTACTTGCATTCTTCTTTTTCTAGGGTTAACATTTTTTTATGCTATAGATAATATTTTTATAAATTAAATGTGCATTGAAAGCCTTCTAATACCCTTGTGTAATAATACAAAGATGATTGACCTAATTTACTTTCTGATAACATTATACAAAAAATAATTCCAATAAATTCTTAAATATTATATATACTCTATTAGACAACAATATATTTTACAAAACTACAATTTATTTTTTATTTTATAGAAAGAAAAAAACAACTTTTTAGTCCACTAATTATTATAGTTCTTCATTCTGCTACTGATTTATAGAGACTGAAAATTGAATAACAATATCATATTCTTTTCGCATTAAACGGGGAATTCTTAAATTATTAAAAATTGAATTATTTTTAAGTGAAAAAAATCTGTTCTAAGTGTATTATACATGTAATACTAAATTTATTGTAAAACATAATTTATCTATAAAAAATTTTTTGTATAGTGTCTTATACAATTTTGAAAAAATAAAAATGTAAGGTCATCCAAATGTGACGCCTATATTTGTGTTTTATTAAAAAAAAACATGTGTATAGGGTGGTGTATAGGGAAACATGTCTATAGTTTATTTTGTTGTTTTTTTTTTGTAATAAAATACAGATCTAGGCGTCTCATTTGGATAATCCTATATTTTTATTTCTGTTTAAATTAAAAATTTCTATTGACGAAATAGTAAGAATTTTTAAAGTAATTTTAAGTGAAATGGTAAAAAATAAAAAGACCATATATTTTTGTAACTATAAACAGATTTAACTCATTTTTCTCAAAAAATGACTTATGACACTTTCAAAATAAACTGCTCAGATGTAGAAAGGAATTGTTATTATAGATTTAAAATTAAAAAAAATGTCATCTCGTTTGATTGACAACAAATTTTGTAAATAAAATCTTATTTTAAAAGACCGAAACTAAATAATTGGTACAATCAGATTGTTGTTGTTTTTTTTTAATTCCACAACACACATTCCGGGAATTCTTCTAATACTCCCACAACGTATCTAACAGTTGTACGAAAATTGAGGTACAATTACACGCACTAAATTTAGATTAAAACAAAGTGGTTATAATTTCGTATCTCCTACGAAACACTTAAAACACACGCAGAAAAAAACACACTCATACATATATATATATACGACTCGTGGAACGTGTGTTCTCGAATCCTTTTTTTAAAAATAACTCGTTTTTAATTGAGACCGAAAATGTCGCTCTAGATTTTCCCCATGTTGAAAAATTGACCCACTTCATTCGTGCCGAATTGTTTTCTTCCGCTGGAAAAAGCGTGCCATTACAAGTGTCGGCAACGGCTATTTGTCTTTTGGGTAAGGTTTTAGTGCTGTACTTGTCGAGCGACTGTCTGCCGTGTCGGGATGCGATTTCGACGGGGACACATTGCTTGTTGTTTTTTTTACTGTTACGAGCGGCGATTGTCGCGTACTGTGACAATGTAATTCGTTTTTTAAGTAGAAGTGCTATCAACAAGAACAAAATGTATATTTTCTAACGTTTATATATATATATATATATATATATATATATATATATATATATATATTCTGTTCACTTCATCCATAAATGTTTCCTTTAGTATCGATGAGTTGTCCCAGATGTATATACTTTTCAATTTCTTCTATTTCTCTTCCTTTTAGTTTGTTTGTTCTTTGATTGGAAAATTTATTAACTGTTATTTTTGTCTTGTCGAGTTTTATCATAAAACCTATCTTTTGACATTCATTATCAAATTCTTCTATTCGTTCTTTTGAGTTTTTCTGGATTTTTTGAGAAAATAATATCATCAGTAAATCTCAAGTCACTAAATGTCTCTCCATTTATTTTATCAAATTCTCAATTTAGTCTCTTGAATATCTTTTCTCATTATCAGTGCTTTTTTATATAATTGGATAGAGAAAACGTATTTTTACTGTTTACTGATAGATGGAGGATTGATTGATTTTAACATTGCACCATTTTGTGACATATTAGTGTTATATATCATTTGAAAGGTGATATTTCACAAAACATTTTAAAATAGATTTAAACGAAATTGGTGCAATAAGTAAAAAGTTATTCATATTGAATATAAGTAAAAATCATGAAATTTTCGACACATTTCACTTTTTTTATTATAAAAAAGGGAAAAAGTTGCGCAAGTCCATAAAAAATATCGTATTTATGGAGACACAATGCTCTACTAGACAAATAGCATCGAATTGGTTTAGTCGATTTCATTGACGATATTTTAAAATGAAAGGTGCTCGTTCTGGTCAACCTGTTGCCAATAAAATCTTGAAAAAAATTGAAGAAAATCGACATGTAAGCAGCAATGACACTACTAGGGAGCTAAACATTGATCATAAAATAATTTTGAATCATTTTCGTAAAGCTAGATATACAAAAAAGCTTGATATTTAGGTGCTAAACGATTTGACTATAAAAAAATTAATAAACCGAATTTCCATTTGCAAATCGCTACTGAAACTGAACGAAATTGGGCTATTTCTGAAAAGATTGGTACACGAGATGAAAAGTTGATAATATACGATAATAATGCTCGAAAAAGATGGTAGTCGAAGGGAGATGAGGTATCATAAACGATTGCAAAACCCGAATTGACACCAATGAAGATGATGCTGTGTATCTGATGGGATTGGAAGAGAATCATCCATTATAAGGTTCCACCGCCAGGCAGAACGGTTGATTCTGACCTTTACTGTCAATCGAAGCGATCAATTCAGAAAAAGTTTTCGAAATTAGCGAATAAAAAGGGCGTTGTTTTTCATCAAGATAACTCCAGACCACACACATCTTTGAAGATTCACCAAAAATTGAGAAAGCTTAGTTGAGAAGTTCTGATGCATCCTACGTATAGTCCTGATCTTGCATCGTCAGACTATGAATTTGTTTCGGCTATTACAGGATTCTCTTAATAGAGTAAACTTGATTTAAATAAAGATCTGCAAAAATCACTTGTCTCTGTTTTTTTGTCCAGAAACTCTAGAAGTTTTATACTGATGGAATAATAGTTTTACCTAAAAAATAGCAGGTCATAAATCAAAATGGCACATATTTGGTTTAATAAAAGATTTATAAACAATTTAAAGAATAATTTATAATTTCGCTTCAATTTCAAAAGATTTTTTTCCTAACCCAATTTATATATATATATATATATATATATATATATATATATATATATATATATATATATATATATATATAATATGTAGGACTGTAAAGAAATAATTACGGAACGCATAACGAATTTTTTCATCGTCGTGAATAGCGCAAATAGACTTTTATTACTTGAAAGAAGTATATCTCTCGTACCTGTAGAACGTGAACGTTTATAAACCTACCCACCCACAACAATATTAAAACAATGCAACGAACAACGTCGTACGTCGCAACGTTTCATTTAGTAAATCCCACCCAGGGAGAATATTAAGAATTGTAATGTATGGCGTTTTGCATCGTCGTACAGCAACGAACCGGTTCTGAACGTAAATTAATAATATTCGTAAGACAGAAGTGTGTGTGTGTGTGTATGTATATATATATATATATATATATATATATAATATAAAAGAGGAATTTAAATAAGAAGACTCATCCACACTGTACGTCCATTGTGTAATCGTTTAAAGAATCTTGAAAAGAATTTCTTTTTTAATAGACGTCTTCTTAAATCAAATGTTATCTCCATTCAGTTGAGAAAGATCTTTGAACAAGAAGAATTAAATATTTAAAATGATATTTTATAGATTTTTAGAAAATCTTCAGTTTCTTTATCAATTTCATCAAGTGTTATCAATAGTTATTAGATGGTACTACATCAAATGTTCGAATTTGAATGATTAAATGAAAACACAGTATTGTAAGGAAAAATATTTTATTTAATCGAAATATGTGCTATTCACATTAAGGGATTTTTATCAGTGTGTGGTACTAAATTATAGATCCCTCCCTTTCTTATAAAACTCTACGTCTTTAGAAGAAATAAAATATGTAAGTGCATCAATTATGGTCTCTTGATTATTGATAATTTGTTTTTTAAGAGAGATATCAGTATGTTTGAAAAAATTGTTGAAAATCAAATGATGACAATGGAAGTTAAAATAAAAGATATTGTAAAATGTCATAATCCAGCTCTGTTAATTTCTATATAGAGATTAAAGATGTATTCAGTCAAGTGTTTTAATAAAGAAAAATTAGTCCATCTCTATTGATTAGTCTAGGTTGTTGAGATCTTAGTTTTTCATGCATTACTCTTCAATTTCTTGACAGTAAGATACATCATCAGTAATTGATTATCTTTGCGGTAGAAACAAAACATGTTTGATTCCCTTTATAGACCACCATATAGTTACCATAACTTTATATGAGTACAATATTGGCTTGGGGAATTGTTTTGGTGCCGCATCGAAGTTTAACTATTGTCCAAATCTTTATCCTGTTATCGTACAATATCCATTTTTCATCACATTTAACAAGATGTTACAAAAATGAGCCATTATTATTCCAAATAACCAGTGATGACCAAATTTCCAACTGCCGTTATTTCTGACCTTCCATTATTCGTATATCACCAATTTGTCTAGTTTTTGCCTTTCCTATTATAGCTAAATGATAGAAAACTGTCATAGATAAAAATTCTAAATGTACAGCAAGTTCATGTATTGTAGTTTCATGTACAGAATTATCTTCTATATTTTTTTTCAATCTGTTATTAGTTGTAGGTCTTTTGCCAAAATCATTTTCAAAGTTCAAATTGTCAATTTGAAATTTCTAAAACCATCTTCTTATTGTTCGTTGATTTACAGTTCCTTCTTTGAATGTTGAATGTCAATGTTTATTTCTGTTTGTGCCAATTTAAATTCGTACAAAAATATTTCATTCTTGCTCCACAAACAATATTTTTCAAGGATTAACAAAGAACTCTTTTGTTGAAATACTAAGTGAATACTAACAGCACTGCGAGTGAAGTAATCGCTTTTATAGTAAACAACGACAGGAATAAACTTGTAAAAATCCTCTTAAGCTTTTAATAGTCAGTAATTAGATATTTCATGTGCTCAAACGTAATACAGGAATACCTCGCATTGCCTGGCTAATCGGTTCTACTGATTAGCCGGACTATTTGAAACCGGACTAATCGAAACAATAACTAAATACAAAAAACGGTTATTGGTTTCAAACAATTTTTTTCCTGTTTTTCAGTAAATAAAACGAGGATAATATTTTCAAATGTTTGTAACAACAAAAAAAAATCAGGGGTTTATACATTTATTTTAAATACATTTTCAGATGGGTTAATAAAATTTAATTATCAAAAAATCGACTTTATTCTAGAGTTGCAAATCGAAAACTAATAAAAGAAAAAAAGACCACAAAACTAGAACTGCGCATGCATTGCGCATAATGTGCATATACGATTTCGATTTTCTTTTTTGTTGTTTTCATAATAAAGGGGAAAACTTGAAAAATTGCGTATAAAAATAATTTTATGTATTCATTTTTTGGGATTTTTTCAAGAAACAGTTTTTAGTAAGATTTTTTCAAGTAAAAAAATTTTTTTTGGAAATTTCAAACCGGACTAATCGAGGTATAACTGTATTTGTTTTGATATTGCAGCAGATTTGTTTCAATATATTAGGTTGGCAAATATCTCCCTTCCGCCTTCTGGTCTTTTGAATTTCGCAGCTATGTACAAAAAAAAAAAAAAAAGCGGAAGGGAGATACTTGCCAACCTAATATATTGAAACAAATCTGCTGCAATATCAAAACAAATACAGTTATACCTCGATGTTTTAATAATTCACTCAATATTTTTTCAATATCTTGTGGTATTACGGTGATAATTTATTTATTTTTAACTATAGGGTCATCCAGATTTATGTTTTATCGAGGAAAAATAAAAGAAACTATACACATGTTTCCTTATACACCACCCTATACACATGTTTCTTTTTAATAAAACGGAAATCTAGGCGTCACATTAGAATAACCTATAATTTTGTATATTCGATCAATTTTACAGTTTTATGTACACCTCTTCAATCATCTGACATAAATCCCTTATAACATTTATGGGCAGATTTGAAAAAAATCCCTATTTAGATCCCTAGCACTTGTCTGTTCTATTAGTTGAGTTGCAACAACTTTTCATCACTTATTTCTCTATTACCAAAATTTTATTCAGTCGATATTTTCAACTAATTAACTCGTTAATCGAATAAAATACTTGTTGTATCAGATAACTCTGTCGATAAGACTTTTATGCTTAAAAAAATCATAACAAAAAAAAACTTGAATTAAAAATTCAGATTACAAAAAAACATGTAACCATACTTAAATTTCATTTACAGTAATATAAACCGTCCGATAAATTTCACATGTCATCATCTTCTGCAAACAATACCGTTGATTGAAATCCAACACTTGATTCAATCTCTTCATCTATCCAAATCGTACTACATACATACATACATTCGACATGCAAACAAATCCATATATCCACTCGGTCACTGGTTTGTGATCGATTTGCATATTCGTCTAGACAGATCGCCTCTCTGTAACATAATAAGTAGCGAAAATTAAACTACGATGACACTGATTGACAAGAGAAATACGTGTTAATTATTTTTCTTCTGAATACGAATGATTCGCATGTCGAAATCAGATCGATCGTTAATCAAAACCGGTTCACGGTTTTGTTTTGACAGTGGATAATTGATATGATGTTTATTATATTTATATATAAATATATATCATTTTTTTTATTAATTTGTACATATTAGATTAGTTAACGAGGCTGAAGTGTACGTTAATTATTTAGGTTTTATAATTAGAGAAATAATGTCAAACTAACATTCGTTCAAACTCTTTTTTATATAGAGTTTTCCAATAAAGGCTTCAGAAGTTTAAATGAAAATAAAACAAAATGTATTTAATTAATTAGTTATTTATTTTTAAATATATTCTATGACATTAATGATGGAACACAATTTCACTCTTTAATCTCTCTCATATGACCACCACGATTTCACTTGACAATAAATTCGTTTAGTCCAATTTTTAGTCACTCTTTCACATAATTGTGGTCCAATTTCACGAATTACACGTTCAATATTTATTTTTAATTCTTTTATTCTTTGTGGTTTATCAACATAAACCAATGATTTCACATAACTCCACAGAAAATAATTCAATGCAGTTGGATCACATGATCTTGGTGGCCAATTGATGGGTCCATTTCGTGAAATAATGGACTCATTCATCTCTTGTTTCAATAAGTTTATTGAAGTTTTTATAATTTCTAAGCGTTGTTGAAATATTAAACGTTCCATGATAATTTTTCAGACTATAATAAGTTAAAATGTCAAAATGAGCTTAAAAAAATTCAAATATGATATCCACTAGCTGTCAAAGTTCTGACGTTCTTATTGGAAAACCCTATACTTCACTTTCAATAATTCTTCATCCAATAGTATACTTGTATAAGATACATAGAGATGGTATTCTTTGGAATTGGAAATCGTTTCGAGTATATTGTTATATAGATTTAAAACAATTCTTGCACTGACAGGAAGATCCGGACAAATTAAAGATTCAGTTGTAAAAAAAATAAAGTAAGGTAATAGAATACACATATCCAGTATTTGAGTATGCCAAAAAAATCTTCATAAATTTCACTACCACTATCAGTTCCTATGTTGTTCTAATTTTCTTTATCTATTGTTTGTGGAATAAAAAATTGTAATATTGATAGAATAATTATTGGAATATCACTGTATAAATTGTTGCCATGCAAGAATTAAACTGACAATGAGGAAACAAATATTTGTATAATCGAAGATCACAAAATTTCTTCTATTTCGTTTTGTCACCACCTTACTGTATTCTGTAAGAGGTGACAAACGTCCGCTACTGTGACCAATTTCATTGTGTTGAGGAAGAATTATTAAAAAAAAAATAGACTGTATTGGTAAATAAGAAGAAAATCCGATTCATGACGAATTAATGGAACTTGTATGGGAAATTATGTTCCATTCACCATATTCTCCAAACCTTCAACCAACGTATTTCCACTTGTTCCATAGTCTAGACAACTATTTAAAATAGAAGCAGTTTAATAATTACAGTGATTTGGAAAAAAGTGTCAAGTTTTCTCCTCAGGAAAACTCAAGAATTTTATAAAAATGACATAAATAAATTATTAAATCGTTGGGAAAAGATTATAGAGTATGAAAATGTATATTTTGATGAATAAATTTACTTCAAAACGAAAATGTTTTTTTTAAATTTTCATATAAAAATAGTAAAAACTTTTCCGGATACCAGGTATATAAAGTACTACTGTCGTATTATAGAAAATGTTTGATGTAGGAAGAAGTTTGATGCTGAACAATAATTTAAATAGCAAAAAAAAACTAATCAGAAATTTTTTTGGAAAATATGTAAATGGAGCATAATTTCTCATCCAAGTTCCATGAACTCGTCATGAATCGTCTTTGCCATATCAAGTTGAGTGTTGTACTAAAAAAAAACAGAATTTTTTTCCTATTTACCAATACAGGTTGTTTTTTAAGTAATTTTTCCTGAACACATTGAAATTGGTCACAGTAGATGCTAGCAGTGATGTTTTTATAAATTTAAGAAACTTACAGTGAATGATTCTTAAAGAAGTCGATCAAATGCAAAGAAAATTTTTTTTAGTTTTAGTTTTATTTTTGATTTTTTGGCAACAGATTGTCTGGAGATAATGATGATGGATTACTTGGTCCATTTTTCATCATACATCAAAATCTGATTGAAAAATTGTTCGAGTGAGATGAGAAAATCATATTGGCAAAAAAAAGTATATATGCAGAGTGGTCCAAATAATATTGAATGATTTAGACATACATTTATTTTCTTATTATCATTTACTGTTCTTTACTATTCTCCAGTCTCATTTAGGCCTCTCTTTACAACGTTGTATTAACTTGAACTATTCTAATCATAGAATTATTTTATAATTTGGTAATTAACCCTTATCGGACGTTAGAATTTTGTACTTAACTTTCCGCTAGGTCGGAGATATATTTGAGCGCTTATTGTAAGAGAAGAGTAACTAAAGTTACTTGACATAAAAAGATAGTTTTGTGCATAATAATTTTTAGGCTCTTGAACATTTCCGAAGATTTGGCGTCCTATATTTGTAAAAGGAATACTTGAAGTTAAATTGTCATCATCATTGTCGATTTCAATACAATTTTCATCACAATCAGGAACAATTTCTCTTTCCACTTCGCTTTCCTCTTCACTTGAATATTGAATAGAGATCAATTTTTTTCCTTGACTGAAATACACTTGTATAACACTTGTATTACTGTCTCATTCATCACAAGAATTAAAATCATTTGCCGAATAATCAAAATTTTCATATATTTCAATACAACTATCACTGTTACTTTCCATATTGCTATAGTTTTTTTATTCATTTTTGGAGGAATAAAATATTATAATATAAGTAAAATAATTGCTGAAATATGACAGAACGTGTTGTCTGCTATCGAGTAAGAATTAAACTGTAAAAACATACAGTGTGTATATTCAGCAATAAAGACGTTGTTACTTGTTCAGTCTTGTCACCTCGCACGTGACATACGACTGAGAGCAAAATTGTAATGTCACGTGAGAGGTGACATACGACCGATAAAGGTTAATTAAGTACTGTTGAATATTGACAAAAATAGAAACTGATGAAATTTGTTTTAATTTTCAATAATCGTCGAATATCCAAACAGACGTTATAAATTTTCAACAAAAATATTATCATACATACGGTGTCACTTTTTGCGAAATGAACAACTTGTTTGTCTGACCTGTTATGAAATTAGGTCAAAGATTCAAGGATATACACACACACATACACACAGTTATCTATATCGATCGTGTAAAATCGTCTACGTGTTATTATTATATTTTTTTATGTCTCAAATACGGCGGAATATTATATTTCAACTAAATTGCCAGTTCATAAATCGTACATATTTATTTACATCTAAAGAATGAAATATAGGAAACGCGTCCGTCTCGACGCGAACGATTGTCGTCGAATAAATGACGTCGACTCGTTTATTTCCTGATCTATATGAGTACACGGAATTAGACTGCATGGTATCTGCATTGCGTTCAAAATCGTCTACATAAAATGAATCCATATACATAGTTACTTTATATAATTTTAATGAGTACGTAGCTACGAAGTAAAAATTTGTGAAAATTAGGTTACGGGAATAAATTAACACGAGCCATTAAACTGTCGCTGTTGACTTGGCATTAACTGATTCATTTCTACACAAATGTCTCACTCACCCTCAAACAATACGATTTTGCGCCAAACTGATATAAAACTCGTATATATTCAGATTTTCTCACTGAAAACAAATGTATTCAGTTGAGTCATAAATAATTTCAGTTTTTGCATGTCGACTTTAATTTTTAATAAAAAACAGCAATTATACTTAAATCAATTTTATATTCGCTAATATTTGCAATGACTTATTTGCTTGGTAGCTCTTGTATGCCTCTTGAATAAAATCCTGATGGTTTTGACTTAAAAAAGTTTTTGACAAACTTTCGAACTTGATCTCAATCGAAAAATCTGTACCCATTCTGCAGCGATCGAAAAATGATAATTGGATGGTGCCAGGTTTGGTGAGTTTGGTAGATGGGGATCTGACCACCCAAGCTCCGAAATTTTTTCTGCGTTACTCTTGCTGTACGGAATTTTGTGTTGTCATGGAAGAGGACAACTTTTTTTCTATTAACGGTCATAGGACATTTTTTGATCAAATTTTGGTGAATATGCTGCAGTTGTTGGACGTATATTTTTGCATCTATTGCTCCATTCCAAATTAAAAACTAAAAATGGATAATTCCACGACGGTTCCACCACATACAACATTATTTTTCTTCCATGTAAAATTAAAAAATAACACATTGAATTTAATTTCAATATTAGGTGTACCCATAAGTAATGTCGTTTTTTCAAATTTTAAAAACATTTTCATCTACTTATTAACCCTTTGAGACAGTATTTTTTTTATACGTTCGTGACAAAAATGCCGCATTTTTTTAAACTGTTACAGCATTCATTTTTTAGTATTTTTTGAAAGAGTGGTTAAAATAAATTCAAAATAAAATATTTCAATATTTATTTTAAAAAAAATATTGTTTTGTTGTAAAACTAAGTTTTAAAACTTAATATATATCTGATTACACACTACGAGTTAGACTCATTAGTCCATCTCAATGGGTTAAATAAAATTATTAAATAAAATAAAATTTTGTACAATATCAAAAAACGACATTACTTATGGATACACCTAATAATTGTATTTTTTATTTCCCTTTTTTGTAATAAATAATAATTTGTACTGAACTACTTAATCTCAATTCAGTTAATTAGCACACTTTTTAATATCTGTTAATTGCTTTATGTAAAATAGAGAAACTCACACATTTCAATATTTTGTGAGATGTCCTTTATGCTCGATGACTGCAGCAAATCTTGCTGGAATATTCTCTACCAAGCTCTAACATCTTAATTTGGGTATAAATTCCAACTCTATTTCAACAGTCAAGCAACTTTTTTATTTTTTTTAGTTTTTTCACTTGATAATTTCATCAATATCTTTCTCTAAATGTTCTAACGGATTTAGGTCAGGACTTTGGGGCGGTCAATCTAAAGGTCCAAATAATGTTTATTTTTTAATGCTTCTGTTGTTTGTGGTTTATCACCATAAACCAATGATTTCACATAACCCCACAGAAAAGAATCCAAATGCAGTTAGATCACATGATTTTGGTGGCCAGTTGATGGGTCCATTTCGTAAAATAATGGACTCTTTAAATTATTGTTTCGATAAGTCTATTGAAGTTTTTACAGTTTCTAAGCGTTGTTGAAGTGCTAAATGTTCCATGATAATTTGCTAAACTATACTAAGTTTAAATGCCAAAATGAACTTAAAAAAAATCAAACAAGGTTGCCTCCAGCTGTCAAAGTTTTGACATTCGTATTGGAAAGCCATATAGAGAAAAATATCTGGAAATAAACCCTGGAAATGTGAATAAATCGTGTAAAAAGAGACCTTGATGCATTTGCTGCCATTTACTATCCTTCTGTCTCATTAGGGCTATCCTAAATAATTTTATTTTTGAAAATAAAATCTTATCGAAATTTGTAATATAAATTCAGTTTTAAAAAAGCTTCTAACTATTGACACTGCTTGATAAATTTCATTTCCATACAGGGGAGTATTATAATCACTGCATGTCAATCACTAATACTACTGACTCAATACTTGACTAGTTAAATAGATAAATAGACAATTTTCTGAAGAGGAATTTTTCACAACTGAAAAAAAAAACAATAAAAGGGTTAATACAATAAATACAAATATTCTTAAGGGTTTGTATAGATATATTTATTACACTAGAATAGCAACAAAATTTTCGTTCGAAACATTGTATTTATTTATTTTTGGTTAAAATCGTTTGCAAATACAGTAACCGTCGACGTAACCGCCGTACGGATTTTTTTTTTTTGGTCATAAATAGATATTCATCGATTTATCAATCAAAAGAACCTCTGTTACAACAGTAACTGATTTTCAATACAGAGAGAATTACACATCGTATGATCTTAAAATCCACTTACATTTTATGATTATTACAGATGTTAAATACGTTTATTATATTTGTATATTTCTATATAGATTGATATTCTTTTTCATGAAATATATTATTAGAGTTTCATTTTACATGCTATTCTAAAATAATCGTAAAATATATTATTAGTAACTGGCGAGGACCCCAAACAAGTACAATGAAAAAATATCTCTTCAAGAACTGTAATATTTATTTATATATTAATTTTTTTTTGTTCGATTTTTTTACGATTTATTTATTGTAACATTTATTATTTATTTTTTTTCTTTTTATACACAAATTAAAATCTTGTTCAGGGTATCTTAGTTAAGATTCAAAACAATAACATAAGATTTTGTACCGTTTAAATACTGAATCTGAACTATACTAATTAATTAAACCAGTCTGCAATGCGTTTCGCTATAGAAGAATATATATATTTATATATAAGAAAAATCTACATTTCTTACGTTTTTCTTTATCTGTCTACAATTTTTTTTTAAATTACCAACTTGCAAAAATATGATTTGAATTATAAGCTAAATGCTTTCATACTTTATCGACGGAAGGGCTTGTTTTAATAATCACCGAGAGAGTGGTGAAGAATCGAACCGCGAACGGTCGACGACAATTCCGTGTTCGATTTTCAGATTAGATGTTTAGATACGGACGAGTGACTGTACTCGTAGTTTAAAACATAAAATATTTTCAATAAACATGAAATCTATTCGAGGAAAATAAACAGAATGTTAATTGGGTTGAGGCACGCATATTTGTCAGAAAATTCGTATCGTGCAAGCTGATTAAATATTTAAATTGAAACACGGTTTTCTCTGTTCTCGTTTTATAAATTTTGCGTGTTTTTGGATCTGTACTCAAGGATTGTAGGAAAGATGAGAAGAAATCAAATAAGGGTAGTTGGAGAGCGAATCGGACATTTGATCAAAAATATGGAAGAATTAAAATGGTTCATACACGTACTTTGGAATGCCAAAATAAGTACTGGAAACTAAACTAGAATTAGAATATAGAAAGATGTTTTTGGATGATTTGGATATATTTATTAGCACTTTAGAGGACAAAATACCGAAATAAGTATTGGAAACAAAGCTGAAAGCAAGAATAAAAAATAAATAAAGATTTGGTTTGATGGATTGGATATGCTCATTAGCATCCCAGAGAAAAAATAAATACCAGAAACAAGGCTAGAATATGGTGGAATGACAATGAGGTAGAAATAAGGTGTGATTGAGTGGTTTGGACGAGTTCTTTGGAATGCCAAAGAACGGAATATCAAAATAATTACTGGAAATGAGGTTGGAAGGAAGTAGGATGAGAGGAAGATAGATAAAAACATGGTTTGATAAATTGGACTTGAGATAAATCTCTTTAGATTTTCAGTCAGTTCATTTTTGCCAATAAATGTGTATTTCCAATATTTTCTAGTTTATGGAATTTTAGAAACGATTTTAAAAATTAAACTGGTTGTTGATAAACTTATATCCAAATCACTATTTTTTTCTTTTTGCCAATGTATCGGAATAATTAGAAATTTTTTTTAAAAAAAATCAACTGAATGAAAAGTCAGTCATACAATCCACCAGTTTTTTAAAATCAAATATTAGATTAAATAAATAATTTCAACAAAAATCTACCGAGTGAAATATTTAATTTCATTTTATGAGAATTCATGCCAATTAATTAAAGACAAATTTTAATTTTTCCCAAAACAACTTATTTTTTAAAAAAGGACGAATTAAATACAACAAATATACATTCACTATCAAACAGTTTTTTAGTGCAAAAAATCTTATTAAATAACGCAAGTCATCATAACAGCAAATAAAGAAAATCTAACAGTTTTGTTGCAAAAAAATAAATGTTAGACTATTTTGAAAATCTAATTAAATAATTCTAAAAAAAAACTACCGAATGAAGAGTTTTACAACTCGACAGTTTTTTTACATTGAAAAGATTTAATTAAGAATTAATATCAAATAAATAATTCTCAAAAGTGAAAAGTTTAATTTTATTTCAAACAATTTCTTGTTAATTAAATATATTATTTACTATTTCGGAATAAAATATTTTATAAAGAATGAATTAAATAGTAGTGCTGTATATCTTTTACAACTAAATTCTTTTCAATAATGAAAAAAATTAAAATATTAAGACCAAATAAAATATCCAAAACAACAACCCACTGAAAATTCCCATGACTTAATAGTTTTTTTAACAACAAAAAAATTAAATTAAATATCAAAACCAAATAAAAAAATCTAAAAAAATCAACCGAATGAAAAATTGTATGATCTAACAGTTTTTTCCCACATCTCAAACAAATCTAATCAAATATTTAAAGTAAATAAATAATTCCAACAAAATGTTTTCAATTCCATTTTATACACATTTATCAACGCGTGTTTCAAAAATCTTGACGATTTTAGTAACTAGTAGAAACTGATTTGTATTTCACAACAAGACAAATAATTCCATATAAACACGTTTTGATAACTATTATAGCACAGTTATTTTTAGATGAACATTTTTTATCAAATATGCAAAGGTCTACGGACGTAACGTAAATATTTTGATAAATTGTTTACGAAATCATTTCTTTATTAAAAATAATAATAATTACTTCACTCCTACTATAATCAACATATGAAATTATTGATTTGAATAGAATAAAGTTTATGTTTATATTTTCAATTCGATAACAGTTGAGTTCGTATAATTTTGATTCATATGTTAGGAAAATCGTCAGGGATAAACAATGGCTTAATGGAAAGATTTTTTTAGTATTTTCATTCGGAAAATTAAAGGAAAGACACAGTAAACTGATTATTATTGTAATATATGTTCTCAGGTATTAGGACTTCATATTTGAAAATATTTTAAAAGATACCAAAAACGGTGGGAAATTATTAACCCTAGAGTACGTCATTATTAATATTTGAATTATTGATATTTTTCGTTAATAACTTTTTATTAAATAATTTAAAATTCGTATATGAAATATCCATTTGACGAAATATAATGGTACTTTTTATCAAAATCTGTAAATTTAGCAATCGTTAAATTACTGTTTTATTGTGAAATAAATTTAAAAATGAAAAATATAACCATTTCCTCTATAAGATGTTCAATTATATTATGAAAATCATTTTTCAATTAGAACTTCAATTCGATTGAGATGTAAAAATCTGAATTGCATTACCCAAACATATTTAATTTGTGAAAAATTGTTCACTTTATTGTTTATAACAGCAATAAGCTGATACGCATTTCGATTACAATGCAGTTATCATCAGATCAGTTTATTATAAAATCTTCAAATTGCACATCAGCCTATTTTGTCTTTTAATCAAAAAGTAAAAAATAAGTGATTATTAAACATTTTACATCATGTAATTTTAGGGGTGATAATTCATTTGTGTGAATGTAAATTTTGCCACAGATCCAAAACAAACAGTAATATTGGATCAACCAAATATATTAATTACTATAAAAATGTAATACAGGTACTAGGAGTACGGATAATTTTGAAAATTGAATTCTGTGCTAGTCATTGACTTTCCAAACACTTTTTTTATTCTTGATATTTGTCCATGCTTGTACCAAAATATATTACACTATTACAGATTTTAATATACTTTTTCATATATAATCGTATATGGAGAGTATGAATAATTTTACTAATCCAATTTTTTTACAACGTTTGAAACATGAAAAAAAATCATCGATTTCTCTTACAAATCATTACAAATACTTGTACTAAAGTCAAACGAATGTTCTAATTCTGAAATTTCAACAAGTTTTCATACTAGGATTTCTCTGACTTTCCAAACAGCTTTTTATTTTTGAACTATGTGCATACTTGCACCAAAATATATTCACTATTATAGGTTTTAATGTACTTTTCCAAATAATTAAACATATTTAATGGTACATGGAAGGTACGAATAATTTTTCTAACCCATTTTCCCCCAATGTTTGAAACGTGGAAAAAATTCATTAATTTCTTTACAATTATTACAAGTACTTGTAGTATTTTAATTTGAAAATCGAACGAATATATTTCTCTAATTCTGAAATTTCAACAGGTTTTCACACAAACTTTTCTCTGACTTTCCAAATAGTTTTTTATTTTTGAAATATGTGCATGTTTGCACCAAAATACAATAGATAATTACAAGTTCTAATACAATTGTTCGAGTATTAAACATGTATAATTGTGCATGAGGAGTTATGAATAATTTTGCTAATAAATTTGACATTTTTTCCCAATTAGAATTTTTAACGTACTTTGTATTTTTTGAAATAAATTGAAACAAAATCCATTTTCCTTACAACTCATTACAAATACTCGTCATATTCTAATCTGAAAATCGTACGGAAGTACATCTGCAATTCCGAAATTTCAACAACCGTGCCGGGTTTCTTCTCTAAACATTCAAACTATTTTTCTCTAAAAAAATACGATTCTTCCAATTTCTTAATTTTTAATTCGCAAGGCCATTTAGTTAAGAGTTCATCTAAGGACGTACGTACGTATTGTAATTATTGTACCAAGATTCAACCCACGGGACTGATTTAAAAAAAAGTTTTACGAATATTCAACCGAATCGATCAATCAAACCGTGACTTGAAGTTAATTCTTCATCAATTATTTATTTTAACAATTAGTTATTGACGACTCGAGTTCGAGTCCACGAACGACCTCCTCGGATCTTAAAACAAGCCCTTCGCGCGCAATCAAACTTACTCTACCTGAACAACATGGACGTACAAAATACAAAATGGCTACCTCCTCGTTTTAATTAAATTATCACCTTATAAACTTACATACGATCAGCCTCCAATCATTTTATTAACGTAGCGAATTTCCTCTTATTTTACAGCTAATCGTCACCCGAACAACATCATCACTTACTATGTACCTAATTTATTTACACATACTATATACAAAGAAAATAATTAATAGGTGTTTTTTTTACATATTTTTCCCCTCTTTCTCTCCTGGAATGATTTTAGTTAGTCGATAAGTGTCGAACGAATTCAAAAGTGATCGTATATGAAATTCAAACAGAAAAGAGAAATAATCGGAAAAATCGTTCTGAGGAATAATTTAAATAGTTATGGAGATTTGTCGTTGGAGAAGAATCGAATATATTAAGCGGATACATGTATTATTTATATATACATACACATTCACACGGTCCACGTTTTTATGTCATAATTAACGGCCTATTAATTACTATTAAAGCCAGCGCACACCAGCATACACTGAAAAGGGAAAAGAATCGAAAAAAAGAATAATAATGGAATAGGGGGAAAAAATCGAAAGAGAATAACACTCTCTTGTCTAACGACGAAAAACGAGTCAACTGTCTGTTATATAACTGAATTGAATTTCGATTGGTGAATCCGAAAGCATGTTGAAAGGGCACAGCCCTTGGCGAAGCCAATCACCGATTTTGTTACGACGAAAGAAGACCTTGGAACAGGTGACAGCGAGCACGAGAAACAAACAAACAAACAAACACATCGATCGGAACATTTCCATTCCTTTACGATCACTCGACAGAGAACACTGATTCAGTGCACGACAACACCGAGAACAACATTCGCGAACAACAGAACGACACACGCGCCAAATGCACTCGCCGACGACTCCTTGTCGCCGGTAGGACTCGATCCTTGCAAGCCGGCCTCCTTCTTCTCCAACGACTGCGGCTGATCGCGTAACAAGCTCTGATTCTCCTCTTTCTTGTTCGTGCTCTGGATAAGCTCGTCGCTCGGTAACGTCTTCTTCGGTTTTTTGGTCGCCGACGGTTCGGAAGGTGTTTCGGGGATCGGTTTAGGCTCCTCGGTCGTGCTCGTCGTGCTCGTTGTCGTTGTTGTTGTCGTCGTCGTCGTGGTCGTTGGCACGAGCGTGTTGTTGTGCACGAAATACACCGGACCGAATTCAGGCCGTACGTTCAAGATGGTCACCTCGCGTCTACTACCTTTCACGACACGACGCTTCTCAAATCCATCTGGATAATAAGAAACGAGCGTTCCGGTGTACGGCAGATCCGTTTCCGTGTAATTTCCACGTAATGTCACATTGACAGCGGTGTCAGGATCCAACAGACCGCGCGTTTCGACCGTGAACACTTCTTCGCGTTCCCCTTCTTGTGGAAGACCCCACTTCACTTCCGTTTCGGTGTTGTTGTACTTGATCACTGTCGGCAATCCGGTCAAAATCGCATGTCCTTGCTGTCCCCACGATAACGAATAATGGAACTTGTACGACAGAGCCGCATCTACTTTCATCGGCTCGTCCTCGTCGTTGATCAAGGTTTTCTCTCCTAAGATCCTATGATCGAGCACGACGCGACGATGCTTTATCGTGAATTTCACATTGATCAACTCGTACTTGACCGGTTCCGTCTCGACCAAAATCTCTCCTTCGTCCGTTTCGATTTCCCGATTATCCGGCGTAATCACGAACATTTTCCCAAAACCATCGTTGGGATCAACTTTACCCAAATACGACGTGTACTCGACATCGGTCTGCTTCTCGTCGAGTTTCGGTTTCGCTCTAGCAATGTACACTTTGTCGTTGTTGTCGAGTCCGGCGGAAACGGCACCGGCAGGTAGGGATCTGTACGTGTTCCATTTCTCCCAATGCAGCCTCGAACCGTTCTCGATGTTGATAAGCACCTCGTACGTTTTGTTGTATCGGTGGACGCTGCCGAGGATCGAGATGGTGCAGACTGGCAATTCTGGAGGTGGGCGGAGTTGGCCAGCTATCCAGATACCGGAGTGCCGGGCACGGCAGACGTAAACGTTGCCGGGTTTCGATTTAGGCTTGTCGGGATTCTCAGTATCATCTTCCTCTACAAATAAGAAAATTGTCTTAGTATAAAGATATTATTTATTAAAAAAAATTAAAGCCAGTCATTTCGACTAGTTTGGTAACTCTAGTATTAAATAAAAAAAATTTTCTTTGATTTATTCGTTGGATGTTCTCTACACATATGATCTAAAAACGTATTTCCAGAACGAAAGATCTTTGCTGCTATATTTTTTTTTGTAAAATTTAGCCCTTTTCTTTGACTAATCTTGCTTACAAGAGGTTTTTTTTCTCGCAACTCTACCATTATAATCACGTTTTTGTAAAATAATCCCTATAGTTTTTAGATTAACTTTTTTTCCAAAATGTTTCTCAACTTCTATGTCAACTTTTGGAACACTAACAAGGTATTTTTATTTTATTTGTTGCATTAACCAAATTCGTCTGAATTCGTAAAATTTTTTAGAGCACACTTGGTTTTGGCTTATTTTGATAATCTAGTATTTTTATAACGTTTTATGATATTAACTACAGTTGTGGAGGCTTGAGTTACAATTTCTACTATTTGGCGTAGTTGTACCACTATCAAAATGACGAATTGTCTTATCTAATTTGGGGACGTATAGGCGCCATATTATCTCGATCTTATTCATTACTAAACACAACAAATGACATCAGAATATTTCTTGAGGATTTCCCTAATCATTTGATTTAGAAAGGTCAGAATTCAATCAAAACATACTATGAACATTAATGCTGTTTTCCATTATAACTTTGTGGCTGATTTTGATTTTTTTCATAATTTTGTTAATTTTTAAGAATAGAAACATCGACTCAAATTTATCTGTTTTATTTTTTCAGTGCTAACTAATAAATCTTTCAAATAAACTTGAAAATTTTATTCGAATGCATATATT
This sequence comes from Neoneuromus ignobilis, assembly GCA_029203775.1. NCBI lineage: Eukaryota > Metazoa > Arthropoda > Insecta > Megaloptera > Corydalidae > Neoneuromus > Neoneuromus ignobilis. Next base: position 69,555,621 of record CP092087.1, on the reverse strand, counting down.
AGTTATTATTCTTCAATTGAAATTTTTTTTTTAGTTTGTTCCATTTTAACTTTAAGCCACTGTATGCGCCATGGAAAAGAATAAACTGAAACTGGTATGTACGACGATACCGAAACCGTTCTCGTTCAATGAAGAACAATGAACATTGTGTACACCTAATCTCAAAACAGACCGAAGTCGATCCGAAATCACAATCCGTCCATTTATCTCTACTTCTAGCCACCGAAACGGATCTTTTATCTTTTTTCAACGTTTCAGCCCGTCCGTCCGTCCATCCGACAACAACATTACTCGCAGTCGGTAATTTATGACTGTCGTATCTCGTCGTCTTATAATGAAGTTCAACCAACATCGGTCATTAGTTATTAATGTCTATATTCAAAAGTTAGATTGGATCTAACAGTACAACTGTTTGTCTCTTCTCGAATACAAGACATTGTTTCTATTCAATAGACGGATAAGAAACAAGTGTATTAGCTCGACATAATTGTGAAGAATAATAATTTGCCTATTGTGTAATTATGTGTGTGTAGATAGGATTTTGATTGTTGAATTCCGCTGTGATATTTAAACAGGTTTTTTTTTTAATATTAGTCTCAATGAAACGATGGTTTGAATCGAAAGAATCACTAGGAAGGATATAATTAAAATTAATTTTGTTGGGTGGTGAAAATTTTATCTCGAAATCACATTACAGCCATCGTTTGTCATAGGGAAAAAAAACATAAAAAATTTCGATTTTGTTACACAGCACTCTGACAATGATCGAATAGCCATCGAAATGTGTATAAACAAATAAAGTGGATAATAAATAATTATTAAACGCTTTTATATTTTATCTCAGGGCGATAATTCATTTTTCGAAATCACATTACAGTCATCTTTCTCATGGGAAAGAGAGTTTATAAAGACTTCTATTTTTAATCCAACGTTTTAACGATAATGGCATTGCTACTAAAATGCGCATAAAAAAATAAAGTGAATAATGAATAATTACTAAAGAATTTTACAATATCTCGTGACGTTGGGGTGATTGTTCATCTATGTGAAAATATATATTTTTTTTTGTAAAAAAAAATAACAATTAAGAGATGTAGTCAATAACGAGAAAATATATTTGATTTTGGTGAAATTTTAGAGTACTGCGGAAATACATGAAATCCTCATTCGGTAATGAAAATGAAAAACGTATAAATAATTCAAAAGAACGTATTTTTCGTTTCGTGTTAATTGAACACTTGATGATAGAGAGTCCTAGTGAAATGATTGATAAGCTCAGATGGGAGATTTTGGAAAATGGACAGTTTGTATCGATATTTGGTCTGCTACAAAATAATTCATCGATTTTTGTAGTAGAAATAATCACGCTCTAACAATTAAATCGCGAAATTCCGAATGACAATTTAGTTTGCATATCTAAAACTTTAAATATCAATATCTAGTATTATTTAACTCTGTTTAATGAAAAACTAATAATTCGCTCCAAATGGATCAAAGGCATTTCTATCCTTTGAGACAATGCTCGTTCCTCATATTGTCATTCGAACGATAACAATTGTCCGCTAATTCAATTGGAATGTTCTGCCTCATCCATCATATGTCCTTAACTACACTAGATTTCTTTTAACTACTAATTGTTTGGATTACGAAAAGATTTTTTGGTTGCAAAAAATGTGCCGAACTGGATTTCTTTTGATTAACAATTATTTTTGGACCATAGAAAGAACTTTTTGGATGCAAAAAACATCCCTAACTAAATTCCTTTTGATTACAAATTGTTTGGACTACAGAAAAAAAATTGGATGCAAAAAAACATTCTTAACTAGAAATTATTTTTGTGCTACAGAAAAAAAATGTTAAATGCAAAAAAATCCCTAACTAGATTTCTTTTGATTACCAATTATTTGGACTACGGAAAAATTTTTTGGGATGCAAAATACATCCCTAACTAGATTCCTTTTGATTATTATTTGGATTATAGAAAGAACTTTTTAGATACAAAAAATCAACAGCAATGAGAAAATTGCTAAAGTTATACAAAGATGATTTGACGAGCAACCAAATATTTTTTTGTAAATAAGAATTAAAAAGCTTCTCCAGCAATAAAAGAAGATTACTGATTATTGACTATAAAATTATATAAATTTTTAGACGTGCCCGATTGGCCACTGATATTTTTACAACCGACTGTACGTCGACTCGTATAGTTTCGTTTTAAATAACCACCAGTATGGATCATTTCGTTCATAAATAAATATTTCATATTAACAACACTGTCGATTTATATGCTCGCGTGTATCGACCCCATAATACAATTTCCACGCATTATTTGTTTGCGTACGGAACCGCACCACCAATTATTAGTGTCGCAGTAATACCGGCTCATTTTTACGATCCTAAAATATAAAAAAACATACAGCCGAATGTAATAATAAACGAAACGTTCGTCCATAAATAATAAACGAAACAATATAAGGGAATAATGTTGGTCTGTCGCTGTCAATTGAATCGATAGAAGAGCACGTGTACGCATTTAAATTTCCTGGAAGGACGTCGATCGATCTGAAATAAAATTCACTCTCACACAAATGAACTAGTCATATCTCAATACCTAAAGATATTGTTAAAAAAATGTTAGATAATTATTTACTATTCACTTTTTATAAGCTGATGTGCATTTCGGTGACTCAAATGCCTGTTCTATCCCTTAAAAAAAGTAATTTTGATAATAGTATCGATTTTCATTCGTAAAAACCACTCAACAGTTTTGTTTCAGTCGACCGACTTGAATGTGTTTATGTATTCCTCCAGGCTACAAAATACCCCCCGACTCGTACACAACAGGGGATGTGCGTTCTTCAGACCGACCCTCTTCTTCTTCACTTTCGTCACTTGTAAAACCGTCCAATAAACACAAACCGATCCTCCAGAAAAACATACACTCGACGCCATCAGTCAAACAGTAGTCGGTGCACGAAACTACGGTTCGGAAACGGTCGAGCGTTTACGGCGCATCTGTCAGTTCTCGTTTACATTTTCGTGGAAATTGTTCGTCTGCACGTCGTTTTCCACAAATAAGTCGTCGGTATAGCCGTGTTGTATGTTGTTTAGGTTCAAGTAGATAGAATTTATTTGCACGAATTTTCTTTTCTTGTCGTCATGGTGCAGACAGAATTTTATTAGAGGAAAAATAACAAACGGAGGAAAGTTTTCTTTTTAAAACTTGGGGTTGATATAGAAAAACATAAATTGAGAAGTTATATAGAGGACACATGGTTTAGTCATAAAGTTGTCAAAGGGCAATTTAAGTGAAACACGGAATTTCGTTTTTATCGAATTAAACTTTTCCCCAACACCGTCACATTTTCCTTTCTTTTTGCTTTTTTAATTCAATCAAGAAACCAATTCGTTTTTTCCAACCCAAATGAATCACTTGCCACTAACCTTACAAGATTTTACAATATATGAAAAGAAATGCAAGTCATTTGTTGTTTACTTTGTTAGCTAATGCGCATTTCGACAATCATAACATCATCGTCAGAGAATTGAATAAAATTTTATTAGAAAACGTTTTTGTATTACCGATACCTTTTTAAGACATGTTTAACATTTATAGAATTTTTGGTTATCAGACAATCAAAAAAGTTCATGCAATTTCTTCCATGCAAAGTAAAATGCTTGAAAAAATTACACAAGCTTTTTGACTCATTAAAATATCATCTTCATAGTCTAAAACTTTTCCTTAACTGTATTCAAGTTTATTTATTATTCTTTGAGATAAAAAATCTTGATATTTTATATCCATTTCAATCTTTTTTGGAACTGTCTATTTTACTCACAATAATTTAAAACCAAAAAATATATCAGTTGCCAGAAGAAATATCTAGTAATATGCAGGATAAGATAGAATTTCTTATTCTAAAGTAATTTTTCTATCGAAGGATTTTATTTATCTTCACAATCTACAATTTTTTCAAGTTTATTCCATTTTTATAAAAAGAACATTATTTTTAAAGCAAAAATGATTTTACCACCTCCGTTTCAATCTCTCTTGTTTTGGAACTATCTATTTAACTTGCGATAATACAGAGCCAAGAAAATAAGTTAGTCGTGTGAAAAAATATCTGGTGGATGTGGAGGATGAGATAGAATTTCTCATTCTGAAGAACAATTTTTTTTATCATGAGATTTTAGGTAAATTCACAATCTCTAACTGAACCCCAACAGTATTCAAGTTTACTAGTCTGTATTCTTATAGATAAAAAAAAATCTTGCTAGTTCTGTTCCAATTTATTGTTCTGGAATTGTCTATATTACATGTGGATAATCTGAGCCATAAAATGTCTGGTGAATATTTTTTTCTTTAAAAGTTACCATTACGTTTCATTATCAGTCGTAAAAAATCCTTCCCTTTCCCCGTCTTATAATCTCAACTCTTTCCTGACAAATCACTCTTTATTCTCGACATAGCAACATAAAATACCGTACCTTTCACCTCCTGCGCGCCGACGACCGCATGATCTAAATTCTTATCAGGCGACACCCACTGCAACGTACTCGACGTGATAATCTGATCGTACTGAGAATTAATACCGACGCTACTCTCGGCGTCGATCACCGGCATCGACGATAACGTGAAAATGGCGACGAGCGTCGCGAATAAAATGGCCGTACCACAGCCCATGTTTATACGGAATCTGTAAACAGAAAGAAAAACAAAATGTAAATTCATTACGTACACGTAGATCGATCGAATTGTTTGTAATTGAGTCTTTGTGATGGACGTTTGTACTGTTAGACATCGACGATGATGACCGATGGATTGAGTCAATGTCAGATATCGTCACGGTACGGTGGATTTTGAAAATGTTTACGGAACGGCAGATAAATTCTATACGAATTGTATGCTTGATTAACGAAGAGATTTCTTGCTCTCTATTTCAGTTATGATTTTATGAACTTGGTAATATAGGGTCATCCAAATACGATACTTAGATTTGTGTTTTATTACAAAGAATAAAAAAAAACTATACACATGTTTCTCTATAAACCACTTTATATAAATGTTTCTTTTTTATAAAACACAAATCTAGGCATCACATCTAGATGACCTTATATGTGTGTGTATGTATGTATGTATGTATGTATGTATGTATGTATGTATGTATGTATGTATATGTGTATGCATATATACAGTGCTAATTATGTACTATTTATAAGTAAAACCCCCAAAAAGCTAAAATACTACTTGAAACACTTTTAGAAAAGAATAGAACTGGATTAAGCATAAATATGAACAAAAGTAAAATCAATGTTTAATAGATTTGAAGGCAAAAAAGATATTTTTAAGAGCCAAATATTTGGAATACATGTACAGATGAGGATCCAATATTTGGAACAAATGGATGGAATGAAATATCTGGAAAAAATGTAGGATATGCTGATGATCTATGGTTAGAGATGAGATTGAAAATTAGGGCAGCATGAGCAGTATTTGGAAGAATAAATAATGAAGAGTAAAATAAGATTGAGTTTGGAACAAAAAGTATATTACCATTATGTATTATTAGCTCGTTCGGAAAGTAATTTCGTTTTTTTTTTAGGAAAAACAACGGTATTTTTTTCTAGAGTATATAAATATTTTATTTAATTATATATTGACCATTTTGGTCCAATACATTTTGCCACCTTTCTGGTAGTAGCATGATTCCCCATTCGTAGAACTTTTGATCTTTGCTTGCGAAAAACTGCACCAAGTGATTTTTGACATCCTTATTTGAACTAAATGTTTTTTCGTCTAGAGTTTTGTAAAGACCGGAACAAGTAATAATCGGAGGGTGACAGTATTTGCTTGTACTTATAGGTCAGAAACTTGACACATTAAATACAAAAATTAGGCAAAAACGTTGAGTAAAATTTTGTAGCAAAAAATGGATAATGTTGAGCATTTCTAAACATGATCGGTAAACATGTAAATGGATACCAAAACAGACAACAGTAACTGATATAAAAGAACAAATAAAATTGGTGCAACGAACATGGGCACATGACAATAGATGGAAAAAGTTAATATGAAGTGGTAACCAAGAGACAAAAAAAGATCAAGAGATGTGTTATAAGATCTGATGATCTATCTAATGATGATCTATAAGATCTGATGACAATCTATAATATCTGATGATGATCTATAATATCTGATGATGATCTATAATATCTGATGATGATCTATAATATCTGATGATCTATAATATCTGATGATCTATAAGATCTAATCCTATCGCTGTTGTAAAAAAACAAAGTGTGTTCAAGTAATCATTGATTATTTTTTTAGGAGTGGTAATTTATTTGTTTGAAAAAGATGGACTCTTAACAGTAGTGGTCTATCTCACTTTTGCTATTCAAAACGGAAGGAAAAATTTGTACATAAAAAAATATTTTTATAAGTATTGTTCCTGTTTTTATCACGAAATTTTTTTTCTAAATTTAATCAATATTATTTTGTATTATATAAGATCATCCAAATGTGACGCTTAGATTTGTGTTTTATTAAATTAAAAAGAAACATGTATAATTTATTTTTAATAAAACACAAATCTAGGCGTCGCATTTGGATGACCTTTATATTTTTAAAAATAGTGTCGACCGTTAAGGGTTGAAAATACGTTGAATAAAAACAACAAATATATAAAAAATATGTTAGATGATTGCAGTGCTCTGACGACATTACTGTTGAAATACGCATCGTCTTTGACAACAAATAAAATGAACAATGAAATTTATTATCGGACATTTTTATAAAATTTCGTTGCGTTGGCGGATGACAGACAAATACATTTATGTTAAAATCAACTCCTCGTCTACAATTAAATTTCGCAAATTTCCACCACTTCTCCATCCTTCTATAATCCAACCGACAAGAGTCCCGCTACATGTAAATTAACTATGACACTGTGTACATTTCGCAAACCGCTCCACTCTGTCAATTACACGAGCGTGTATTATTTCAAAATATAATTCAATAGAAAGACGGTCTTATCGACCGTTCCGACATATAACTGTGTTTAAGAAACGCAAGTCTGAAAAATCCAATTAGCTAGAAACGTTTAAATAATACCTTATTATCCGCGAAACATAAACAAATACTTTTTGCTTAATTGAACTACGTATACTTCCGAAATATATTTAATAAGTTAATGAGTCGCGGCGAGTGCTTTTACTGTAATTATATCAAACGAAAACAAATACACGTGAGGGTCAATGATTCGTTTAGCCTTTCACTTAAACGAAGAGAAAAAAAAACCTCCTCGCCGATTTTACTTTCGAAACTTACTGACTGGCATTATTTCATTTTAAGATTATGTACCGATGTAGGAAAAAAATCGTACCTGACACGTGTTGTTCATAAATTAATAAGCTAATGTTGAAGGTTGATTGGATTAAATTATTAACTGTGATTGTTGAAAAATATCTGTTTTGTTTCGACTTAACTTCAAACGTTTGTTCTTTCCTGTTAACAATCGCACGCCAAGAGAAAACAAACAGAACGTTTCCAAGTGGATTTCTTTAACTTCCTCAGTTTTTATACAGTTCTATGGGTTAATAAACTTTCATTTACAATTAAATTAATATAGCGTGGCTGAATATAATTAGAATTCATTTAGAACTCTAATTATATTTATTCTTTTTCTCATTTATTTTGAGGTATATACAATCTCTCTCTCTCTCTCTCTCTCTCTCTCTCTATATATATATATATATATATATATATATATATATATATATATATATATATATATATATATATATATATATATATATATAGGGTGTTCCATCAGGAGCGTACACTCATCATCGTTCATCCAAAAAAAGTGTTTTATTTCAAAATTACATTGTGCGCTTATGATTGAACACCATATATATAGGGTTTTCCAATAAGCACTTCAGAAGTTTAAATGGAAATAAAACAAAAAATATTTAATTAATTAGTTACTATTTTTTTTATTTTTAAGCATATTTTGTGGCATTAATGATGGAACACAATTTTACTTTAATTTCGCTTGACATAGTGCATTCATTTAGTCCAATTTTAGTCACTCTTTCACATAATTGTGGTCCAATTTCATGAATTTCACGTTCAATGTTTATTTTTAATACTTCTGATGTTTGTGGTTTATCAGCATAAACCAATAATTTCACATAACCCCACAGAAAATAATCCAATAGAATTATATCACACGATCTTGATGGCCAATTGATGGGTCCATTCCGTGAAATAATGGATTCATTAAATTTTTGTTTCAATAACTCTATTGAAGTTTTTACAATTTTTAAATGTTGTTGAAGTGTTACACGTTCGATGATAATTTGCCAAACTATACTGAGTTGAAATGTCAAAATGAACTTTAAAAAATATTTTAACATGACTGCCACCAGCTGTTAAAGTTATGATATTCTTATTGGAAAACTATATATACTACAGTTCGTAAAAGTTCCGGAAGATCACTAACAAATGCTTTGCTAGAATTGAATTCTGGCAAAGAATAAAACACAGAAAAATAAAAAATATTAATACTATTAAATATAGAAAAAATATTAATGTATTAATAACTTATAATAAAATAAATATTAGCACCCCATTAGCCCATTGTTGTTATAAACAACAAAGTGTACAATAAGTAATTATTGAACACTTGATAACATATTATAGTGCTGAGGGGTAGTAATTCGTGTTAAGATGTGTTTGTATGTTAATATTGTGTTAGGGGTGATAATTCATTTATATTAAAAAATATTGCCATACTATTATTGAGGTCAATTACATAACCTAAAATTAATAAATCATTTCTTTCAAGAAGAGCACAAATATATTTTTCCACAAGATTGTTCAGATGAACCTGAATTTTCTCACTCGTTTACTCAACAAATATAGAGTCATCCAAATGTGATGCTTAGATCTTTGTTTTATTAGAAGGAAACAAAAGAAACTATACACATTTTTCTTTTTAATAAAAAAAAAACATCTAGGCGTCACATTTGGATAACCAGACACGTAATCAAATATTGCGATTATATTTTTCTCGTTAATAAAAACGGGTCATAAAGATAAGAATGTATTGGTTACATAAATCAATATTATTCATGGCCGTTTTATCCAACAAATAAATGACACATTCATTGATGATTCATCGACCTTAAATCATTTTTTTGTAAAAAGAATCACACATAAAATTCTCAACAAGAAAAATACCTATATAACTTTCAAGACATCTAGAAACTTCTACATGTATTTTTCTTGAAAAGCATAATACTTGTTAGTATGATTGAAAAATACACTACTTATATTTGAATATATTTTGATAACTTTTTTATAAATGAATTCAATTACTAAAACTTAATGGTTGTTTTGGAACTATGACAAATTCACATTAACATAAAGAAATTTTCATCCCTAATATCACAATATGTTATAAAATGTTCAATAAATACTTAATAAGTGATTGTTGAACATTTTATAAAAGTCAAGCATTTTCTTTATTAAAAGTTTCATAATTTTGAAAGGCATTTTTCAGATTTCGATAATATGTAAAAACATTTTTACTACAATATTTGTTTTGAATTTGTGGCGAATTCATCTTGATACAAATGAATCATTCACTTATTCTTAAAACCACAAGATTTCTATAAAAATGTTCAACAATCGCCTATTGTCCATCTAATTGCTTATAAGTTGGTAGGCATTTTAATAACAATGCCATTATTTCCAAAAAGATTCATTACAAATTCTAGATAAATTCATAAAATAAATTCATTATAAATTCATAAAATAAAACGTTACTATGACTGCATGGCTATCAAAATGCGTATCAGCTTTAAGCAAATTAAATGAATAAAGTGAGCTTTATGAAAAAATCGAGGTATTATAAAACGTAGATTTTGAAATAAAGCGCTGTGACGATGATTGCACGACTTTCAAAATGTATATCAGTTTATAAGAAAATCAAGTAAATAATAAATAATTATTTTTTAAAAAAATGTACTGAGATGATAAATCATTTGTGTGAAAAAATGTTAAAGATACGTGTAATCATTTTATTCAATGATTGGTATCTAATTTAACCATTTGTAATTTTTGAACATTTAAAAGAATTAACACAAATGAATTTTCATCCTCAACACCACAAAATTATAAAATATTCAATAATCACTTATTGTTCACTTTGTTGTTTATAACAACAATGGCTAATGCGCATTTCGATGGCAATGTTATCATCGTCAAAGCCTTTCTTATAAATTCACTTGTGTTAAAATTAATTTTCCAGTTTCAAAACAGACAGACATTGAAGATTTTCAATGTAAATTAATAATTTCAAAAACATAAGTCAGGTTTATGTTAAATAATAATTCATATAGATTTTTTTCCATATATTATCAAATAACAAAACCATAACTATTGAACCACAAATAATTTTAATATCTAAAAAAATTGATTAGCAGGAAAAAACTCAAAAGTGTGTTACTATTTTTATGCAAATCACTTTTTATTGATTTCTATAAAATTTAAATTCTGGACTTGTGTAGTTTTTCAAATTATCGATTTAAATGAATCTCTTATTCTTATACAAGAAGATTTTCCAAAAATGTTCAAATAGGTGATTATTGAATTACTCATTTATTCAGTTCATTCGTCGATATGCATTTCTACAGCTGTTGTTATCAAAATTAATTCAATAGTTAATAATTAGTGTGATCTCTCATTGTGACAATTTCACAAAAAAATCATTTATTCAACTAAAAATTTACTAGTTAAATATTAATTTAGAACAAAACTGACAACAGAATAAATTCCATAAATCCGTCGTCTTATTATTAATAGTTTTCGATTTAAATCAATTACGAATGAACGTTCCTAAATTATAGGTACTGTCGCTGTGGCGCCATATAATAATCATTCTCCGCGAATACTTTTTTCCTCTATCGTGTTTGACAGTTATATTCGTGTACAACAAAACCGCATTGTACAATTGTATGATTCATCTTAATCAACGGAACGACGACGAATGACTTTTGTAAGAGATTACAGTATAATAAAATCATATTTGTCATAAAGAATTTTTTGACTAATGCACGTTTATTATTCATCTCTTGGATGATTAAAATAATCTTATCAGGAAATAAGCATGTTTTATAATTCTTATGAAAAGTAATAAGTGATCCAATAAACTATTCGTAAAAAAAATCCGTTATTTGCCGTCCCCTGTTCTAAACAATAAGTGTACTATTTTAGAAACGTTTAGTGTATTTTTCTTAAAGAACTACACATCACATTATCACAAAAAGAAATGATTAATATGTTCAGTAATTATTTAACTATTCCCTATTTTGTATTCGTACTGTTGAAAACTCATTTCTACACAATTGAATCAGTCATTCGAACGTCACAAGATTTTTTTCAACGAATTCAATAATCACTTACTGTTCATTTTGTTCGCTAAAAACTGATGATAATTCATTCGCTTGATTTTTTTAAAACAAATAAGTGATTAGTGAACATTTTTTTTTATAAAACCTTGCGGTATTACTGGACTAAATGATTCGATTGTGTGACAATATTTATTGCATTTAGATGATAATTTGTTATTTTTAGAATCCAGAGATGGATTAATGTACAATTGATTAATTTTTAATTTTGTGATTATTGAAATTAAAAAAAAAAATAGTATTTTGATAATTCGAATAAATCAGCTGTTTGTGGTTAATCTATATTGCTGAATGATACCAAAAATAAATATTCACTAAAATATAAAAAAAATTCTAGTACTCTTCTCCACTCATTTTATTTGCTAAAACTGATGTTAATTCATCCACTTGATTATTTTTAAACAAATAAAAGAAATAAATGCCTAGCCAATATTTTTATAAAACCTTGTGAGACTGGACTAAATGATTCGTATATATAAAAATATTTATAGCATTTTGATAATAATTCGTTATTTTAAAATCTAGAAATGTGATTAATTGTTCCAATCAATTCATTTTTATTTCATAATAATTGGAATTGTCAAAAACATATTTTGATAATTTGAATAATTGGCTGTTCGTAATTAATCTGTATCGTTGAATAACTACTAATATTCACTAAAATATATATCGTTCGAAAATGTCAAAAAAAAAATATTTCTATCAACTTATCCCTTTTTTTTCTTGTCATCAAAAGTTACATAAAAAATTGTCATTTTAATATACAATGAAATATGTAATATAAATATATATATATATATATATATATATATATATATATATATATATATAGACACACACACACACACACATAAAAATGTATCTATAAATCAAGAAACGACTACACAACATAAATTAAAAAAACTTTACATATTGAATTTTTCATTAACGAAATTCACTGGCGGGCTGACAGCTGCTCGGCAGTTGATTATTAAAATTTATTATTTGTCAATGACGTATTGTAAGTTTATTAAAAAATTATTTACGTTCAATTTCAGTTTATCGGTATTTGTGTAAATGATTTATGAAAGTATAGATGCTTATTAAAATAATAATAGAAACAACATTTACTTTCTGCAAATGATTTTTTTAACAGAGAACCAATAATAGTGTGTAAACATTTTTTTGATGAAATTAAAATTTATAATTGATATAAAGTTTAATTATTTTTCATTGCTTTATATTATTTCTATCTGTATGTCATATGTAAACTTGAAAATGTATATTAAAAATGATATAAAAAAATTCTTCCACGAAATTATTTATCATTGAACAAATAGTAATATATGTATTATTTGTTTGAGTGTTTATATTTAATTGGTGTACGGTTGAATTATTTTTTATTACTTTTTTAATATTCTTTGTGTATGTATGTATGTATGTCGTATGCAGTGTTAAAAATCTAAACTTTCGATTTCGTTCCTTTCAAAAATATATTCTAATAGTTGTATTGATTATTTTTATACGAACTTGAAATAATTGATTATTCAATTTTCTAGCACTTTATACATTTTTATTATTTTTTCTATTAGTATTTTGTAGATATATAGTCATTCAAATGTGACGTCTAGATTTGTGTTTTATTAAAATGAAACAGAATAAAATATACACATTTCCCTATACACTTGTTTCTTTTTAATAAAACAGAAATCTAGGCGTCACATTTGGATGACACAATTTTTAAAACGAGAGTTAAGGCATTATCCGATTAAAAAAATAGTCATAAGTTCTTAGTTGTAAAAATGATTAATAATCATATAACTAAATTTTCATTCGATTAATTATCCGAGTAAAAAATTAATCATGCCATTTTATTTGTTTTTTAACTAAAAATTTAATTGGATAAAAATTTAAAAACAATGACTAAAGTCTCAAGTTAAGTTTTTCTTCGTTTACGTATTTGTTTTTTCGAAAATTAATTTATTTGGTAAACAGAATTCTAATTTAACTAATTTCGAAATTATATTTCATTGAAAATCATTTAACATTCAATTTTATTAAAATTACAAATTAGATTTCATTAAAAATTATTTGTAATTCCTTTATAATTTGATTTTTAAATTTTTAATAACTTTTCGTGACGATTTAATTAATAGTCATAGTCAATTAAAATTGCATTTAACTAATACTGCACAATTTTCAATATTGAAATTAATAGTTTTATCAATCGATGATTAAAAAATCAATCATGAATATCGATTAATTTTTTAATTGTTAGTCGCCGATTGATTTAAAAACGTCTAAATTCAAATCAATCGTTTTATCAATCACTTGAAACGATTAACGACTAATAAATTAATTGTAATTGATCGTCAATAGGATAAATTTTGCACAAGTCTATTTAAAACACATAAGCATCTTTCAATCCTCTCACTTCAAATATTTATTCTGATAGTCGTACAAATTATTTAAATACATTTGTAATAATTATTTAATTTTCGTACGAATTAAATCTCCAATTTTGTCCTGTTCTTCATGATACTATATGTTTTCTATTTCCTATCAAAATTCATTATTAATTTAATATTATCACCAATTCATTGCCACACAAATAAACTAATTATTGAACACTCTAATAAAATCTTCTCGTCTAACTGTGGTCATTGTGTCATTCAAATACTAAACTGACAAAAAATTACAAGTATTTTCCTTTTTAATCTGTATTTTTTAAAAATATACCCCAGTTTGAATTTTGACAGAAACGAATTTTCACTCTAACACTATAAGATATTGAAAACGAGTTCAATAATTATTTATTGTTCACTTTCGTTTTTTATAAACTGATGTGAATTTAGATGACTGTGCTGTTATTTGCATGTGCCATTTAAATACATATAGCTGTTTGAATAAAAATATTTTTTATATCCATCAGTACTAACTCTAATATATACTAAAAATCATGTTTAAGAAGAATTTCAATTTTTCATTTAAATTATTCTGAAAATATTTCAGAAATAATATTAATTTTTTCAAAAAATTAAATTTAATAAAGTTACACGTTTGATTCTGATTTCAAAATTCTTTAATATGAATAGGTGTGTGTTTTGCATGTATATATGTATGTGTGTGTATAATTATATCATTTTACTGATTAAATCTAGAATATAAAATTTAAATAGAATTATAAAATTATTCCTTATTAAAATAATCATCTATGTATCAATCATTTTAATATTAAATCGTTTTCATAAACGTAAAATGTAAGAACGTGACTTACTTAAATATCAAAATCGAATATCAGAATATAATTTAATATTATAATGTGAACGAAATCATTTTAAAATATAATTCAAGAAAATCGATTAGTCTGAAATATAGATTCAACAGTTCATGATTATTAAACGTCTGTGTTGTGTACTGAGACTCTTGAAATAGTTAAATATCGTTTAATAAATAAATTTTAAACTACGATTTCGTTTAATATTAGAAAATTCAATAAAAATATAAGAAAATATTTACCAAAACTCAGGATTATTAAATTCACAAGATACATTTGTTGGAAATCTTGGATGGGTTAAATAACATTCAAGAAATCAATCCTAAACCGTGATTTTATTTAATATTAAATGTTTAAATAAAAATACATACTAAAATGTAATTTACGAAAAGTACAGGATTAATCACTGTCTTAGATATACTTGTATATGTGTGTTTGGAGACTTGAAAGGGTTTAAATATTTTGACAAACGAATACTAAAACATGATTTCGTTTAATAATCGAAATTTTAATAAAAATATAAAAAATATTCAACATAACTCAAGGTTATTAAATTTACAAGATACACTTGTGTGTATTGTGAGTTTTCAGTAGGTTAAATAACTTAAATGAATTAAAAACCATGATTTCATTTAATATGACATTTAAATAAAAATATGTATTAAAATGTAATTCGAGAAAATATTCAATCTAATTCAGGATTACTCAATGCTCGAGATACACCTGTATGTTTATTAGAAATCTTGGAAGTTTTAAATAATTTTAATAAATGTGATTTCATTCTATATTAGAATTTCAAATAAAAATATATTCTAAAATTAATTCAGAAAAATATTGAATATAGCTCCAGGGCTATATAACATGTCCGAGATGCACTTGTATGTATTGAGTCTTGAATGGGTTAAATAATTTTAACAAACGAATCAAAAACGTTATTTCATTAATAATTAAGATTGTAAATAAAAATATGTACTGAAATGTAAGTCAAAAAAATATTCAACATAGCTCAGAGTTATTAAATGTTAAAGATGCACTTGTTTGTATATGGGAAGTCTTAAATGGGTTAAATAATATTAGAAAACGAACTTAAAAACGTGATATCATTTTATATTAAAATTTTAAATAAAAATATGTAGTAAAATGTAATTCCAAAAAATATTCAACATCACTCGCAGTTATTAAAAAGCCAAATATGCACTTTTGTGTGTTTATTAGGAGTTTTCACGGGTTTAAATAACTTCAACAAATGAATTCAAAAACGTGATTTCATTTAATATTAGAATTTTAAATAAAAATATGTAATAAATTGTAATTAAAAAAATATTAAATTAAACTTTAGGTTATTAGAAGCCGAAGATTATTTTTGTATGTGTATTAGAACTTTTGAAGGGGTTAATAAATAACTTTATTAAATTAATTCGAAACTGTTATATCATTAAAAATAAAAATAGCTACTAAAATGTAATTCTCAAAAATATTTAATATATCTCAGGATTATTAAATACTCTAAATACACTTATATTTGTATGTATTTGAAATTTTAAAGGGGTTAAATGAATCTAAGAACGTAGTTTCATCAGAATTTTTGATAAAAAAAGAAAATTTCAACATAGTTCAGAGCTATTAAATGTTTAAAATACACGAGTGTGTTAAGAATCTTAAGTAGGTTAAATAACTAACTTTACCAAATAAACTCAAGGCCACAAATTCGTTTTTGAAAATATATTTTTAAATAAAAATATGTATTAAACTACAACTCAAGAAAATAGTCATCATAGCTCATGACTGTTACAAGTCCATGATACATTTTTGTATTGGGAAATCTCTAAATGGTTAAATGATTTAAAAAACGAACAAAAAAAAATCGCGATTTAATTTAATATCAGTTTTAAGTACGAAAATATGCACTCAAATATTTCAAGGCCATCAGTCAATTTCAAAATATAAATTCAGAATATTTCAATAAAAAAAAAGATTTCACAATAATCTTGTAACAGGAAATTTAACTAACATCGCACAACAGGTTACACAATGGGAAATGAAGTAGACAGGAATGAAAATCATCATACATTCCATAAATAAGAAATGTCTCAAAAGGAAAATACTTTTGCAGAATATTTACGTAATTGCAAATATTTTGACATAATTGATAAAAGAATTATTCAAGCACTAAAGTATTTTTTTATTGCAACATTAATTAGTGATAACAATATTAATATATATATTATATATATATATATATATATATATATATATATATATATATATATATATATATATATATATATATATAAATAAATAAATATAAAAAAATATTGGGATAGGAGAATTTTTTCTTATGAATTAAATTGCTGATAAATGTTTTTTGTGTTGTATACCAGCATTGTTCATTTGAATTTGTATTCAGTTTTCGTGTCAATTTCAATTACAAATCGCCCGTACGTGTTTTTAACTCAATACCTTGTTTATCTATAAATTACTTTCGTTCGTTTAAATATTTT
Organism: Neoneuromus ignobilis; assembly: GCA_029203775.1. NCBI lineage: Eukaryota > Metazoa > Arthropoda > Insecta > Megaloptera > Corydalidae > Neoneuromus > Neoneuromus ignobilis. The sequence continues at coordinate 69,538,386 of CP092087.1, read as the reverse complement.
ATAGTTTTTTATCGTCTGGTGTATTCGTGTAATAAGCATGAAAAAAATATATAAAAAGATCCGAAATCAACTCACATAATTTGTTTTATACAAAACAGATATTCAAAATCCACTCGTACGTTCACAAAAAAAACTCAATACGTGTATTTTTTTTTAAAAAAAATCATAAATTCTCACACTTTATATAAAACGAAATTATAAAAATATATATCTGTAACTCACATAAGTTCAATTCTATATAATGGAAAAAACGAAAAAAAAAACTATAACGAAAACAGATCACTGGTCCGCGTGCACAAGATCCAAGAATAACAAACACCACTCAACAACTTGCGGATTGTCGTTTACAACTACTATTTGAAATCTGTTATGGTTTTCGCGAACTGACGAACACCTGAACGGTCGGATATCAACTCGCACTGGAAGCACAGCACCGACTGACTACATTTCTTGGACGACCGTTGCCGGACGATCCGTTGTACGAGTACCACAAACTGCGTGTAGTGCGACAAGCAAGTACTACGACGACGAACTGTGGATCTGTCGTCGTGTTTACAGCTGAGGAACGCGCGCTCTCCGATATGTGTCTGGAGTGAATGACGTAAAGACGGTCACAGAACCATAGCACACACCAGTGCCATCGATACCACCACCACCATCGTCAATGCCGTCGCTACCGCCGCCACTGCGCCTCGTCCTCTTCGGTTATATCTACGCCGTCGCTACAACAGTTCCCCTTACGCCACTGTACGGATGCTATATACAATACGCCGCTTGTTCGATTCGCGAACACGCTTTGGTGCAACAATGTCTGGAATGGCAGCACTGCGGCATTACATACATAACACGAACGCGCAGCAGACAATCAGACATACGCACAAATATATATATATATATATATATATATATATATATATATATATATATCTTTCTCCAATCACTTTTATTGCTCCCAAATAACGAGAAAGTGTGAACGGAATTCTAAAAGGTACAACAATATTTTGTTGGAACATTTAACGATACAGTGAGAGTTAAGAAAAAAAATCCATACAAAGTAAAGAGGTATTCATTAAAGCACAAATTGAATCAACGCGATGAATCACGATTCTAAATCTTCCATAAATATGAAAAAAGATTAAGAAAAAAACCTTCTTCTAGCAGTAGATAAAAAGAGGCTGATTATCTATTTATATTTCTTCAAAATCATTTTTTATTGTTTAACGATGCAATGAAAGCTTAGAAAAGATTTCCATAAAAAATAAAAAAATATTCACCAACACAAGTGGAATCAATGTGATTAATCACGATCTAAAATCTTCCATAAATATGAAAAATTCGAGGAAAAATCTTTATTCAGTAGTGAATAGAAAGAGGCTGATATGTAAATACATCCTTTTCCAAATTCCTCTGTTGTTGCTCAAAAATGATAAGAAAGTGTGAACGGGATTCTAAGAGGTACAACAATATTTTTTGAATATTGGAACATTTAACGATACAGTGAAAGCTTAGAAAAGATTTTCGTACAAAATTGAAAAGTTTTCATCGACACAAATGGAATCAACGCAATGAAACACGATCTCAAATCTTCCATAAATATGAAAAAAAATATTGATAAGTTCTCATCCAGCAGTGGATAGAAAGAGGCTGATATATAAATATATACTTCTCTAATTTCGTCTTTTATTGATCCAAAATAATAAGAAGGTGTAAACGGGATCCTAAAAGGTATTATTTAAATATTGGTACGTCTAATCATGCAGAAATAGCTTGAAAAATATTTCCGATTAGAATGAAAAGTTACTTGCCAACATGCAAGGAGGGTCAATGCAGTGAATCACGTTCCCAAATTTCTCAGTTATGAAAAATTATAGGAGGTCTTCATCCAGAAACGAAAAGATAGAAATCAAGAATCTTCCATAACGATAGAACAAATACATTAGACGGTTCTCCTGTGAAATATTGAATATTATTGTATTATAGAAGACAAAAAATTCCACAATAATGATAAAATCAATTCGACAAACAATCAAAAAAATTCTTCGAGATATAATTTATGAATCTTCACAACGATGGAATAAATGCATTAGAGCCGATAGGGACTGCTTTCTTAAAAAGTATCGAATATTATTGTAGGATGTAAAAAATCCATAATAATGACAAGGCTGCTAAAGTCAATTCGACAAGCAAACAAAAAACTTCTTTGAAATATAAATCAAGAATCTTCCACAATGGTAGAACAAATGCATTAGAGACGACAGGGACTGTACTCTTACGAAATATCGAATATTATTGTAGAAGATAAAAAAATCCACAACAGTGACATGGTTGATGAAGCCTTCTTTGAGACAAAAATGAAGAATCTTCCACAGATGTGAAACAAATGTATTAGAGCCGATAGGGATTATATTGAAAATGAGTAAATGAAATTTATTGGAATAAATTCACATTTGTGTTCGAGTAAGATATTGAAATTATTTTGATTAGTAGTCTCAATTTCTGTTTTGTCCATTTACATTTGAGTTAGGGGCAGAACTTGTAGCATCACTATTTTCTACAAATAAAATAAAACATGTCTATTGTACAAAACTCTAACTCGTGTAGGTTCTATCTATTGTGCATCACCATTCTTGACCTAAATGAGTTGAAATTGAATTATGGCAGTGGAAAGGTGTTGTTTGTATAAAAGAAAAACTATTTGTAACCTTCGAATCATTTCCAAAACTAGTATTTGAAATGAGAGACGACTGGAATGAACTCTTATTTCGTTCTCTTTCAGTCTCTACACAAACGTACTCACTCATACTATGGAATGCGCTCTTATCGATTTCTTTCCAAGACACGATTATTGCGTTTCATTTAAGATACAATTAGGTCAATATCTCAAGACGATTTTCGTTCCCAATGAGCGAACGAACGTTTCCAATGGTATACATATGTTTATTCGATTAATCTTCGTACAGTTAATTAGAAAAAAAATTAATTAGCCTCGTTCGAACGTCGTCGTTTCACCTTATTTGATGCTACACAATGTCCTCGTTGTGTTTTATCGTGTCGTAGACATCGGATGACGCCATCCAGGCGCTAGGTTCTGTGGCGCCCACACACACTCATACACACACGGTTCATATTTCTCACACTAGCGTACTGTAGTACATTGTCGGAATACGAACGAGTCACTTCGCGCTCTTCGTCAGTTGCTTGATTAGCCATGCAACTACTGATTGTGAGAGTCAGGGATCAATTTGTGTACGGTGTGCATTGGTAATATGACACGCTGACATTTGAATTGATTGTGTGTGAATGCGAAGAGAGGATTTTGAACGATACAACCGAGTTAATACATGCAGACATACGTTAAAATGTTCAATTCTCGAGTGTGTGTGTGTGTAAACGATTTCATTCCTTTCACGTTCGATTATTTCTAAAATAAGAACATATATGGAATATTATAAGAACTGATCTCAACGCGAAAAGATTGGAATAATGTCAGTCTTGCAAGAACGTTTATCATCATCGACAGTAGTAAAAGTAATGTCGTTTTTATGAGCGTGTTTTATGTGGAAGCGGACTTTATTATTATCGATTTTAAGACGAGAAATACAGTGGTTCACAAAACTATTTATATTCAATGCAGTAAATATTGTAATTTTCGAAAAAGTGCATCACGATCTCATAATAATTTTATTATCTATAAATTATAAATAAATGTATATACATATAAGGGTTTCCAATAAATGCTTCAGAAGTTCAATGGGAAATAAAACAAAAAGTATTCAATTTATTAGTTATTTACTTTTTTTATTTTTAAGCATATTTTATGGCATTAATGATGGAATACAATTTTACTCATATGATAGTCCAATTTTTAGTCACTCTTTCACATCATTGTGGTCCAATTTTATGAATTACACGCTCAATGTTTATTTTTAATACTTTTGTGGTTTGTGGTTTATCAGAATAAACCAATGATGTCACATAATCCAATGGAGTTAGATCATATGATCTTGGTGACTAGTTCATGAATCCATTTCGTTCAATAGATTTATTGAAATAAGTCTATTGAAGTTGTCTATTTAAAAATATAGGGTTTTCCAATAAGAATGTGAGAACTTTGACACCTGGTGGCAGCCATGTTTGATTTTTTTAAGCTCATTTTGACATTTCAACTCAGTATAGTTTGGCATATTATCATAAAACGTTTAACCTTATCGGACGTTAGCATTTTGTACTTAACTTTCTACTAGGTCGGAGATATATTTGAGCGCTTATTGTAAGAGAAGAGTAACTAAGTTACTTGATATAAAAAGATAGTTTTGTGCATAAAAATATATGATTTGGCGTCCTATATTTGTAAAAGGAATACTTGAAGTTAAATTGTCTTCATCATCACTGTTGATTTCAATCCAATCTTTATCACAATCAGGAACAATTTATTTTTCCACTTTGCTTTCTTCTTCACTTGAATGTTGAATAAGGGTCATTTTTTTCTCCTTGACTGAAATATAACACTTGTATCACTGTCTCCTTCATCACAAGAATTAAAATCGCTTGCCGAATATTCAAAATTTTCCCTACAACTATCACTGTTACTTTCCATATTGCTATAGTTTTCTTTATTCATTTTTGGAGGAATAAAATATTGTAATATAAGTAAAATAATTACTGAAATATGACAGAACGTGTTGTTTGCTATCGAGTAAGAATTAAACTGTAAAAACATATAGTGTGTACATTCAGCAATGAGGACGTTGTTACTTGTTCAGTCTTGTCACCTCGCACGTGATATACGACTGATAAAGCGAAGTTGTAATGTCACGTGAGAGGTGACATGCGACCGATAAGGGTTAACACTTCAACAACACTTACAAATTGTAAAAACTTTAATAGACTTATTGAAACAAAAGTTTAATGAATCCATTATTTCACGAATTGGACCTATCAATTGTGCACCAAGATCTAACTTTATTGGATTATTTTTTGTGGTGATATGTGAAATCATTGGTTTATGCTGATGAACCACAAACGACAGAAGCATTAAAAATCAATATTGAACGGTGCAATTTATGAAATTGGACCACAATTATATGTAAGAGTGACTAAAAATTGAAATTGTGTTTCATCATTAATGCCATAAAATATGCTTAAAAATAGAAAAAATTCTGAAGCGCTTATTGAAAAACGCTATTTAATCATCATCATAAAAGCCCATATTAACCCATTGCTGGGTGAAATCTTTCTCGAGTTCACTAGATCATAAATGTTTTTATCTGTACCGACGAATTTACCACCGGATTTACTACTCAGTCACCACCGGAGGAAGCAATGAAAATCAAAGAAATCCAAAACGAAAACGAATACATTTTCATAATTCATAATTTTATAAAAGTTTTAATTTGAAAATAAATATTAATCTTACTTAATATGAAATAACTGATCATTTTCTACTTAAATTTTTATCCTTTTTTTCTTACATGACCGTCCCATTTCAACATATGTATATATATTAAAATTAATTTATCCCATGAATCACTCTTTAAATCAAATTGAGTCATCCAATTAAAATTGAATTATCTTATAAATAATGCAATTTTTTACAGAAAATTTCGAAATAAAAAAGTTGATATTTTAATTATATTTCAAAATACATTTTCTACTATTATTCACAACTTCTTGAATTTTCAATTTTTCATTTTGCGCCAAAAAATAAATCGAATTCTTTCATGATATCAATCTTTGTATTAAACTCTTTCCCAGTGATGTGATTTTAGAGATTTTCACATCTGATCAATTCGTTCTTTTATAATTAATAGTTTTTTAAAAAAAATCTTCAGTCAATAATAAAATTCCATTACCGTGGAAATATCGAATTTGTTGCGGCTGACGCATGCAAAATTTCTAATAAAATATCTCTAATATAAAAATAAACAAAATAGACGAACTCTGGCACCGTTCGACTAGCATAGACCTTGGCAAATCCATCCGACACCTCGATGAAAACAAACCGACATGACATGACAGTCGTATTGAAATCACCGTCCGTATCGAAACAACATAGATCCGTTAATGAGCCGTCACAATATTCTTTTCGCGTGATGTAATCGCTTTCGTATATTTATTTTAAGACACTTGTACATATATTTACATATGCCACGACTGGAATATACGGCTGCATCGTTCGCCGTACCTGAGAACCGATTCACATGGATCAGTCACACGCGTCTATTTGGAATTCGTATCGTTCGCGTGGTGGAAAGGTGAAAACATGTCCGAAATTACAACCGACCGATTATGCACTTGACAGTGAATCGTCGTTACAGACGAGCGCTTCACACTTCCAGAGATCTGATATACGAATCTCTTTCTTACAACAATGTGCGAATGTGTTTTTTCTAAAAAAAAAATATAATAATAGGAACAGTATGTACGCCATGACGCCCGTTCGTACGCCTTTTGCTCGGCATGTCGCTGCAGAAAAAAAATTATCTCGGGATCAATGACACCGTACAAAAAAAAAGATAATTCCGTGACATGTGTGATTTATGGTCGGGTCCGATTTCGTTACTCGAATATGAATTTGTTACGCAATCTTTCGTTCGCGTTTAATACTAGAAAAGGAGTGGCATCCATTGCGATTTTTTCGACGTGGATTTATTTGTACGTGTGGGTCGAACACGATCTACATTTAATTCGAAACTGTGGTGGTCACCCGTGTACACGATTAGATCCACGACACGGTACTATAAATAGACTCGAATTGTCTTCGTACGAGATTAATTTCTTTGTGGAATTTTTTTAGATGAATGAGATCATTTTATTAAAATTCCTCTCGCCTCCTGCACAAACGAATTACTTCTCTCCAACATCGCAGCATTTTATAAAAATGATCGAAAGTCATTGAGAATCTCTATTAAAGAATTGCTTGTTTCCTTTTTCCCTTCCAGCTCTTTTAAAGTTGTTCCAAATGCACTGCAACAACAAGAATTCATTGTATCTCCCATAGCAGTCGTTCAATCCACCCACTTATTTTCTTCTGTGTTACCTGGATTACAGTACAAGACCCATGAATGTCTTAAATTTGATTTATTTTAGTTCCAAGATAGTTTTCTCGTAGATACTGCATTTTTTGTAAAAAAAAAAACTTCACAGTAATATAATAAGTGCTCTATAATTTCTGGTTCCAGTACGATACATCTCTCTGTTCCAAGTTTCTTAATAGTGCAATATTAGTATCTAAAAATATTTGAAGATTTCTATCAAAAAATATATTCTTTTTTTCTTTAGTTTCTAATGTGCGAGTTTTTATTGAAGAGTTGCACTACGATATTCAACCAACCAATATTATCTTTTCTGCGTTATCCAAATAATAGATACAGATCAATAAATGCCTTCGATATAATGTAATTTTCCTGTAAATATTGTATCTTTTGCAAACACTATTTATCAAAAAATAACTTTTTTTCGTCCTCTAGTTCGCATTCATTACAGTTACAAACATTTATTGTGAATAGTTTCTTTTCTTCCTCTAATTCATCTACCGAGACTTCGCATTCATTTCAACCACAAAAACCTATTTTGCGTTTCGTTATATTCTCTACCCACTTTATCGTTTATGTGTTACTCAAATCACAGTAAAAACCCATAAATGCTTTAAATATGATGTCTTCCAGTTCCATGATTATTTTCCAATAAATATTACATTCTCTATAAGTCAAAGTGTCATAGTTGTACAATAAGTAACTTATACCTCAAGAAATGTCACTGGTTCTTCTACAGTGTTTTCTAAAAAAAATCTTCCATTGTTTTCTGTTCAAAATTAATCTCATCCAATCCTCATCTCTGTTATACTTTACAATTTCATTCCTCTCTCTTTGATAAGGTATTTTCATTCATCTTTTTTATTTCTTCGTCGCAATTCCACAATTGTTTTTGTTGATCTGTTATCTTCCATTCTTTCTACGTGTGTTTCCCATACCCATTTATTTGTTCTCTTTTATCAGTTACTCTTATCTGTTGTAGTATCCATTTATAGGTTTTCCAATTCCATTTAAAAATTCCTAACAATCATTTTCATGATTTATTGGATTGAAAAATTTTTTTAATTCATTTTGGCATTTCTTTATTATATCACTCATTGTTCCAAATACCGCTTATTTTACCCTAATCCTCGATCTAACTTCTGGCCACAGTCAATCATTAATTCATGTAATTTGCCCCAAATACGATTAAGTAATAAAAAGCATTTTCCAATTTGGAATTCCACTCAATTGAGATGCAAAAATCTAATTACATAGCACAAGTATATACAGTTTGTGAAAAATGTAACAGGGAATTATGTTTTTTTTTAAAAAAAAATGCACGAAGAACTGAAAAAGAGGTTTTTTTTATCATTTTTTCTAGTTTTAGTGTAGTATTTTATATTAATACACGTAGTTTATTTTTTAAAAGAAAACATTGAAATGATTTTTTAATTTAGTACGACACTTTTTACGATAAGAACGCGTTGTATCTCATTTCGCGTCAACATCCACAACACAAAGTCACTCTCAATGCAAACAATGTCGCATACCTTTCGAATGTTTACAAAAGTCATATACGAACGTATAACCGATAAGAAAAATCGTCACAGCGATGCAATTCCATGCACCTGCACTCGAACAACCAACAACACCGACAACGACACGAAGTAAATGCATAAGCGAATGGTCTCGTTTCATATCCGTACATTGCATATTCAATACGTTCGTATTTATTGACTTTTTTATGTACGTACGTACATACGGCGCAAGAATGTCATCTGACCAGTACACTATTCAGTTTTTCTCGACTGCAAGTAAATAAATTTATATGTTTTATCGTTTGTTCTACCACGAGATCTCATTAATATATTCAATCGTTATGGATATAAGTAGAAGATTGATTTCTTACTCAACTATATTCTTCTCTACAATGGTTTGTTTTAGACAGTATATACAGGTTGATCAGCTCTGAATCCACTTTGCTCTTCTGCTTCGTTGTTGTTATATTTGTCCCTCTTTTTTACCTTTATAGTCTTGATCTTGATGTGTCGTAAAATTTTCTTATTGCTGTCTTATCTGAAGAAATGTAACCCAAGTCACTATTATTTATCTTATTATCATTCATTCTAGTTCTTCTTACTGTCTCGATATCTTCTGTTTGTAATCTGGGGAAAAATGGATAGAAATAAAAGATTTACTTCTCAGTCAATTCGTTTTCTATTCAATTTGTTTTAGGCATTATACATATATCATTTAAACCAATTCAAATCAGCTTTAAATCCATTTTGTTCTTCTGCTTCGTTGTTGTTATATTTGTCCCTATTTTTGCATTAATGATATTCTTCGTTTTGATGTATCAAATCTTATTGCTGATATACTTGGAGGAATGTAACTCAAATCACTTATCTTATTATCAATTCTTCCTAATGTATCGATATCTTCTGTTTGTAAACTAGGAAAAAAGGATATAAATAGAAGAGTGATATCTTAATCAACTACATTGATGTGTTTTCTTTTCAATGATTTGTTTTAAGAAATATATATAATTCAAACCAAATCGATTACTCTTTGCTTCGTTATTATATTTTTTCCTTTTTTTACTTTTATGATATCCTTCGTCTTGATGTAACATTAAGTCTTCTTATTGCTGACATACTTGGAGAAATGTAACCCCTATTACCCTCATTTATCTTATCATTTATTCTACTTCTTTCTATTGTCTCTCTGTTTTCTATTTGCAATTAAGAAAAATTAGATATTAATAGAAATTTGGATTTTCAGTCAACTACAGTTTTCGTTTCAATGATTTATTTTAGGCAATATATATCATCCAAATTAAATCGATTAACTTGGAATGCATTTTTCTCTTCTGCTTCATTGTTATTAGATTTTTCTCTTTTTTGCATTTGATATTCTTCGTGAAATCTTTTTGGTAAAGTACCTGAGGAAATATAACCTCTGTTTTACAATCATTTACCATTTTCTTTAGTTTTTCATATTCTCTATGTCTTTTGTTTTCAATTTACTTCTCAATTAACTGCAATTTTTCCAACAATTTGGTATAGACAATATATATTATCCAAACTAGATCGATTATCTCTAAATCCACTTTGTTCTTTAGTTTCGTTATTGCTATATTTTCCTTCTTTTTTATTTTATGATATTTTTTGTCTTGGTGTATCATCAAATCTTCTTATCACTATATGCCTGGAAAAATGTAACTCTTATTAACGTCATTTATTTCATTATCATTCTTTCTAGTTTTCCCTACTATCTTCATATCTTCTGTTTGCAATCTGGAAAAATTGGTTACAAACACAAAATTGATATTTTATTCAATTGCAATTATCTTTCAACGATTTGTTTTAGACAGTTTATATGATCCAAACCAGACTGACTAATTTTAAATCCACTTTACTCTCCTACTCTGTTGTTGTTATGTTTTCTCTCTTTTTTGGTTTTATGATATTTTTCGTTTCCATGTATCATCAAATCTTATTACTGACATATCTGGAATAATATAACTCTTTATCACTTCTTTTAGTTCTTTCTAATGTGTCTATGTCTTCTGTTTGCAATGTGGGAAAAGTTTTTTTTTTAGAAAAATCTTGAATTTATATTTTTCCTCGACCAAATTTCTAATGTCCTATCATTAAGTCTATCATATGTGAATGTCACTGTTGTCCCTCTGTGATTCTCAGATTTTTCCATTAGTTTCCTTTTTTATGTATTGATTGTACCCAAAAAAATGTACTTACAAGTATATTTATCAAGAAGACTGATAAATTTTTATTATAACTGAATAAAAACGACTTACATCAACCAAAAAAAAAAAAAACACTTATCAATTCCAATTCAATATTCGGCCAAAAAAGGGTTAAGCAATACTAACAAACCAACAGACACAAATGTGTTTATTTCATATAACGTCTTTTCGTGCTACAGTTCTATATTTTTTCATCACGGAAACATCTTCACTTAATTCACCGGACGATTCACTCGACGCGTCTGTTTGCGTTGAAACGATTTTCTCGGCGGACGTTTCTCTTTTCAGCAATTTATAAAACGTCGCCATTATTGGTTGTCGAACATGGAACGATCGTTACGACCACTCACGGATTTGAAAAATATGCTTAGATGATTCGAACACTATTACCGAATTAAATTCCGTCCATTTTGTCGATTACGAGAAAATGGCTGGGGGTAGAGATTTTAATAATAAATCTTATTGGACTGTCACTCGGATTGGAGAAAGAGCTTGGAACACGTCCAACTGTCATTCCAGAACTTAATCAAAAATTTTTATAAATATTGTTATTATTATTTGGAATTTCTTCTTTTAGTTGATAAAATAGTCTTGTGATGTGATTGATTTATGTAAAAATATGTTTAACCCTTAATGATTGAAAGGCCACACGTAGGTGGCCCATCACATTTTACTATAAAAAAAGATTGACAAAGTTTTGCATATAAATAAATCACTTTAATAAGTATTGTTTCTGTTTTTATTATTCCAAATATTTTCTCTAAATTTAATCAATATTTTTTCTCTTTATATATTATAATAAAAATGTCAATCGTTAAGGGTTAATTGTTCATAAAACTGTTTAAGTCTAGAGTTCAAAATCAATTTAAATATTTATTTGGATTGAACGATAATTTCAATAATCATAATAATTACTTGTTGATGTATGTACTTAGTTTCTGATTGTAAGATTTTCTTTTATCCTTTTTTAATAATTTCTGTTTCTTTCTGTTTCAGGTGAGTCGTTCATTTTACTGTACTTCTTATCGTAAGTGCATATAATATTTATTCTGATAAACTTGCGAAATCGAAACGATTTAATATTTACAAATTTTATGAGATAATGAAATGTTTTTAAATATAGATTAACCGTGTTTTTCGTTATCGCCACACACACCTTTTATTTTTGTACAATTTTGTCCGTCGTGCCATTTCCGTAAACATGAATTAATAACTTTTTCTTTTATTACTTCGCATTTTTTCCGTTTTTGTTGTCTTATCAAACATATAGAGCACGTAATGTAGTTTGATTATTGATAAAAATATTTGTTTTAATTAATTTTTGTAAATATGTTTGAAAATCACGAATTAAATATTTATATTTTTTTAAAAAAAAAAAATCTTAAAGAATATTACAGTCAGTAAAATCGGTTGTAAAATTGGTTAATTCACTTTTATATAAATGAATTTTCATCTCAATGAGACAGACTTTTATAAAAACTGTTCTGCAATCATCCATTATTCATTTCATTTACTAGTATACATTTCGATAGCCACGCAGTCATCATAAAGATATGGTATTGTTAAATTTTGGTTGTTTAATTTATACAATGCCTTTGTTTGGTAATGAACTACGTATCTATTGCAATGAATACTAGGAAAAAAGTGAACAGTGAAGAATTCTATAATTTTTTTTGTTTATGTAATAGTGAATTAGCAAGAATTTCAAATCCAGTTTTCCCTTTATTAAATTTTTATTTGATTTCTTTTATACACTGAATTATTTTCAAAAATAGTAATGGAAATATTATTTGTCAGCTTGAGTTTTTTTTAAAAAAAATCTCAAGCTGACAAATAAATAAGAAACTATTTTAATACCATATTTTCTCAGACTGACAGAACATATAAACCATTTTACCAATTTTATCATCTCCAGAACTTAAAATTACATTTTTAGATGCAATTCGTTCGTTTGTTCCAAAACCAATTTCTTCTTTATTAATTTATAGTTTTATTTTTTTCATACTTTGTTTTCTCTTTTTAAAAGAATGGTAAATGGCAAGAAAAAATATTTAAAAAATCAATCTACAAAATCATCAAGACATTTCTTTAAATATTTATATAGTCGCTGGAACAAATAAATAGTTTTATCATTTTTTATCTCCAGAAGTAAAAATTACATCTAATATAATTCGTTAATTTGTTCCAGAATTATTTTCGTCTGTATTAATTTCTTATTTTATATTTTAATACTTTTCTACTTTACCCCAAAAATTGTAATTGGCGATAAAGGAATTAAAAAAAAAAAAATCTGAAAAACCAACAAGAAGTTATTTTGAACATTTTCTGCAGTCGATGGAACATACAAACTATTTCATTATTTTTTTATGTGAGGAATTAAAAATTATATCTGAAGATTGTTCCAAAACCAATTTCCTGTTTATTAATTTTTTATTCAATCTTTTCATATTATGATCTCATTTTTTACTTCAGATATAGTAAATGGTTATACAAAAATCTTATTTAAAAAAAAATTCAACCCTAAAAATCAGCAAGAGATTATTTTGAACATTTCCTGCGCTCGATGGAACACACAAACCGTTTCACCATTTTTTTTTCATCTCCGCCGCTAAAAATTATATCTGAAGACATAATTCGTTCGTTTAACACGATTTTCAGTCCGATTTTAATTTATTTCGACACAAAGCCCGCAGACATAAAAATCCACGTTCGCAACATTACACAAAAACAACACGGCAATAATTACAGTTTCGTTCCGTGCCGCTGTCAAACCGACGGCCACGCCTTCGTATTATGCTTTCACATTTTTATGATGATTTTTATTTGCTTTTAACTTTATCCGTTACGCTTTATATATTTTACGATTCGAGTTTTTCTTGTTTATTGTATATGTATATTTTTTTCTGGGTACGTAACGAGACGTGCCCGGTTAATTAAAATTCTAAGATGCAATTAGTTCTAAACACGTGACACTAAAAGAAACATACACACACATACACACACACACACACACACATATATATATATATATATATATATATATATATATATATATATATATAAACATGCCGTCATTACAAAATTATTAAAACATTTCTTCAGGGGAAAAATTAAATACTAGGAAAATGTGTTATAGAAATTGTATTATGAGACAAAAAGCATCTAACCAATGTATATTATCTGCTTGTATTTACGGGAGTCAGATATTTGGACATTGGATGCAAAAATGAAACAAAAAAAATTCAAACCCCAGATAATTTTAACAACTTGTAAGCATGGTCAAAGAATCTGAAAGTTGATATAAGAACAGATAGGAGTAACTGTTATAATTGAACAAATAAAATCGATGAAATGGACAAGGGTAGGACTTGTAGTAAAAAATGAAGATACTAGATGGACAAAAATAATTATGGAATGACGATCAGGAAACGAAAGAAGAGACCTTATCAAAGATATTACTTATTGTAGCGGAGATGAAGGTTGGATGAGATTATTCATTTGGATTAAGACAGAAAATAATAAAAGAATCTTGAGAAAACATTTAAAAAAAATTAATGACTTTAGATGAGGGTCTTGCCTAATATTGAACTGCTATAGGCTTTGATAATATACAGATAACCCTCCTATAACACGGTAGATAGGTTCCTAGAAAATACCGTGATATGTGAAACCGTGTAATGTGAGATTAGAAGCCAGTACTTATCATTTTATAATTATTTACTATTTTGTAATTTTCTGATATATTTTCTATAATAAAAATCGTGTTATCTAGTGTTGTAGCAGGATTTCCACAATTTTCTTTACATGTCAGAGCAAAGTCAGTGCATTGGGAATTTTGAATGGCCACCAAATCTCTGGTTTTTCAAAACCAGAAATATTAAACAAATTTGAAAATCTCTGGTTTTTCAAATTTGTGGCTAATATTAAAGAAAAATGTTGCAAAACAATGTGAAAATGAAAAAAGAGCTGCAACAAAAAATAAAAGAGAACTGGGAAAAAAGAACCTTCAATATTTGCATAAATTTAATTCAGAACATGTCGAAAAGAAAGGCTGCAGTCTTAAAAACCAAATGGACGTAACAAAGTATTAAAAAGTTAACAAGAAATAGAAAAACAATAAAATATTCCATATTTCTAAAAATTGTATTTTTTGGGGGAATAAATATTAAGGGTGCTCTATACATATGAGCAAAGCTGTGTACATATATGCACTTTTGTGCAAAAAATTGCAATATTTGATCATTTCTTTTTAGTCTTTACTGCAAGGTTATCTAATTATTTTAACAAATATGAATTTAATATTTTTATACACTTCAAGATAATCATAATAAAAGAAAATGAATTGCATTTTTATAAAAAATATTAATTAAACAAAAAAGTAGCAACAAATTAATAAAAATTAATTTAAGGTCTTAGAACCTAATATCTGGTTATCTGTTGTTTTGGAACTGTGGCTGATTCACTTTAACACAAATGAATTTTAACCCCAACACCACAATAGTTTAAAGTGTTCAATAATCACTTATTGTTCACTTATTATTGATAATTATATAGTCTATAATTATATCCGTTAATGCATTTCGATGGCGACGCCATCATCATCAGAGCCTTTCTGTTAAAATCTAATCTAATATCCTTTATTTTCCACAACTGCAACACATCTTCCCGGCATCGAATTAATTATGGGCAGCATTTTTCAACAGAAATAGACTTCCATTGGCCACTTTAAAACATTATTCTTATTACGAGTAAACTGGTCTTTTGCTAGTCCACTCTTATGCTTAGGGTCGTTATCCTGTTGATATACCCATTTCAATACAATGTTCCATTGGGAGCATTGTACAAGGTGTACCCATAAATAATGTCGTTTTTTTCAGTGTCAAAACTGCTCTCCAAGAATATTTTACTTCAAAATCACCCCCATTTTACAAAAAGGGAATTTTGTAAAATGAGATTACTTATGGATACACCTGATATTTTCTAATATTTCCACATACAAAATGGTGGTTATTTTAGTTTCAATGGAACATATACTTCTTGTGCCATTATTTGAAAAACAACCTCAAATATTGATTTTCATTTACAGTTTTACCTTATATCGAATTGATTATGTTAAACTGTCGCTGACGTTTAGAACCAAACAGTGCAATTTTTCGCCTCACTGTAAAATATTTCGCCATTTTGATTAAAAATCGTTTTTTCCTTTAAAAAATTGTCTGGTATTTTTTGCACATGTTTTATATATAAAGATATGGAACTATTTAGCAATATTCAACAGTTTAGTCATTGTTTTGTAAAAATGACAAATCGTGATTAAAATGACAACTTGTGGGTGATATAAAAAATTTAAAATATTTCTTACTATATTTCCTGTTAATGATTTAAAATTTTCGATTACGAAATAAAATTGGCAGAAAAATAACTCCATGAATGATTTTTTTCAGGGAAAAAAACCTCTTATCGTATTGACAATAGATATCAGTTTATATAAATATTTGTGGTTCAAGATAAATACGTTTCTATAAATAAATATTCACGAATGACTATCTATTTATATAAATTATTAGTAATATCTGTTTCGAATTGCGGCTATGACTTTCCTTATTCCAACGATAACAGATTCGCACGTAGTTTATAGTACGTTGAGAGTATTTTTGTATATGGCATTGGTCGACACGCGAGCCGACATTTCCATAAAACCATGTTAAAAGGACTCGTTTGTTCCACATTTGACGAGATCAATTACAACAACGGTGGGCCGAGTGAATAACCTGTTGAAAATGACCACGCACCGTCGACGACGAACGGCCCGAGCGAGGTTAGTCATGGCCAAGGTTACTACGCCATGTGCGTATTCCAAGATGTCTTGTTGTCTTCCATCGTGCGCGGTCGCGCGGGGGCCATCGCGGCTAATTGCGATTTTTTCCGACCGCACATGAGATGATACATGCACGGTTTTTTTTTATATTTATATATCCACTTCCACGGCCATTATTATTATTGCTCGCCGGCGATGATGTGATCTTCCGTTCGGGATGTGTTTCTTTTTTGCGTGCTTCGTTTATATTTAATTCTCTATATAGGAACTATAAATAAACGTTTTTACACACGAATACATATAGCTAATTTCATTCCAACGTTTCATTGAATAATGAAACGTGTTTTATATATTTTATTAAATTATAAATATATATATTTTTTTAAAAAAAAACAAGATGATACAAGATTACAAGATTTTTTACAAAAAACTTGTTCATGTAAATCTAAGAATTTCTCAAAATCATTATGTCGTCAATACTTAGACAATTTAAACCGTTTGAGTGCTGAACATTTTTTTGCGATTTAAATGCTTTTTTATTATTTGAAAAAATAATAAAAACTAATAATTTACTTAAATCAGGTATATTTTATTACAAGTTTCTTTTTATTTACAATGTTCTAATCTAGTTTGAGAGTAAGAAATAACTGAATTATCTTATTAAAATACTAAAGGACTTTAAATCTAAACTTCATTTTTATTAAAAATATTAAAATATGTATAACATAAAACGTAAAGAAAGAAATAATATCTATTTTAATTTCATATAACCTTAATTTAATATTTTTTTTCATTATCACTGCTCAGTACAATCAAACGAGAACGTTTTTTCGGTTGAACGATATCATCTTCACTTTCTGAACCTTTTTCTTCAGTTAAATTTTTTTCACCTTCTGGCCTCTTTAAAAAACTAATTTTAGTTTGTTTGTTTGCTGGTTCTTACAAGGTCATTGTAGATTTCGTGGTATGGAGAGAGACAATTTTGCAGTTCTCTTTTGAATTTTCGGCTTCTTTCAGCGGAAGGGTTTGCATTCAAGAAAAATGATTCTAGATTTTTGGCTAAGCTTGGACCTTTCTGTATTTTTTTAGTTTTAAATTCTTAATTTTACAATCTTCAGCAATACTATTATCCTCAGAATCGATTTAATTTACAACTTCAGATGCCATTTCCACAAAGTCCGCTTCGTCAACTTCTTTTTCCACTAATAAATCTTGAACATCCTCAATATCTACATATTTTACAATCAGGGTAACCATAAGTAATGTTTTTTGATACTGTATGAAATTTTATTTTATTTAAGAGTTAGTACATTATTATCAGTAGATGGTAATGTTTTTTAAATGTGAAAAAACGACATTACTTATGGGTACCTCCAATAATTTTCTAATTTATTTTCTATAATAAAAATCGTCTTATCTAGTATTGTAGAAGGGTTACGCAATTTTCTCAACATTTTAAAGCAAAACCGTGTTGTAGAAGTGTTATCTGTATTCAGTTTATGAATACTATATTTATTGAATGATGAATTTATTGAATATTATATGAATACTATATTAATTATAACGTTTTAAATGATCCTCGTATATATATATATATATATATATATATATATATATATATATATATATATATATATATATATATATATATATATGTATATATAATATATATATATATATATATATATGTATATAAATATAATATATGAAAGTAAAGGCACTTGAAAAGAAAAAAACAACAGTCGAGAGCGCAATTATAGCCCGAACGTCTTAATTGATATGTCAAAAATATCAAAAAAGTATTATATATATATATATATATATATATGTAGTGAAGGTACGTTCATTCGTTATTAGACAATCAATTGGGCCGATAATATTTTCAGACGCAGCGCTGCCAATAACAGGCACTTCACTTCCGTAATTAATTTTATATCAGGAAGCAGCAATATCTTCGAGCGATACCTTCTCATATTTAATTAGACATGAATGCTTTCAACGGTACTTTTTTATTTATAGTCCGTGTTTAGACTCCGATGTGTGCGTGCGTGTTTACCTTACAACTCGTTAAATATGAATAATATTTTAATGGGCGTGCATTTTTCAAAATCACGTATAGAAACGTTTGCGCCGTTGATTCCTCTACGTGTTTATTATAAGAATCAATAACGGCTAGAAATCTCTTAATTGATCGACCTGAACGGCAACCATCCTATATAAAATACCGGGAAATGTACGATTCGATGTAAATCGAACGATTTCAACTCGAACGACGTAGGAAAAAAAGTGTTCAGATCTGGAATAATAATAAGATCGGACGTAATAATAATGACGAAGACGATTTCAGTGAATCAGACTGAACTGGATTCGTCGTCGTCGTCGTTGTTGTTGTTGTTGTGGACGTGCGATTCGCAATTTTATTATGGCAGACCGACTCTCTCACAGACTCATAAATAAATCATATCTTGTCCCTTGTGCAGTGGCTCAAAACCAATTCATTTAGATTTTTATCCAATGTATAACGGGGTTTCTATACGACTTGTGCATTCATATAGGCTGTTCAAAATCGTATAAATATATATATATATATATATATATATATATATATATATATATATATATTGGATTTACAAAAAAAATCTGTCTGCTTAATGCAACAATTATTTTAAGCACGTAGAAGTGTTTAAATGAAAATTATACAACTTATTCTTTTTACCGTTACATTTAATCATTTGTGCCCTTCAACATACACTGATATACATGTATTATTGCCAGTTTTAATTGAATAATGAAGGAAATATGTCTGTCAATTAGAATCTTTTCTATACTATACTTTTTAATTGCAGAAGCATATAGAAATTTGTTGAAAGTTTTTGGAGCAAACGCAGTATTTGAAAAGACATGCAGAAGATGATTCAAGAAATTTAATAATGGAGATTTTAACCTTGAATACGAATCAATTTCTCAAAAACCTTCTACGATCGATGAGGATATTTTTCGCAACAGGAGATCAATTTTGGATTCATGGCTGCCGCATGAATTGATTTCTAGGATGGCAAAATCGTGTAATTGTTTGCTCGTCTATACTTTCTTGTAATAAAAATGATCCGTTTTTGTAACGTCTCGTAACTAGAGATAAAAAGTAGATTATCATACTATAAAACAAGAGAGCTCGTTCTATCAGCATCTAAACTGAGTTTGGAAATGATAAAGAGAATGCTGTTTGTATATTGGGATATGAAAGAACTGATTTATTATGAACTTCTAAAACTAAAATAAACGATTGATTCTAAAAATAGTTATTGACAATTAGACAATTTGAACAATAGACTTAAAAAAGCATCCAGTTCTTGTTAACAGGAACCAAATTATCTTAGTTGTATGTTTCTTTAGCAGGTCATAAACAATAGCAAAGCTTTGTTAGGAGGTTTTAAGTCACTTAGCATATTTTTCAGATGTTACATCTTATAACCACCACTTACTTTTGGCTCAACAAAAAAAAATAAAGATGGAGATTGAAAAAGACATTGAATGAATTTTTAATTTTCAAGGACGAATCGTTTTATCGAAAAGGAACTCAAAAGCTTTTATCGAGATGAGATGAAGTTTGGAAATTACATTAATTATTACATATAAATATAAACAGTATGGAAATTTATTTTTTATTTTCACTTAAAAGAGACAACATTTCGAAAATGAAATATGTACTCAGTAGTTTGGTCAAAGTAGTAACTTTTAGAAAAGGTTTTCATCCAGAAATATAGAAATAGATGGTTGCTGTTGATATACATACATTTAAATTGGGTTAAGGAAAAGTATTTTTACTATTTACTGCTAGATGGAGGTTTTCGATTGATTTTGTCAATGCGCCATTTTGTGACATATTAGGCCATTCCACACTAGTCAACATACATACAGTATTCACGTCCCATTACCATTCGTCTCATACTCTCTTTTCCAAAAAAATATTTTTTTTAGATGGGAGAGTTTGGTGGTAAGAGAGTGTGAGACGAGTGGTAATGGGCGTGTATACTGTATGCATGTTGACTAGTGTGGAATCGCCTATTGTGTTTTATATAGTTTAAAAGGTGACATTCCACAAAATATTTTAAAATAGATTTAAACAAAATTGGTGCATTCAGTGAAAAGTTATTAACATTGAAGATAAATGAAAATCAGAAACATTTTTAACACATTTTACTTTTTTATTCTAAAAAAACCCCGCTGTTTAAGCCTATAAAAAATTGTCATGTTAATCAAAACGATGGTCTCACTAGATAAACAGCAGTGAATTGGTTTCGTCGATTTCGAGATGGAAATTTTAAATTGAAAGGTACACCTCGTTCTAGTCGGCCTATTGTAGAAAATGTCAATGGAATCTTGCAAAAAATTAAAGAAAATCTACATGAAGCAGCTATATAATTGTTTATAATAAAGGATTTATCAACAATTTAAAAAATCTATTTCAATATCACTTCAATTTGTAAAAGGACTTTTTCCTTAACCCAATATATATAGGGATATCCAAATATAACGCCTAGATTTGTGTTTTATTAAAAAGAAACATGTGTATCGTTTCTTTACAATAAAACATAAATCTCGGCGTCACATTTTGATGATCCTATTGACCCTATATATATATATATATATATATGGTCCATATATATATATATATATATATATATATATATGTATGTATGTATGTATGTATGTATGTATGTATGTATATCAGCAACAATAACCTCTTTTTTCACTGCTGAATGAAGACTTCTTTCAAAAGTTACCACTTTAACCGATCTAGTGGATTTTTCAAAAAAATTTTTTTGGTATTTCCATATATTGTAATAATAATAATGTATGTAAATATTTAGAACAGAAGAAAGGAAGGAACAGATGTTATTTTTATTTTTGTGTTTTCAATTTAAACTTATAAAATTTCCTTAAAGCAAGCAATGATTGAATGAATGAATATATAGACAGGAAGGATATTTATTTTTATTTATTTTAAATTTAAAGGAAGGAAAATGTTGTAAAATGATATCAGTTACTGAGAAAACAAAATTACAAATATATTTTTGATTGATTGTAATGATTCATCTATTTTTATTCTTATTAAATTTTAAAAGTATATGACGAGTTAAAATATATATATATATATATATATATATATATATATATATATATATATATCAATATCAATATCAATGAATAAGAAAATAAATAAACTTTTAGAGTTGTTTACCGACGACGACCGTTTCAAAAACTAGACAAACATCTAAAAACTAATGAAAAAAATATGAAACGTCCGACTCTGACAAATCGAATGACAAATGTTTGCTTCTCGGTTGCACACACGGAGACACCAGTATTCATAATAGGACCGATCATTGGCCCCGTGCGACCCAATATCTTGATGAGATCAATGCGATTCTGAGGTTACGGCTCGATGTCAAGCAACCGAAACATCGACTGGCACGAAAGTCCGATTCCGTCGATGTAATTGTACGACACAATAGGAATTTGATTGATTGCGTTTTTGTACATTTCGACATAATGGTCGGTCCTGATGCGACGATACGATCTAATCGACGGGATGCTGTGCTGTTATGTATGCACGTACGTGTACGGATTTTTTTTCTGACACGCGTGTACAATGAACCTTTGTAATTATCTGTGCAGTTATTCGTGACCGAATTGAAACCTACGCGGGTGATCGGAATTATAACGAATTCTATGTAAATTCCTTGTTAAATTGTTCGGTTTTTGGAATTTTACCACGTTGAGATTATTTACACATGTCTAAATGCTCGAATTTTCGTTTTGTAATATTCTCAATTATCAGAATGATAGTACGAAGTGAAAAATGGTAGCACAGAAATCAATTATCAATTAAAAATTATCTGATTAACAACTAAGGACTAAAATGTTAGTCATTCCAAGTTAATAACTAATTTATTTACTAATTTTCAAGTGATTAATTTGAAATGAGTCGTTTTTCAATCAATCTATGACTAACGACTAATAAATTAATCATTAGTCGTAATTGATTTTTTAGTCCTCAATCGTTTTAAGTGATTAATAAATCGATTGATTCGAATATTTAAAATTGTGCAGTATTAGTTAAATTCGAGTATTAATTAAATCGTTAGAAAAGTTATTGAGAACTTAAAAATTAAATTTTCAAATAAAATTACTTTATTTGAAAAAATTACAAATAATTTTCAATGAAATTTAATTTGCAATTTTAATAAAATTGAATTTTTATAACTGGATTCTCCAGTTCAATTCGTCATTATTAACAATAATGACGAATTGAACTGAACTCATGTTTATAAAATGTTTTATAAACATGACTATTTATTTGCCTGAAATGCTTTTACTAAATGGTAACATCAGTCACCGACTCTCCCTCCCCCCTCTAAAACACCACAAGAAAGTCGAGTGGCGGTTACCAGTGACTCACACGACATTAAATATATTAAATCAGGTCGTCCAACGTGGAATATTTTTGTTCCCAATGTGTTATTTTAAATCCTCATATTATTGAAAATCTGGGGTACAATAATACCCCACATGGGACCATGTGAACGTCGGGCATTGAAGGTTAATAGAATTGTACATCACTATTTTGAAACTGTGGCAAATTTACTTTCATATAAATGAACATTCACCTTCAACACCACAAAATATTATAAACTGTTTAATTATCACTTGTGTTTATAACAAGAATAAGCTAATACGCATTTCGATAACAATCCCATCATCATCAGAGCACTGTATTATAAAATCTTTCCAATTTTTTGTACTAGACAAATTCACTTACTGAACAAGAATAACTCACTTTCGATATTACAAGATTTTCCAAAAAAACGTCCAACAATGTTATTTGCTTACAATTTAGAAATTAGTTTTTAGAAAATCTTATAGTGTCTGGAATAACATATCGTGGTATTAAGAATGATAATTCATTTGTGTTAAAATAATTTGTATAAAAATCACTTATCTCTGTTTTTTGTTCAGAAACTTCAGAAATTCTACACGGATGGAATAATGGCTGTACCCAAAAAATGGCATAAGGTTTGATTTAATAAAATATTTATAAACAACTTAAAAAAATGTTTTAATTTCATTTCAATTTTTAAAGCACTTTTTCCCTAACCCAATAAAAACGTTTTTCAATTGAACATTCATTCAGTAAATTATCTAATATATTTAAACCACGAATCAAAATTCATCGAAACACAACTAGCTTAAGTTCGAAGTGAAATATTCAACAATAATCCAACATGTTAATTCATATTCCCCGTATATACAATAAAATATAACGGCCGTGTTGAATCCAGAATAGAAAAAAAAGAACTCGCGCCATATTCAAAGCTTCGAATAAATCTCTAAGTTGGAAACCGTTTGTACATTTCGAATCCCCGACCGGCTATAACACACGCGAACTTTGATATTTGGCTCAAAGTAAATTCCCTCATACATATTTAACATTCCTTTATATATATATATATATATATATATATATATATATATATATATATATATATATATATAATGTTCGTATCAAAAACTCGGTCAAAAATTTCTCAACAGAATGTCATTGGACGTACGCAAAAAAATATTCCGTCGAGCAGCTCGTTCAATGTTTTCCCCCTTGTGTTTTTTTCCATTTCACTATATAATACCAATGACCTCTCATATACCTCATAAAAATCCAACACGCTTCTATGTATATATATATATATATATATATTTCACGAGGACATCTTCATATTTCGAACAGGACACATTTTCTTCTCTACTGTTCATTATATATGTGGGTCTCTTTCTCGTTCATAGGAAGCACATTCGCGATCCTTTATCGTTCATAAGCCATGCACGAGGATATTCATTCCGCACCCCAACTTCATCATCCCCTATGCGTTTGTTCGTTCGTCGGCGTGCATCCTGTGGTTCCTCTTCTATCTATTTAATACTTTCTCCGGCTCTGATGTGCAAGAGAACGCATCATGTTTTCC
This sequence comes from Neoneuromus ignobilis, assembly GCA_029203775.1. NCBI lineage: Eukaryota > Metazoa > Arthropoda > Insecta > Megaloptera > Corydalidae > Neoneuromus > Neoneuromus ignobilis. The sequence continues at coordinate 69,513,765 of CP092087.1, read as the reverse complement.
TATTCAGTGGCGTAGTAAAAAACACGTGAGAAAAACACTTTTCATTCGAAAAAAATTAACCATTGGATTTGTATGCGAAATGTTTATAAATAAAATTCTAATAGAGACATTTATAACGATTTTAATAATCTAAATATCGTCATTGAACCAACGCAAAGAATATCCTTAATTAAATATATATATATATATATATATATATATATATATATATATATATATATATATATATAATATATATATATATATATATATATATATATATATATATAAATCGGGCTGTCATTAACAGCTACTCGAATTCCAATTATAGCATTATTCTTTTCTTAAAAAGAAACCAGAATGTTTCTTTCCAGTTGCTTACATCTTTTTGTAAAACCGATTGTTTCACGTCTATTTTTATAACTTTTCTTTTGAAAACATCTCAGCATTTACATTTGTTTACATTTCAAATGCAAAGTGCAGTGAACTTCAAGTATGACTACTTCATTTAAATGCAAATTTAATATAATAAAAATCAAGTTCATACCTGAAACGTGTTCAAGCGACTATTGTTTTTTATACAGTTGTCAGGAACCTGCAAAGAAAAAAATAGAATTTAATATATATATATATATATATATGTGTGTGTGTGTGTATGTAGATGTATGACTAATTGGTGTGTGTATAAACACATAATTAAATTTGTATATAATATAAATATATAAACAGCATCATCATCTTATAAATTTATATCTGCCCACTGGTGGGCAAAACCTCATGGATTATTACCATTCATTGGTACTTAGTCGTACTCACCACGCTGACCAGGCCAGTCAGTTAGGATTTTTATTCAGGGTTTATTCCTTTAGGCAGGTTATCTTCTCTTCGGTTAAAGAGTCTTGCCTGTATATCAATTCAATGCAGAGTGAAAACCTCATTCCGATATTTTTCAAAAATTCTTCTGTATAGTTTCTTATCCGCGACTAATTTCATTCACCCTTTACATCCCCAATACTCAATACTTTACAATATCATTTTTCTATCTTTGATAAGGTCTTTTCTTGGGTCTTTTTTTGTCTCTTGGCGACCAGTTCATAATGATTTTTGTTCATCTTTTTTTGCTGTATATTCTGCCTATGTCCATTTCATTAAATTTATTTGTTCTCTTATATCAATTACCCTTGTCTGTTCTCGTATCCATCTACATGTTTTTTGATCATAATTACATACATACATACATATATATATATATATATATATATATATATATATATAAAACTCGCATTGTCCGGCTAATCGGTTCCACTGATTGGCCGGACTGTCTGAAACCGAACTAATCGAAACACAAACTACATACAAAAAACGTTAATTGGTTCCAAACAATTTTTTTCGTGTTTTTCAGTAAATAAAACGAGAGTAATATATTCAAATATTTGTATGTATCAACAAAACAAAATCGGGATTAACATTCATTTCAAATACATTTTAAATTTATTTTTAAATGGGTTATTAAAATTTAATTATTAAAAAATCGACTTTACTCTAGAGTTTCGAATCAAAAACTAATAGAAAAAGAAAAAGACCACAAAACTAGAACTGCGCATGCGTTACGCATAATGTGCATATACGATTTCGGTTTTCTTTTTTATTGTGTTTTCATAATCATGGAAAAAACTTGAAAATTTGCGTATAAAAATAATTTTATGTATTAATTTTTTTGGGACTTTTTTCAAGAAAAACTTTTTAGTAGGATTTTTTTCAAGTAAAGAATTTCTTTTTGGGAAATTTCAAACCGGACTATAGTGAAACCGGACTAATCAAAGTATTACTGTATTTACAAAAAATACATCTACTTTAAAATTCCTTTTTTTGTAAGTATCAAATAAAAAATTATATTAATTTTAGTTACAACATATAAATGAATTCAAAATGCAGTATATATTTTTTGGAGAAACTCTTTTTAATAATTTTTTAGGATCACTTTTGTAAATACTACAACTAGGCGTTACTTAAAATCGTACAGCAACTTTTAGAGAACGTAAATCGGGAAATCCCTGAGAAATAAAAATCTTTTTTCTATGCTTAAGATTATTCAGTGCAGTTTTAATGCTCTTTGAGGCATGTTTTTTTCATAAAATTTAAAAATAAAGCAAACTTCTGCAACAGTATATAAATTAGGTATTTTTGATCTTAAAAATGGAAAAAGTTATGCAGAAATTGCCAAAATTATAAATCGGCGTGGTAGAACAGTTTGGTCCATAGTGAAAAGATATGAAGAAAATCTTATAAGAAATAAATTAAAAATTCGGTAGAATATAAAACTAACTTCAACTATAAACAATATATAATTCGTAAAATTAAGGAAAAATTCTCGAATTTCTGTCTCCAAGATCACCGCGGATATTAAAATATACTTGAGAAAAGATGTAACTGATTCCACAATCAGAATAGTGTTGGGAAATATAGCTTTCATGATAGAATTGCACGCAATAAATCATTTATCAACAAGCAGAATAGAAAAAGAAGACTTGAATTTTCAAGAGAGTTTCTAAATAAGTTTTTGGAGTTTTAAAATGACATAATTTTCATTGACAAATGAAAATTAAATGTTTTAAAATTATTTTTTTGCGAAATTTCAAACAGAACTATAGTGAAACCGGAGTAATCGAAGCCGGATTATGCGAGGTATTGCTGTATTTATATATATATATATATATATATATATATATATATATATATATATATATATATATATACATACGTGTGTGTATGTATATATAAAGGTATGATAAAAGTGTTTTTTTTAGGTAAGATGGAATTTTCGATAGGTATTAAATTTAAAGCTCTACCACGCTTGAAAAATCGCCTTTATGTATATATATATATATATATATATATATATGTATGTATGTATGTATGTATGTATGTATGTATGTATGTATGTATGTATGCATGTATGTACGAGTATGTATACATGTATACACTCGATAATTTTATTACATTCTACAATTTCATAAAAGTGAATGAACTACGGTGTTAATTTCACTTTTTGAATAATTACAGTCATAATTCATTCACCAACTAGATATAAACATGTCGGCGCATGACCATCCGGCCAATACAATCGCATTTGGACCCTATCAACACGCGAATAGAAACCGCAACAATGAGCGTTTCATTTCCAACAAGGGAAAAAACGGTACGCCCGGCTCGGTTTTTTTTTTAAAACCGAACGAAACATTCTGAACATTTTTCGCGTATCCCCGAAAAAATTACGCCGGTTTCCCACCAGTCCGAACCCGTGTTTCCATCGCGGCGACAGTGCGGTGTTTTACCGTGCGTTTCCGTCACCATGACAACCCCCTAACCATAAACACACGTGCCGGCGGCGTCGTGACGCTACTGCTACACGGACTTCTAGAACATCCACCGCGTGTAGCATATTTTCACAAGTATACATACATACATACATACATACATACATATATATATATATATATATATATATATATATATATATATATATATAGAAGTGTACGCGCGCCACTGTTGCACAATCCTGCAGTTCAATCTCGTTCAAGATCCGGGTTGTTATCCCGACGATGGAAACATCGACCGACCAGAACCCTCACATTCGGTAGATAAATGCGTCCGAGCATAAAACGTTTCCTTGCACGCGGTACGATTTGAACCGGCTACTTCACTGATTGCTCCAAATTGGCGAATGGATGCGCGGTTCATCAAGTTAGGGATGATATCGTGTGTTTAATAGGGTTGTTCGTACGTTTTAATGGAAATAGTTACTTCTTGAGAATAACGGATACGTCGAAGAAGTCGTACGGACTGTGAAGAATTGCGTTTATGTATACATACACATGTACTGGATGGTGCGATTGATGGTCAATTATTTAACAGACGTAATGATAAAAGGTGAAGAACAACAAAGGGTAATTTTAACACCGATTAATTACTTACTTGAATACCGTGAAATTTCATAAACTGTCTGTTTTATTATTTACTGATCTACATTTCGATTGTAGTAGCGTCATCAAAAAAATCAATAAAATGGACAATTAATTATTGAGGATCTTGTTTTTAAATTTGTGTGGACTTGAGTGTTAGTAATTTATTAAAAATGAATTTGTCACTGTATAAAAGAATATGAAATCATTATTATTATTATTTTTACTTCAGTGTACAAAAACAGTTTTTTTTGTACTAATGACTCAGTTAACACGTTCGCTACCAGGGCCTCACGAGAAAAACCACCACCACAGCCCAGATGTTTTATCATTTATATATGATACCAAATTTTCATTAATTTTTTACGATGTATTTATAACGTTTTAAATGATTAAAAATGTAATTATCGGCAGACCAATAACATCCTATATCTATTTTATAGTTTTTCAATATAACCCATCTGTTTGCAGCACGATTTGGTATAAAAAGTTATCATAAACTGATAATGAACACTCGTCACATATTTGTGACGCCGGGCTCAGGTAAGAAAACTGAATCGTCAGATATATGTGACGCTGGTAGCGAACGGGTTAACCCGACTTCAATGTGATTATTGAATTTAAAAAAATGCACAGTGAAATTTCAGTCTCCATTTTGTTTAAAAAAAATCTTCAAATTATTTATATGTCATGGTAATAGTATATACATATGTCACTGTTTGCTTTAAAACTAACGAATTCACTTTCACATAAATTAATTATCATTCAAATACCACAAGAGGTATTTTAAAATCTAGATTTTATATAGCATGTGTAATTCAATATACTCAACAATCATTCAAAGATGAGATATATTAGGTCTAGACAACATTTTTAAGCGTTTCTAGTGCGATGACCCAAAACATAAATTCCATTTAGTACGTATATGGTTATTAGTTGTTTTGGAACTGTGGCGAATTCTCTTTCATATATAGTGAGTCACAAAAGTCTTGACACGTGTGTAATTTAAAAAACAACAACAACAATAGGCTTAATTGATAAATTATATTCAAAAAAACTTTAATATAAATAAACATAAATGTCTTAAAATTAAAAGAAAAACTAATTTTGTAACTTTGATTACTGCACAAATGAATTTTAACCCCAACACCACAATAATTTAAAGTGTTCAATAATCACTTATCGCCATCGAAATGCATCAGCAGATATAATTATAAATAATAAGTGAACAATAAGTGATTATTGAATACTTTAAATATTGTGGTGTTGGGGTTAAAATTCATTTGTGTAAAGTGAATCAGCCACAGTTCCAAAACAACAAATAAATTTGATTACTGCAATAAAAAGTAAATAAACTTAAACGATTAAAAATAATAAATCGATCTCACAAAATCATATGACAATGTTTTATAGTACTAAGGACACAATTACAGTCATATTTTTTTAAAGAATTAATTTCAATATTAAATGAGATTTTTCTTTGATCTCAGGATTTTTTTTAATCTTCTTGAAATTAATTTTACTAAATTAGTAGTTACTTAGATGGGAATAATAACCTTATTTATCTGCTAAAAAATTTTCAGTATCTAAAAAATTTGAATATAACATCAATTATACAGCTATAGGGTTTTCCAGTAAGAACTTCAAAAGTTTAGATGCAAATAAAACAAAAAGTATTTAATTATTTTATTTTTAAGCTTAATTTCTGGCATTAATGATGAAACACAATTTCACTTATATGACCACCATGACTGCTTGACATAGTTAATTTGTTTAGTCCAATTTTTAGTCACTCTTTCATATAATTTAATTGTGGTCTAATTTCATGAATTACACGTTCAGTGTTTATTTTTAATGCTTCTGTTGTTTGTGGTTTATCAGCATAAACCAATGATTTAATATAACCCCATAGAAAATAATCCAATGGATTTAGATCACATGATCTTGGTGGCCAATTGATGGGTCCATTTTGTTCAATAGACTTATTTCAATAAGTCAATTGATTTTTTACAATTTCTAAACGTTGTTGAAGTATTGAACGTTCCATGATAATTTGCCAAACTATACTTAGTTGAAATGTTAAAATGAGCTTGAAAAAAAATTCGAACATGGCTGTCAAAGTTTTGACATTCTTATTGAAAACCCATATAAATCCTTAGATATTTTTGTCGTTTTTTTTCAATACATTTCCAACTGATGGTTGTCCCTTTTACACAAATAAATTGTCAAATAAATATTTTTTTTACAATTTCTAAACGTTGTTGAAGTATTAGACATTCCATGATAGTTTTACAAATTATACGGAGCTGAAATATCAAAATGAGTTTAAAAAATCAAACATGGCTGCCACTATATACCAAAGTTCTGACATTCTTATTGGAACACCCTGTTTTTTTTTCAAGTTACACATGTATCTCATGAGTTTTGTGTTCCCTGTAGTTTAATAAAAATAAATTCATCTTTACGTTTAGTTCTTTTCTTTACAATTTATTCATTTATGAAGTGTGAAAAAACAAATGTTTGAATATTGCTTTGAACCATTGAATTATGTGAGTATGTATATTTCATTTACACTTTATATATATATATATATATATATATATATATATATATATATATATATATACATATAAAGTGTAAATGAAGTACGTTAGTTGTTTCAGGTACACAAAAACATTTTTCCACCGACAACGAACGCTAATTGTTGAATAATGTATGCCACAACATGTTTTACTACTTTACTTCGTCCATCCATCTTGATTGCAATGTATTTATCTAGTCCGTGCCCTTTCGTTTACAGAGAGACAGACGCGTTACATCGAGCACATTTTAGGCAAACATCACGCCCCCGGTATCATCGTCGTACAGTCAAACAAAGCTGATACGCGGACGATGAATCACATCGAATTGAAACGATATTCTTCGACTGGTGGTGCATCATAACTCCGACACTATTGTAATTATTGACGATTAGTCCTCGTTAAATCTTGACGAAGGTTTCATCAGCCGGTGCGTGTAGTTGGTGTGTAAGGAGAGAGGGAATACTTTCTGTTATTTCTTTAAATGTTAATTGAATTGTCTGTGTCATCACATAAGTTGATGACATGTGGCGTACTTGGAAATCACTTGAGATAATGTTTAAATTTGAAGATGACAAGGTTTATGGTTTTCGAAAAATATTAGTAGCGGTAGTGAGTTAATCCGAACACTCGAAATTACGAAATAGGCAGATTTTAAAGTATTCAGAGTATTGTACAACCACCAGTAATTTATTTAAGTTTGTCATACAAAACCAATTTTCAACACCAATGATAATTAGGTGTAAAAAATCTTCTAAACTTGATTAACATGGAAGAGTCACTTTTTATTTTCAAGGGTAAAACACTTTTCAGAAACTTCTCTAATTGGTATCATTGCACAGAATTACCTTGCTGAATAACTCCAAGTTGCTGTTGTTATGTTTGAGTAGATTTTCATTCAGTAGCTGTTATAATTCCTCATATTTGAATTTTTGATGTTTATTAGGATGTTCTCAATCCGTACATGGAACGACAACAAAAATTCTCGAAATCAGATCAGAACTGTTAAAGTTAAATGTCAGAGATATTGACTATCAAACTTAGTACTTAAGTAAATCGGACATTTCATATTTAATGACCAAATATATTCTGATTTAATTTGGTGTCATAGACAACCACTAATCATTTTTGATATGACCTGCTAAACCAGTGGTTCTTAACTGAGGTGTGTGCACCCCCAGGGGTGCGAAAAAGCATTTCCAGCGGTATGAGAGAAATTTTTAAATTTTCAAATGCAAGTGATGACTTACGCGTAGCTTTTTCAAAAAAGGAGACTCGCTTAAAAAGTATGATGAATAAATAACAACGTAGCCATTAAAAATTGAGATATTGTTTTGTATGTATATGTAAATGTATGTGTTTATTTTTCAATAAATATTTTGCAATAGATGTAATTTCTTAAATAAAGAAATGGAAACAATTTTTTTAAAGGGGTGTAAGAACTTATTTTAGATTTAAGGGAGTGCTGATCACTAAAAAGGTTAGAACCATTGTGCTAAACGATTAATTGAAGATAAATAAAATCTTTCACACAAATGAACCAGTATCTCAAGACACATCACAGAATATTAAAAAAGTATTCACTAGTTATTTATTGTTTACTTTCTTTATATATAAGCTGATGTGCATTTCGTTAGCAATTACATTATCATCTAAACGCTGCGTTATAAAATCTTTTCAAACGTTTTTGTAACTCAACGCTCTGATGACGACAGCATTGCTATCGAAATCCACATCAACCTATAAACAAAAAAAATCGAAATACTTATCAGCTTATAAAAATTGTAATCAATAAACAACTATTGAACACTTTTTTAATATCGTGTGGTGTGTTGAGACACTGATTCAATTTGGATAAAAACCGAATTCGCCACAGTTCCAAAACAAGCGGTAAATAAAACCTGTTAATAAATGCAACATATAGTTTATTAAAAAAAATGATATGTATTTTTGACAAATATAAATCAACAGACACCGACATAAAAATCTCCATAACCGGTGCAACTGTTCGCATTCGTAATCGACTCCACTCAGACTTAATTTCGCTAAATAACCGGGCTACAAGTACGAGTTATTTAGTTTGATTCGTTTGATAAATGAGCCGTTTAAAGAATCGCGCATATAATTAATTATTTATATCAAAGTCATGCTGTATAATAGCTAGCAGTTAAATTCTCGGTATACATAGTTGTTTATAAAATAGGACACAACGTTCTGCTCGGATTATCTTTCGTATCCCCGTGGCTTGTCAGATCGATGAAATGAGTTGACTACCTCGTATTGTTATTATTATTTCAATACAGATGTTCTTCAATGAAAAGATTAGATATGTGGAAACAGTTGTGCTTGTACAGCTTGTGTACTTCGTGAATAAATAGTAAATATATTGTAAATTATGAATGTGTTGTTCGACATTGTGGTTAATTTATTTATATAAAAATGAATTACTAACCTAGATACCGTGTACTTTTTGCCAAATAGATAAAAAACAAGTTAAAAAATATACGAGCCGCTTCCAGAAAATAAGAATCTAATGTGTAAGACTTGATCTTTCTGTAAATGTCAATTGTCTTTATGTATTTAGTAGAACAAGTGCTACCGTTGTTCCGTTTTAAGTATTCATTTTTCTGTATTCGTTTAAAATGAATTAAAATATCCAAAATCTCACCACTTGTGTATTACTTAAACAGTTCGTATGAGACATTTTCGAGCGTCCTCAAGACAATCCTCATCTTTTTTCGATTTTTCCTTTAAACATATTTATTGTTTGAAAATTTTCGTTCTGTACGAAATGATATAAAAAAATATCATTCGGGCCTGTAAGGGTTATAAAAAATTACGACACGCACTCAACGACATCTGCCCTGGATCTTTCCCAGTAGAGAGACCCGTTATCTCGATCAAACATTCCATGTTTTTGAAATTTATTTCAGTACAAACAACATTGTACGTCGTTTCAGCCCATTCATAACGCATAATGAACGTAATATAACATTCGAAAATTTCAACGAGATCTGATAAACTGTGTATAAAGAACGATTAGTGTCGCAACGACCATAAAGAATAACGTCACGTCGAGATAAACACAAAAGTCGAATTTCTGTCAGAGTGCAGTTATGCGTCGAGCAACTAATGAACCTCTTGAAAATACGCCGGCCGACCGTTATTGTCGATGTGTTTATTCCGTTTTTCCAGCACCGGCCGGAAATATGCGGTCCGCACGCGACGCATGGAAACAGATAGACATTATCGTGATGAATTCGGTCGCGTTATGTAAGCGAAATATGGACTTCATGTCTGGGCGACTGTTTATTTCTCGTCGTAAATAGAATGAACGTAGTTTAATGTGACGTTGTATAATCTAAAATAAATGGGTCATCGTAACTAATCTTCTTATTAATTCATTGTCTTGATGTGTGGTTTGTATGTGTGTGTGTACAGAAGATGACGCAGAAATCTATTTTTCGTGTCTGAATTTCTTATGATTTTTTTTAAAAACTAATTTGCATAATGACAACTAAAGTACCTGACTTGATGAAATAATTATTACTGGGAAAAAATTTAACGGAAAAACCTATTTGTGTGCAATGAAACGAAACGTACGAACGAAATTAAATTTCATTCGATTGAAATATTTTTGTTAGTTGTCTGGTCGATTTTAAAAACATAAAAATTCGATTGATTGCGTTTATAGTTTAAATGCAAATCAAAATACGAATCGTATCTAGAAAAAGAGAATCGATTTTATATACAAAAAAAGGTAAAAAAGTTTTTTAAAATATATTTAACCCTTATCGGTCGTATGTCACCTCTGACGTGACATTATAACTTTGCTCTATCAGTCGTATGTCACGTGCGAAGTGACAAGACTGAACAAGTAACAACGTCCTCATTGTTGAATGTACACACTGTATGTTTTTACAGTTTAATTCTTACTCGATAGCAGACAACAGGTTCTGTCATATTTCAGCAATTATTTTACTTATATTATAATATTTTATTCCTCCAAAAATGAATAAAAAAAACTATAGCAATATGGAAAGTAACAGTGATAGTTGTAGTGAAATATGTGAACATTTTAATTCTTGTGATGAAGGAGACAGTGATACAAGTGTTATATTTCAGTCAAAGAAAAAAATTGATCCCTATTCAATATTCAAGTGAAGAGGAAAGCGAAGTGGAAAGAGAAATTGTTCCTGATTGTGATGAAGATTGGATTGAAATCGACAGTGATGATGAAGACAATTTAACTTCAAGTATTCCTTTTACAAATATAGGACGCCAAATCTTCAGAAATGTTCAGGAGCCTATAAATTATTATGCACAAAACTATCTTTTTATATTAAGTAACGTTAGTTAATCTTTTCTTACAATAAGCACTTAAATATATCTCCAACCTAGCGGAAAGTTAAATTTAAAATACTAACGTCCAATAAGGGTTAATATAGATTAATTTACAATCATACTTTTTTCCAAAAAGTTTTCATATAAATTATATAACACTTTTCATATCGTGAGACTAACTTTTGTATTATTTCATCAAAAAAGTAACCATCAAACTTTTTAATCAATCCTGTACATTGTCTTTTGTCTCCTGATCATTTCCCAAATTATGGTCATTTAAAAATTCTTTGAGATGGAGAAATAAGTAATGATTTCTAGGAGTAAGAGTAGAGCAAAATTTCTCCGATTGATGACTAATGACTAAAATTTTAGTCGTTTTAAATCAATCATCAGTTAAAATTAATTTATGAGTCGTTAGTCGTTTCAAGTGATTGTTAAAACGATTGATTTAAAATTAGTCGTTTTTAAATCATTCAGTCACTAGCGATTAAAAAATTAACGTTAGTCATAATAAATCGATTAATTTGAAAATTCAAAATTGTGCAATATTATTTAAATACGACTATTAATTGAATTGTCACGAAAAATCATTTAAAATTGAAAAATAAAATTATTTCGTTTGAAGAAATGCAAATAATTTTTAGAGAAATTTAATTTGTAATTTTAATGAAATTTGATTTTAAAAAACTTATTGAAATATAATATTTGTTAAATAATTTCTTCATGAACATCTAAAACAATTAAAATAAGGGTTTCATTTTCATTCTGTTTAATAAAGAAATTCATTTTTGTAGAAGCAAAAACGACTTGAGAATTTTAATCGATTTTTTATATTTTTTCAGATTATTTTTTATTTTTTAAAAAAATTATATGATTAATTTTTTAGTCGGATGATTAATCGAGTGAAAATTTATTCATTAGATTTTCAATAATTTTCACGATTAAGAAACTATGACTAAATTTTAAATTATATTTTTCGGGTTAGCTAAAAATTCAATCAGATAATACCCTATTCTGTTATCAACGAAAAAAAAAATATACACAATTTCAACTGTACAGTCTTGATAACCCATATCGCTTCTTAAAATTCATCGAATCCGACCTGAGTTCACTGAACAGATACGAAGGGCGACTGCGGCGATATTACCGTTCAACCCCTAATCGTATTCCGACTTGTACGAAAAAAAGGGGATTTTCGAAAGATCGTCCGCTCGATTAAAAAAAAAACTACCCCTCGTGAAATTTCAATCGTAAAATATGTATTCGGATATTCATTGCGACTGATATTTTCTTCCCCATACGCACGCATACATATATTTCGATTAATATGTTAATAGTATTTGAATAACAATAGGTCTGTTCAGAAGACATTTGTCTAGTGATCGAATCGTTTCCGCGTTATTATCGAACACCTGTACGTTGAGCAAACATTAACATTCAATAAGGAATCGTAAACAATGCACCGATTAAATTGTTGTGTTTCAATGTCGCACCTTAATTCGTTAAAAACATAAAAACAAAGACATAAAAACGTTCTAATTGTGATTATTGATGAATTTTCTACAGTGAATATAGAGGCTCATCCAAATGTAACGCCTAGATTTGTGTTTTATTAAAAAAAACTAATCGTGCTTCCTTATACACTACGCTATACACATGTTTCTTTTTAATAGACGTCACATTTGAATGACCCTCTATAAAATATCATGCCCATACACTTTGATTCACTTTAATAGTAAATCTGATGCACGAGACGATTAGTTACGGTCGATGGCGTGGAAAAAAACATCGTATCCGAGAAAGTCTTTCGTGAAGAACATGCCAAACAGCTAACGCCCACCAGAGACGAGAACTTAGTAGATATTGAATACGAGAACGAGTGTCTTGAATTGAATCGACATTTATGCTGATGATGATAAAATAATGATGGAGCGTTTCGAACGGAAACCGCACATTAAATTCGACAGCGTGCATTTCCTGCTCTTCGGCGCTGTCTTTTAATTCAACAACGGCTCTTGTGTGTATACTACAGTCGATGGATACTTGTTTATTGCCGGTTAAATGACTAATGCGACTTGTCAGCGAATTCATTCCACCTGAATTACACTTTTATAAATATTCAAATGGACGGAGGACGGCCTCAGTGTCAAGGTTAGCGCGCACCTGTCATGAAATATTACTTCTAGAATGGCAAAAAATGTTATTAGTGATTTCAGGAAAAATGTAGTGTGTTGCACATCTTTATAAAACTGTTAGTGTTTCTTTTTATTGTTAGATTTTATCATTGGTGTCTTTCAACATACAAATGTTTCATCAGTATTTATCAAAAAATAGTGAAAGAAAGATGTCTGTCAATAAAATTAAATTGCCAAAATCTAACCCATATTGAACCCTATTAACCCTTTCGCCATTAACGGGACTTATGTGTCCCATAAAATGTTTGTTGTTACTATTGGGACAAATATGTCCAATTTAAACTACTGAAGGGACATGTTTCCGTAATTCAAATTTGAAATCTGAAAATAAAAATAATTTTTTTTGCCCAAAAATAGACTACTTAACTAACTCAAAAGATCATCAAATGAAACAGAAGTTTTAAAACTAAAAATATTTAATCCGTGGTGAAAGGGTTAAACAGTTATAGAATTAGTTGTACTTTAAAAATTACCAAAAGTGAGATAAACACTAAGAAGGAACTTCATTTAAAATGAAAAAAAGGTGAAAAAGTATACTATTAGATTATCTAGGGAATTGATTGATTGTGTGCTAAAACGTTTAGAAGACTTAAAAAAAATCAGGTTATAGAGGGTTAAGTAAAAGAGAATGTTGTCTATGTGATGGGATATGAAAGGACTAATTTATTATGAACTTCCAGAGTAAAAAGAAACGATTTTTCTGAAAAATGTTGTCAACAATTGGACAATTTGAATAATGATTTTTTTAAAAAAGTCCTGATTTTGTTAATAAAAACAAATCATCTTACATGACAACTAAAGGTCATATGTTTCTTTAGCAACTAAAAAAGAAATTCTGTTAGGAGATTCTAAGTCATCAAGAATTTTCTTCAAATACAACACCTTCTGACTACAATTTTTTTAATGAAAAAAATACGATGAAAATGAAGATGTGAAAAAGACACTGGATGAGTTTTTAGCTTGCAAGGACGAGTCATTTTATCAGAGGGGAATTGAAAATCTTCCATCAAGTTAAAATTAATGGAAGTTACACTGTTGATTAAATTTTAATAATCATTTTCTTTAATTTAAAAAAACGAACAGAACTTTTCGATAGACCTGATGTATAATTGAAATCCATAATTAAAAATATTCATGTCTCGAAACACAAAAATGTATAATTAAGAAATATTACTACGGCCCAAATGAAACAAATCGAATGTAACCCTTATCAAATAGTTAAACAAATTACATTTTCCACGTTTTCACAAACGTCCGACAGCTTTATTAAATTTTCATTTGTACTTCTTAATACAAACTCGGTACGTTTTCTTCACGTCGAATAACGAAACAAAAAGAAGAATAGAAGAAAGGAACGAACCACTCGACATGAGAATTAAAAAAAAGAACTCTTCTAACAATAGACGGAGCTACCGTACTGTTGTGTTCTCAAGATTAAATTTCGTCGAAACGTCGGTCGGGAAGTTGAACGGTCGACAGAATAATCGAATACAATAATTTATCGTATCCTACGCACTTTTTAGATTTCGACGAGCTTCGAACAGACGATACGGTGGAAAAGCGTCGCGCGCGCATGTCGGTCGTTGGAAACGTGTATTATAAATTTTCGTCGTGAGGCACTCGACTATAATTGCCATTCAGCTTAAATGACGGCGTTCATATTAAATTTGAAACTCGGCTCAAACACTCCCCTGACTTATAAGATGTAATCTGAAGAATGAGACTGTACACTTTTCGTTTTAGATTTAATTAGAACCCCGTTTGTTATAAAATGAATTTCGGAAATCTTATAATAATTATTAACAGGTCGAATGGATTTACACATGCTCGAAAATGTCTGTGTACACTTATCAATACGGATATATTTCTCAATAAAACAACCCTATTAATGTAAATTTAAAAACAATCATATTAGCCATGTATAAATAATTAGTAGTTTATAGAATTAATAAAAAATATATTTGTTTTCAAATTTACCCTAATAAGTTTCTTTTATTGAGAAATATATCCGTATTAATAAGTGTATGCAGATATTTTCGAGCATGTGTAAGTTAAAATTACATACTGAAACAAAACTCGATTTTATATTACAAGACTTTGATGGTAATGACAGAATAAAAGTGTGATCATCGAGAATTTTTATAAAACTTTGCAACTACCTTCATACAAATGAACTATCATCCCAACAACACAAGATATTGAAAAAATCATATTAACAAGCATCATACTTTCACGGACGGCGGAATCATATTTGTATACTCTATATTTATTGTTTACTTTTTTTGTTTATAAGTTAATGTGCATTTCGACGGTAATGCCATCGATATCAGAGCACTGGGTTACAAAACTGATATCAATTGATTTGTATATCCCATTTTTAGTAATTCGAAAATGTGGATAGAGGCTCGTCAGACATCTAAAAAGATATAAGGAAAAGGAATATTCATATCACTTCATCATTAAATCAGATTGTATAAATCAGTGCGCTAATGATAACTGACAGTCATCGAACTGCATAAAAATATCGGTAAACATTTCAAAACAAAATGTATTGACAAACAGGAACAAAGTCTTGTTTCTTCAGAATGGCACAACGTGCACATATTTAATTATCCTTAATGGAAATGTTTCTATTTACGACGTAGATTATTTTCTTTTTTTAAAAAAAAACACATTGTGGAAAAATTATAATCAGTTTTGAATAATTTTATTATTCAATACACGTACGTCCATAAACTCGATTCACTTAGCTACACAAGCAGTTCTTTCTTGCAAAACAAACAAAGATATTCGCTGCATCTGATGCAATCACCCGTATGAATGGATATTAGAGCCGTGAGTAATATTTTCGCAGATGCTATTTAACAAGTATATGACTCATAAACTTGTTTGATATATGATTATGATGTCGTTGGACTCGACTGTCAAGGTATTAAAGACAATTAATTGTAGACAGTCGCACGTCGTGTGCACATCTCTAATCAGTTTAATTGTTATTAATTTCATAGATGTTTAATTTCGTAAGCAAGTTAGGAACGAACGTATGTATACATACATACATTTATAATTATTATGTGGTTGACAAAGTACTTAATGAAATTGCTTGTATGTTTCGACGAGCAACAATGTAATGTTGTTTAATTGATGATGAATTAGTAGTCGAATACTGAATGTTTTATTCTAATGTCTGTTTCAATTTCACATACATGAATGGATTGCCTTAGCAACATATAGTAATTACTTATATTCATTTCGATAGTCATGTCATTATCATCAGAAAACCGGATTAGGAAAACTGAAGAATTTTTTTGATCAATCCATCCTACCTAATTAGAGTAGAGCAAAAATATTCGATTGATGAAGTTAGTTTAAAAATTTGCAGAAAGTGATGTTGACTTTTCTGAAAAATCTCAAACTAGAAGACCAATTAAATTTTATAATGTGTTCCTCAAATCTCGTTGAATCCAATTTAAAATTTATCATTGAAGAATTGTGACAACAACTTAGGTCTACACAAAATCAACCGCTCATAGACATTTCGAAAAAATTAGAAAAGTTCACAGAGAGGAAAAATGGGTTCCACACGAATTGTCTTCAAACTACAAAGAACAAAACGGAACAATTTGTAACTTGTTAATAACGAAGCATAACTGGAAGCCATTTCTTTCCCAAAAATGAATTCTTTACTTCAATCTGAAACGAAAAAGTCATGGCTTTTACTAAATCAAACTTCACAGTTCAGTTTAATTCTGAAAAAGTATTTTTTATATATTCTGTGAGATAATCGTTAGGCGATTCACTTTAAATTGACGAAACTTGAAGATATGATACCAGGTGAAGTCTACTATAAGCAATTGGAAAGATTTCAATAGGAGCTTTTTAAACAAACGACCTGCGTTGATTAACACAAAGGGCGTTATCTTTTAGCACGATGATACGAAACCACGTGCAGCAAGAATCACATAAGAAAAAATCAAGATTGGGGTGGGAGGTGTTACCGCACCCTCCTAGTTCCATTTGATTATCATCTGTTAATGTCACTGGAACATTTATTTTTGCTGGTAAAATATCTTAAATATCGATAGAGTCAAAAATCACCTCAAGCCATTTTTCGTTTGAAAAAAGTCAAAATTCTTTTAACGAGGCATTGAACCTTTGAAGATAAGATGACAAAGTGTGCCATTAAATCATTGATGAAAAACAGTTTGTTCAGAAAAATGAAACCTTTCTGTACAAACTTGTTTATGTATTTCATTTCAAATACGTCATTATTTACGGAAGAGCCAAATATAATTATGATATAAGGGCATGAAATACACATGCACTGACGCAACGCGTATTTTACACAAAATCCTCTGATGTCACATCCTAATCAATTCAATCTGCATATGATGCCTGTCTATACGACGTCAAGTCGTCGTAATTTTCTAATTGAAATAATAGTCCGCCAATCCATCGAATCAAACTTACATTAAAAGGGTCGTGAATCATTACTTATGATAAACAAGTCACATATTCTTCAATTGATGCGAAGATATTTCTGTGTGTGCGTCGAGGAATCAGACCGTTCATCCCGTTCTGTCTGGATACATGGACTGTTGTACCATTGCGAGTTCAATTTAGATTATTTGTAGTCGGATGGGTGCAAGAAGAGTAATCAATCGTATCATTAGACATGATTGATGTTAAATGCAACACATAATCAAGTATCTGGTATTAAGTTATTTTATTTATGAGAATTGTGTGGATTAAGAAATAAAACTTATCTGCTAAAACTTTTTTGTAAGAAGAATATCGTTTAAACAAATAAATCATTCGTTCAATACTAGAAAATTTTATAAAACTGTTTAATAATCTTTATTGTTTCCTTTATTTCGTAATGTGAATAGATGCATTACTCGAACATTTTCGAGCATCCTCCATACAGTCCCTTTCTTACCCTTAACAGTTATCACTTGTTTCTCAACCTTAAGAGATTTTTTGGTATTCATAATCTAGGAAGTAATCAGGATGTAGAGGACTGGCTGAAAAATTTGGTGATGACCTTCTTTAACAAAGGATTATAAAAGATAATCTCTAAATATCTTAATTAACATAGTATAGAAAAAGTAGTATAGAGTGCTTCATTAGGATCACATAATTTCAATTGCGTATTATTTTTTTTGTAAGGTTATTAGCCCTTAAACTATAACATTTGCGATTAGCTGTTACGATTATTTGTCAAGGAATGGTACACGAAGAATGGTGAAAAATAGTTACAAATATGATGAAAATTATGTACAGACAATTCACCAAGATCAAAGAAGTACACCAAATCGGACATTAATTTTAAGATTGATTAGGAAATTTGATGAAACTGGGTCGGTTATGAATCAAGGAACTCGTGTGCATGCTCGTCCTGTTCATTCAAAGAAGGACATCGCCGTAGTGAATGAAAGTGTAACATCGAATCGACGTCATTCACAACAATTGGACATTTCGAGAAGTTCTCTACAACGAATTCTAACCAAAGATATGCACCTCTATAATTACAAAATTCAGCTGATGTAGGAACTCAAACCAGAAGACCATTCTAAGCACCGACAATTTGTTAATCTGGTTCCGGAGAACCAAGACGAGAACAATAATTTTACAAAGAAAATCATCTTCAGTGATAAGATGCACTTTGAATTTGATGGCCTCATGAAGAAATAAAATTGCTAGATTTGGAACAGACCGATGAGAGATCGATGCATCCTGTTGGTGCAGTTTTTGGGCAGACGGAATGATTGGGCTGTACTTTTTGGAAAGTAACTCCAGAAATATAGTAACCATGAATAACGTTTGTTGTCGCAATATGATAACCGAGTTCTTGTGGCTTTATTTGGTCGATATGGACCTTTTTGACATGTGGTTCCACTTATCATACATAAAATTTCCAAGCCGTATCTTCTTGCAAAACGCCTTCATCAATTGACCAACAAAATCATGCGATTTGACGTCGTGAAACTTCTTTTTGTATGGTTTTATGATATTTCAAGTCTATGCCAACAAACCACAAACAATTCCCGAGTTTAAGACCAAGAACCAACGCATAATTGGTAAGATTAAGCCGTATTTCTACGTAAACGTTATCCAAAATTTCATCAAAAGAACACAGGTGTGAAAACAGAGTTGTGGAGGACATTTAACAGATGTTTTGATTAAAAATTAATCTCAGTTTGTCTACTTTGCAATGAAATGAAAACATCATCCCTCATTCGAAAAAAGATGTTTTATTCAAAAATGAAATTGGGCACTCCTTTATAATGAATTCACGACATTCTGGAATAAATATGTTTTAAAAATGTCTTTACAGTTTTGTACACCAACCGATTTCTTTTTCTAGACGCCTCTTGTACATTAAACGAACTTCAATCTATGATGATAAACATTTAGCCAAAAACTTTTCTTCACGAATCATATTTCAAACTCAACAATTGTTATTGAATCTTCTCCAACTATACACAATACAAATTTAGTATTTTCATTGAGATCATTTATAAATTAAGAATTCAACAAACGAACGCATGAAATATATCCGTAATCATTCGAAACATCAATCATACTGACGTTTGTTTCTTTTACTTTTTTCTTAGAAAAAAACTTTAATTAAAACTCGTTTAAAAAACTCTGTCATTACTGTAATCAGTCACGGGCCATGAGCAGTAATGTCGAATATAAATCATACACATTTCGACCGCGCGTCGATATTCAAATATTTGAACTAATTGACATATTATGCCGGATTAAGATGCGTTGTGCGCGTCATGAACTCCATTCGTACACCAATATAGATCGCTTGTAAATTCATGTCTGATCAAACACAATCGCATTCAACAAGTAAATATATCGCGCTATGTTCATGCATATTCATTGGGTTTGTGGAACGATATGGCCCGACTATACGAATGGCTCTACCTTATAAGGTCTCTAATATATTCGTTGTTCATGTTTAGATGATGATCGGTCATTTAGTGCAGTCATTTGCATACATACCGTATTCATTAGACGTATAGATGATGCGTTTGGATAAACGACGGGTTCGAGTTTTAACATTTATTTCAGATCAATAGGTTGGAGGCCGATTGATTTTTTTCGAAATGGAATAAAGATGAACTCTGTTGAAAGCATCTCTCAACTTTACAATATAGATTCTGTTATCGAAATGCCTGTAATACAGATTGGAAAAAGTAGAATAACGAATGGTAAAAACCTATTAAAATGTGGATAAGGGTGATAAGGATAGAAAATTGGACAAATAGATAAAAGAGTATTGAATAGAATACAAGAAAAATGAAATTTTCTTAACAATACTAATTCAATTTTTGAAATTTCTGTAAAATAACCTTTAAGAAAATACAATAGGAAATAACAAAAAGAAGACATGGAAATGTGGATATGAGGGATAATGATGAAAGTTGAATGGACAAATTATAGTATATTGAGAAGAATACAAGAAAAAGGAAATTTATTTAACAATATTGATTATAATATCGAAATTGCTTTAGTATAGACTTGAAAAAAACAGAATAGTAAACAGGAGTAGAACATGAAAATATAGATAGGGGTGGCAAGGATGAAAATTGTGTTAGCAGATGAAAAAACTGCAAGAAAAATAAAGTAACTTTACATTACTGATTCTATTTTAGAACTTCCTGTAATATAACTTTTAAGAAAGAAGAATAAAAACTAATAAGAATTCATTAATATGTGAACATAGATGATTATGAAAATTAGATGGCCAAATGAAATTGAATTAAATATAAGAAAAATGAATTTTACTCAATAATATTGATACTTCTACCAAAATTTCTGTATAGAGCCTTTATTAAAGCAGCACATAAAATGATAAGAAGCCGTTAAAATATGGGTATTGATGATAATAAAGAAAAAATTCTGAACAAAATACAAGAGAAAAAGGTTATTCATTTTACATTATTGATTTTATTATCGAAATCTTGTAATAATCTTGTAACTTCTTTAAGCAGCCAAGATAGGAAATGATAAGAAAATATAAAAATGTGGGCATGGGTAATAATAAAAATTTGGGAAACTAAATAAATTATTTAGAGAAAATCAAACTGACTTCACACTATTAACTCTGTTGTCGAGATCTTGAAATAATCCTGAACTCCTTCAAGATACCAAGATAGGAAATGACAAGAGGCTACGAAGATATGGGCATGGGTATTAATAAAAATTTGAGAAACTAAATAAATTGTTTAGAGGAAAATCAAACTGATTTCACACTATTAACTCTATTATCGAAATCTTATAATAATCCTGAACTCCTTTAAGAAACCAAGATAAGAAATGACAAGAGGCTACGAAAATATGGTCATGGGTAATAATAAAAATTTGAGAAACTAAATAAATTGTTTAGAGAAAATCAAACTGATTTCACACTATTGACTCTGTAATCAAAATATTATAATAATCCTGTACTCCTTTAAGAAATCAAGAAAGAAAATGACAAGAGGCTACGAAAATATGGGCATGGGTGATAATAAAAATTTGAGAAACTAAATAAATTGTTTAGAGAAAAATCAAACTGAATTCACACTATTAAATCTGTTATCGAGATCTTGAAATAATCCTGAACTCGTTCAAGAAACCAAGATAGGAAATAACAAGAGGCTACGAAAATATGGCCATGGGTAATAATGAAAATTTAAGAACGTAAATAAATTGTTTAGAGGAAAATCAAACTGACTTCACACTATTGACTCTGTTATAAATCTTATAATAATCCTGAACTCCTTCAAGAAACCAAGATAGGAAATGGCAAGAGAATACGAAAATATGGGCACGGGTGATAATAAAAATCTGATAGAGTGAGTAAAATGCCTCGAGCAAAATACAGGAGAAAAAGGAAACTGACTTTGCACTATTTATTCTATTCACGAAATCCTGCAGTAATCCTGTAACTCCTTTAATAAAACAAGATAAGACGTGACAAGAAGCCATCAAAATGTGGACATGGGTGATAGTGATGCAAATCGAATTGCCAAATGAATGTGCCATAAGCAAAATATAAAAAAATGGAAACTTATGTGATACAGAAAACAAGTCGTCCCAAATCATTGACAGTTGGCATTTTTTGCTAATTTTTTTCAATTTACTGATACAAAAAATATTCTTTATCGATAAAGTAGATTCTTAGCAATTGAGTCGACTATTTTTTTTTAATAAACATCGATAGGCTGTGTATAATTTAAAAATATTTTTATTTTTTAAAAAAAAACGTTTAGTTGTCATTACATGACTTCTTCATTCTCCATTTATCAGCATTATTCGCCGATCAAAACATTTTAATATTCAAGACATGCGACCGATTGTCATTGTTTTAATGACGTACGTGCCTCGTGTATCATTCTGTTCCGATATTAATTACAAAACCTATCTATTGTACATTAGATTCGCTCGTACGTGTTAAATACCAATTGAATATTGGCTCAATCGACATAATTACAATGTATGATTAACAAGTATGATCTACACTGACTAAATGCAGGCAAAAAAAACGTTTTCCCACTGATTCGAGTGTCTATTACGCACAATGTTATTTTTTGTCGTGACTGTTGTAATTCTTCGACGCACAAGAGGTACATTATTCACTCTATAAGCACTCCTCTAATCACTTCCAACTTTGCATGATGCACTTCATCTGTCAAACTAGATGATTCATTGTGTGCTTATTTGGGATGTGGACGCGTTCGTCGACGTCCTTCGGCGGTTGTGTGCACGGTGACGTTCACGTTCGGATGTTCCGTGTACGTCGTGTTCGAATTCGATACGTTTTTATGGAGTGTTTATGTACGCAGGATCGGCATGTCGGTATACATGTTGTGTGATGTTGCAGGGGAGGAAATGATGTACGGCGTCATCGTGGAAATTTGATCGACACAAGTGGATGTATGTATTTTATGACTAAAGGACGGTACACACGTGCTGTTACATTGATGGTTCTTTCAAATGTCGATCAGTTGAACACGATGTTAATTTATAAACGAACGTTACCAAAAGTCGAGGTTTTAAATATGTGTGTGTATATAATATATTGAAAGTACACAAAAGAACAGGAAGTTAAAAATTGTGAAAGGATTAAGACAGGGCAATACGTTATCACCTAAACTATTTCCATCTACGTTAAAAAAATATTTTAAAAACTAAAGGCATAAAAGTAAATGAAGAGATGCATAGTCATCTAAAGTTTCCAAATAAACTCAAAAAAAAAATAGAAGAATTGGATAAAGCAAGTTAATAGATTGTTCCAATATCTTGTTCAATAGATTTTCAAATCAAAAAAGAATCGAACCAAAAGAAGAGAAAGAAAAATTAAATACTATGTATATCTGGAGCAACTCATTAATACTGAATAAAAGTTGGTTCATAATTTGAACAAAAATAATAAAAATGTGATTGTATCAATTTGGAAGAATTCTGGAGAAACATTGTCATTTATGAAGTTCAATATTCCTCTGTGTTTAAAGACAAAAGTTTTTGTTCAATGCAATTAATCTGTGTTCATTTATGACAGTGAAATATATATGGGTCTTGAATGCTATAATAATCCAGACATTCCAGATAACACAAATGCATGGTGGGAAACAGGACAGAAAGAAAACGAAGTGGATCAGAAGAAAATAAAGTTAAAAACTGGCAATAAAAGTGAGGACTTATTAAGGACAGCTTAGGATTTGCAGCAAGAGTGAGGAATTCGAATTTTAAGTTAGCTAGTCGTATAACAAGAAGAGAAAATCATCGATGGACAAGAGAAATTAGTGATTGGAAACAAATACATAAAAAGGTTCAGGAAGAGATCCATGGATAGATGAGACAAAAATATAAAAAAATTGTCGGGATGGATTCGAAAAAAGATACTAGATTGGTCAGAGTAGAAATTTTTGGGAGATGTCTTCATTCACTAGTGGATAGAAAAATATTGATAACATATATTGTACATAAATCATCAGCATCATCATTTACCTTTTCATGTTCGCTGCTAAAAGAAGGCCTCTTGCATTTTTATTTTTCCACTTCGACTGATCCAATATCTTTCTCTTCTAGTCTATTCCAACAAAATTTCTAATATATCTGTCCCATAAATAGATAGAAGAGACAAGAAGATTTGTTAGAATGGACTGGAAGAGAAAAAGGCATTGGATTGGTTGAAGTGGAAAGTTTTTGAAGAGGTCTTCATCCAGCAATTGGCAGAGAGGCTACTACTGCTGCTGATGATATATATATATATATATATATATATATATATATATATATGCGTTTAAAAATTCAATTCACAAGTAGAATTAAATCTTTTCGACGAAACTATAGAATAAAACTTTATCATATTCCTGAATATACCATACATGAAATAATAAATGTGAAAGATGAGACAATAAACAAAATATAAAAGAAAAGGCTGAAATAATGTGGCCATCTGAACCATATCAGAGAAAACAGATAATCAATTTAAAAATAAATTCTTGTAGATTCTAAAACATACAGAGTAATTTAGTGACTTTGTACGAGTACAATTCAAATATGTTTCTACAAAATTTTATTTACAACACAATCGAATTATTTTCCATACTATTTTTCAATATAATTCCTCTCGACTGAAATACACTTATTCCATCGTTAAAGAAGCTTCTTGTTTTTTTTTCTCAAAGTTGTTCAGTTGCTTGACAAACCAGTTTTGCACAGCTTCAGTAATTCCATCATAATTGTGAAATGATTGCTTCCTAAAAAGTTCTTTAGTGATCCAAACAAGTGGCAATAAAAAGGAACGAAGTTAGGATTGTATGTTGAATGAGAAAAAACATCCCTCTTGAGTTATTGTCATGCCGTTTTTTTACTCGTGTGTGAAGAGATATGGAACTTATTTTGCACACAGGGTTCATATATATAATTCTATTGTTATGGGTTATCTGATTTAGATTATCAGTGAATTATTTTAAAAAGTAGTTTTTTTTGGACAAACCTGTATGTATTTAAAGACATTGCATTTTAAAAAAAATGAAGAAGTTGTATGTAATAACATAAGAAAAAATACTCCTAAATTATTTCTCGGTATCAAAGTCGGTTCCATTTCAATTATCCAACGTCCAAATATGTGCAGATAATAAAAATAGAACGTGTTTATCACTCCCGTGTTTATCACTGAACACGTTTAGCTCCCACCTCGCCGTACAATAAAGCAACCAACTATTGAATTGAACACACACTACATTTATTGTCGAATTATACACCTTAACAGTTTTATTGTCAATTTGAATGTCCGGTCACTGTTATAAACATTGTTGTGCAGCTCTATCGTCCGATGATACACTTGATTAACTATCGAAACGCGTATTTTATGACGATATGAAATATTTACTACCGACAATAGAGCCCCGACGTGTGTACAATCGACGGTATATTTTTTTTTGAACTTTTTATTCCTGCTCGCGACATATTTTTTTTATCATCAACGCTAATATCGATTCGAAAGTTCAATATTTACCGTTTGCACGGCGATTGATCTCCGTGAATTGAATTCGAACACGTTAAATTACTTTTTTATCCCTCTTATAAGGTCATATACACACACACACACACACACACATATATATATATATATATATATATATATATATATATATATATATATATATATATATATATATATATGTTTGGATGTATACAGTGAGTGTCATTTAAAATCGTACAGTTAGGTTTTTTAGGCAATTTTTAATCGATTTTTGTTATTATTACATAGACATTTAATGAAAAAAGTTGTTCTATATTTGATGATATGTTAAAATTCAATTTAATAATAAATAATTTCAGAATTCGATTTAAAACAATAATAAAATAATAATTCAATGTTTTTGGTACAAAATCTATCAGATAGTTAAAATCGTACTGCATAATTATATGGTAAAAAGAGATTTAACCTTTATCGGTCATATGTCACCTCTGACGTGACATTACAACTTTGCTCTATCAATCCAAAAAAACAACAAATTATTTATGTTTAATAAACTAATATGTTTGATTTTTTTATCTAATTCATTCCAAATATTTCCAATTACATTGAGATCTGGTGACTGAGCTGGGGTTTGTATAACTTTTGAGCAGTTATACACTGTCCACATTTGTGCAACATGTGAGAAATTCTTTGGATCATTATCAGCATATAGTTTAAAAGTTTTGTGGATACTCATTCCTCCAACTCTGTTTTAAATTGTCCTATAGTATATTTAAGTATGCCTATTTATCTATTATTCAGTTGATAAATAATAAATTGTCTAATCTGTATACTGACATCCAGCCTCATATTATTATCGATCCTCCTATTTCACCGTTGGTTGTAATTTTTTAATATTTTCCCTCCTATTTGGTTTTCTCCATATTGTAATTTTTCCTTCAAATGAGAAAACAATTTTAATTCGATTGTGAAAATGACGTCATTTCAAAACTCTGAAAATTTATTTACAACATCTCTCGAAAATTCAAATCTTCTTTTTCTATTCCACTTGTTGATATGAAGTTTGTTGCGTGCAATTCTATCAAGAAAGTATTTTTTTGTAGCACTCGTCTGATTGTAGTCACTCACATCTTTCTACAAATATATTTTAGTATTGAGGACTAAAATTCGAGTTTTCGTCAATTTTATGAATTATACATCATTCATCGCTCAGTTTACTTTTTTTATCTGCTCGAATTTTTATTTTATTTCTTATACGATTTTCTTGTATTTTTTCTCTATGTACTAAACAGTATTACAGCAATGATTTATAATTTTATCGATTTCTGCGCAACTTTTTTCATTTTTATGACAAAGAATAACTAATTTACATACTGCTACAAACTTCTGCTTCATTTTTAAATTTTATGAAAAGAACATGCTTCGAATAGATTGAAAACTACATTGATTAATAATCTTGTGCATATGAAGATGTTCTTTTCTACTTAAAAAAAAAAATAATTGGGAGGGATTCTCCGAATTATATATTATTATATTATACACCAAGTGGCGCCTAGTTCTTGTAAAGATGTTTTTTTAGATTGGATAAAACTGTCGATAGGGATTCAACGTAAAGTTCTATCACGCTTAAAAAATACTCTATACTTACAAGAAGTGACCAAAATTGAAATAATTAAAAATAGTTTTCCTAAAGAATGTATATTGTATTTTAAATAAATACATTTATTTATTGTAAATAAAATTAGTATAAGTTTTTATTTGATACTCACGATGAAAGAAGTTTTAAACAAAATTAATTTTTATAAATTTTGTACGATTTTAAGTGACACACTATATATATATATATATATATATATATATATATATATATATATATATATAATTATATACTTGGAAAAAAGTTTCTCAGGAAAAAATATTTTTTCATCTCGGATAACATTTATGAGAATTCTATAGATTGAATATGGGTCGATACTCGGCTGCCGTAAAATATAATAAAATCTATACTTTAAAGGAATATTTTTAAAAATTATAAGGCCTCGCACAATCAGCCACCCACCCACACCTATTTACGCTTGGATGGACCCGCTAACTTCCACACGCATTTACATGTGTACGTGTTCGTGGGGGTGTTTGATTGGTTATATTGAAAAGATATTTATGTATGTGCATAGGAAATTTAACATGCGTGTATATATGTATATTTATATTGAAAAATGTCTGAGATAACTAACTTTTTTTTAAAAAATGGAACAAAATTTCCATAGTATAAGGCTTGTATTTATTTTCTTTTTATTTAAAACATATATTGTTATCTGAAAATGTAATATTTCATAGATTATTTATTTAAAGTGTATATTCTTTTTGAAATTACTGTTTATTTTGAAACTGTGGTTAAATTTACTTCCACACAAATGAATTATCACCTCCAGATACTACAAGATATTATAAAATGTTCAATAATCACTTATTGTTCATTTTGTTGTTTATAGATTAATAAAATCTGGATAAGTGTCTACTATCAGAATGTCGAAACTTGACAGCTGGTGGTAGCCATGTTTGATTTTTTTCAAGCTCATTTTGACATTTCAACTCAGTATAGTTTGGCAAATTATCATGGAACATTTAACACTTCAACAATATTTAGAAATTTTAAAAACTTTAATAGACTTATTGAAACAAAAATTTAATAAGTCCATTATTTCACGAAATGGGCCAATCAATTAGCCTAACTTCATTGGATTATTTTCTGTGGAGTTATGTGAAATCATTGGTTTATGCTGATAAAACACAAACAACAGAAGCATTAAAAAAACGTTGAACGTGTAATTCATGAAATTGGACCACAAGAGTAAAATACAAATTACAACGTCGGTGTCAATCTGTTAAGGGTTCAAATTATGGCGTGAAAAACAGTTTTAGATCATTATTCATCCGCTATTTTGCTCAACAATTTGCTTCACTTGTAATGGCTGAAAACGCTCATCTTGTCTAAACCAGTAAAATCATCTGTTATCTGAGCAATAACAGTTTAATTTTCTTTTATCAGTCCATACAATCTTTTCTTGTTTTTCAAACCTCTTATTCTCATATTTTTTTAATGAATTCTAACCTAACTTTAATATTTTTTTTTTAGTTATAACATGATTTTTTTCTTTTCACTCTGATTACAAACTAATATGAAATTTCCTTCGCACTGTTCATCCAACAATGGATTTTCCATATACAATGAAGTATGGGGTTCTCCAGTAAGCGCTTCAGAAGTTTAAATGGAAATAAAACAAAAAGTATTTAATTAATTAATTATTTATTTTTAAGCATATTCTATGGCATTAATGATAGAACACAATTTCACTCATATGACCAATCACGATTACACTTGACATAGTGCATTCGTTTAGTCCAATTTTTAGTCATTCTTTCACATAAGTGTGGTCAAATTTCAAGAATTTCACGTTCAGCGTTTATTTTTAATGCTTCTGTTGTTTGTGTTTTATCAGCATAAACTAATGATTTCACATAACTCCACAGAAAATAATTCAATAGAGTTAGGCCAATTGATTGGCCCATTTCGTGAAATAATGGACTTATTAAATTTTTGTTTCAATAAGTCTATTAAAGTTTTTAAAATTTCTAAACATTGTTTAAGTGTTAAATGTTCCATGATAATTTTCCAAACTATACTGAGTTGAAATGTCAAAATGAGCTTGAAAAAATCAAACATAGCTACCACCAGCTGTCAAAGTTTCGACATTCTGACAGTAGACACTTAACCAGATTTTATTATCTTTCACTGATACACACATCTTGACAATTTATCATTTTCTGTCGATTTCATTTTTTTGACTGACATTTTTCTTCAATAATTTGTTACAATTTGGTGATTAACTCCACATTTTTTGACATAGCCCTAATTGATTTCTCATCCTAAATAATTATATTTTTCTTCACCTTCTCACTAATGGCTCTATTCATTATGAAATCTTTTTAACAAATTTGAAACGCTTAATAAATCTCTTCGTTTCAAAAAAATCCATATGAATGATCAAACTAAACACCTGCAACTAGAAATACGTAGCTCATGCATTTAAATGTATATTAATGATTAAATAATTAGTGAACACGTTTGTAAAATGTAGTATCTGTGTCACTGATTGATTTGATAAAGTATATATAGAAAATACGTTTCAAAAGTACTATACACACAACTTAGAGTACGTGAAGGTCATTCTGTTTGGGAAAAAATCGTCCTGCTTATCGAACATCTCGACGAATAATTCCGAAAAAACTATTTACAACAACTTGCATTGATTCTTCCATACGTTGAATAACAAATTCTGACGAGATCGCAACGAACATCAGAAGGAAATTTGAAATTCATACGAAGTCGATTTATATAGACACGCGAGTGGCATTTCTAATGACCACGTACACAAAAATACTTGAATTCATTTCGGCGATGATGTCATACGACCGAATGTAATCTAAATCACTAGGTTACCTGACTTGATTCCATAATCAAGTTTAATTTTTCTATACAGGAGAAGGTCGTCGGGTCCGTCTCGTTCATATTTGAATAGAAACTCAGACGAATGTTAAAAAACTCGATGGCGGTGGTAGATGAACGTGCGGGCAGTGGTATAATTGATGTATTTGAAATCAAAAGTGTATTGTTTTACAT
Organism: Neoneuromus ignobilis; assembly: GCA_029203775.1. NCBI lineage: Eukaryota > Metazoa > Arthropoda > Insecta > Megaloptera > Corydalidae > Neoneuromus > Neoneuromus ignobilis. The sequence continues at coordinate 69,483,532 of CP092087.1, read as the reverse complement.
TGAATGATGTATGGTGCGATATTTGCACGACATCGAAATTTGATTTTATGGTCGACGGGAGGTCAAATATAAACGGAACGTTTTTCTTTGTCACAGTCGGAGGGATGTATTTGTTGCGATTTATCGAAACATGTTTATACCCCATTGAATCACTAGTTGACACAATGGGAAAACAAGCAATTGTCTGGTGTACAATGCGTTGTTAAATTCGTAACCAGTGAAAAAAATGAAACTTGTTGAAAGGTCAGCTAAAGTTAATATACAATTTGATCGAGGAAAAAATGTATAGTACAACGAGGTACAAAAATACCAGTACTAGTTGAAAATTAATTTGAATGATGGCTCGTTCCAACATACAAGGTTTTATGAATTCAGTTATATTTTATGGTATTGAGACTGAATTGATGTTAAAATTAATTTGTCTTAGTGTGAAAATAAATAAAACTCACTATTTATTTGACACTACATTTTGCTTCAAGCTGGAGAAAAGTCAAAGTACGTAATTGTTTTATTTTAAGAATCATCTACAGTGAGTAAAAGTGAAACTCATACAGTATTATGTTCAATAAATTTTTGTATATAAATTTTAAAATAAAAAAAATCCTTTTATATTCGACTTAAATTGTTCATTGAGGATATTTTTATCATATAAAAATTAATAAATCATAAAATAATACTTAAAGACCAAAAAAAGTACGAATTCTGAAAAATCATTCAAAAACACATCAAAATGAAACTCATACAACTAACAAATTATATATTAAATGGAAATTGACAATGGATTGAATTATTTTAGTACTTAGTAGAGTAGTTTTTATTAATTTTTATAGCCTTTAAACGATTCAGGATGGATTTAACTAATTTTGCACAATAAGCTAGATCAATTTTCCCCCATTCTTCTATTAACGCTTTTTTAAATTATTGTTATTAATAATAGTGTGTGTTCTAATGGCAACTTCTTAGTGATTCCATAAATTTTTAATCAGATTTAAATCAGGTGATTATGGTGGTGTTTCCAGTACTTTGGGGCAATTATATAACAACCAATTACGTGTTTCATAAGCTTTGTGCTTGGGGTCATTGTCCTGATAAAAATTAAATATTTGTAAAATCACAAGTTTTTGAGCTTTGGCTTTTAAAATTTTTCTTAATAAATCAGTATAAACATTTTGATTCATAATACCATCTATAAATTAAATTTCCAACCCCTCTCGTAGACATACACCTCCATACCATAACATGACCGCTCTCATGTTTACCTGTAAGACATAAGTGTTTTAAAAACATTTCTGTATTTGGTTTCTGCCATATATTATTTCTCTCATTGGATCCAAATAAATTATATTTGCTTTCGTCCGTAAACAAGACATCTTTTCAATAATCAAAACTCTTATTAATATGTTTCCGAACGAAGCTTAACCTTTTGTTGCGATTAGCTAGATTTATGAAAAGTTTCTTCCTGACAATACGAGCATGAAACCCATTTTTATTTAATATATTGCGAATTATTTGAGGGCTTGATTTTTTATTTAGATACTTTTTAACTTCTAAGGTCAATTTGGGCGCGCTAATTTTCGAATTTTCTTTAATTTTTCGTAGAATCCAACGCTCGTCATGGCCATTAAAAATCTTGCGGAGACTCTTTCTGACTTTATTGTCAACACTTTGGTCGTTTTTAAATATTTTTATTACAGATTGCACTGTAGCGTGGCTTCTATTAACTATTTTCCCAATTTCCCGTAGAGTTTTTCCATTTTTGTAATGAAAAATCATTAGCTTTCGCTCGTCCGTCGATGATTGTCCCCTTTGTCTACTCAAAGTGAAAATACAACTTATATTTTTTACAAAATGATTACAAACGACTTAACAGCAGGTTTTTTTTATAACCAAAGTACCAAACACATATTTGAAGAGTATACTTTCTTAACACAACAGTTTTCAAGCGAGAGTAATTCATTGTATGAGTTTCATTTTGATGTATTTTTTGTTCATTTTTCAGAAATGATTATTTTTTCTGAAGTAGAAGTATTAATTTACGATTGAAATTTTCAAATATAATAAAAATAACCTTAATAAAGAACTTAACCAAGAGAAATAAAAAAAAATGTTATTATATTAAAATATATGTGTAAAATTATTGGAAACATAATTCTGTATGAGTTTCACTTTGACTCACTGTAGCTAATTGTTGTAGTAGTTCATTTCTCTAAATCAAATTCGTTTTGCATTCGAAAATGCTATTTTAATCACTGATCTTATACTTATTTGAGAGTTTTTGATTTTAAACTACAGAGAAATATTTTTTTTTGCAAAAATGTCGATTGTTTATAAATTTTTTGAAAGAAATACCAACAGCTACAACATGTTGAATGAAGTACATCTGTTCGAAAGACAGTAAAATTAAAACTTGTGTAAAAACACGAACGAAACACGTTTGACATCCGGATGACAAATTCTCCATCGGCAAACATTCTCCCGCCGTCGTCGAATCATGGTTTTGTGATTGACTGACGCCGTCTTTCGAGGAGTGGTCGTGTGTTTGTGTACGTGTATTGTTTTTCTGTACTGATTGACAAAACAAACTGTGCTCGAACACCTGACACAGCGACAACGAAAATTAACATAAATCAACAGAACGTAATCAGTTCCAAGAAGCGTAACGCGTACACTGAAATATAATATTTGTTGTGTACTACGACGATTGTTTGTTATTGTTGTAATTGTTGCGGCAACAATATTTGCTTGGGAGACATATTCAGCGAAAACGATTGGCTCGTCGTTTCAATGAACAAATCTGTCTTGCGTTTTTTATCGTTCGATAAATTTATATTTGTCATCGTTTTATTTTCATTCGTTTTACACAAATAAAACTTTTGTAAATTTACGAAAATTTTATCTAATCTAAAATACATTCTTTATATGTTTGTATATGTGTGTATGTATTTATATATATATATATATATATATATATATATATATATATATATAAAGATATATAAAGAGGTGTTTTTAGATTAGATAGACCTTTCAATAGGGATTCAATTTAAAGTTCTATTACACACAAAAAAAACAGCCTATATAAATAAGTTATCACGTCAATACCAAAAAATGTTATAAAAGTGTTCAACAATCTCACTTTTTGTTCATTTTATATGTTTAGAGGCTGATATGCATTTCTGTAGCCATGTCATCAGCTTTTAAAAAAATAAAGTTAACAATAAGTAATTATTGAACATTTCTGTAATATAATATTTTGTGATGTTGGAATGATAATTCATTTATGTTCAATTAACGAGTTCAATATCTTTGAAATAAAAGTCAAGTCTAGTTATTTATAAAATCTCATGTGTGTGTGTGTGTGTGTGTGTGTGTGTGTGTATAAATTATTATGGACTATATAAAGAATAATTATGAACATGAGTATTTTTTGTAAATGGAAAAAAAATCTTTCAAAAATGACAACATGCCATAATAGTAAATGTAATTAATAGAAGTGAATGTAATAAATTTTTGATTTGACATTCATTGAAAGGGCATTTGTAAAATTGTACAACCATAGTCGAAGAATAAAAAATAGAACTGTGTATATATATATATATATATATATATATATATATATATATATATATATATATATATATATACATATATGTAATAAGTTATTTTATAACAAACAGTTATACACGATGTTTGTACTTTGTTGTTTAATTTATTAATAGTAAAATTTTTCATTTCGAATCGGCCGTCTTTGGAATAAAACAGACCGATAATACAAAAGAAAATGCATCAGTCTTCCTGTCGGAACTTTTAATCAAGGAAGTTTGTCGGAAAACGAGCTCGCTCCCGTTCGCGATTTATCATTCGCACACAACGTTCTCAATGACTGCGCCGAGTTACTTAAGTACCGCGAGTTCATGAATGAAATGTTATAGAGCTTTATCAACTTTTATGACGTTATTTTTCGCAATGTTCCTGCGAAACGTCATACTGAATCGTAATGTGGACGATAAATTATTATTATATTTCGTGCGTCGTTTTTCTTGTATACGTGTCATTTTTTATGTTTCTTGTGAAGAGACACAGTGATTATAAATGCTCGATAAATCATTTTAAACAATCGCACGAGTTGTGTTAATTAATGGAAAAGCTCGGTCGAATGTCAACCGATATCAAGGGCTATCCGACGACATCTCACCTCACGAACAATGGTCATTGTAATCGATTGCACCACAGACCTATATTCGACGCCAACGTGCATGAATTAATTGCAAACGTCGCGACGGATTTAATCAACGACACGTTTAGAAATTATTAACCCATTCCGTGCCCCTGTATAAAATTTATCGACGCGCCGTTGTTGATATATCAGACCCGTCCATCGTTCGTTCCATTCTGCCGCCGCGAACATTCGCTGTATCAACAACAATTAGGGTAGCGGAAATCCGAAACGGGCAGGGTGGAAAACGTACATACATACATACATACATACATACGAACGTAGTGTTGGGGGTCGCAGCGACGACCCGAAGGCCGTCGATCGATAACCGTGCACTACGCGCCTGTATGAACTTGAACGACGGCCGGTACGAACGAGCAGCCCGTTTTTCGACATGAACTTGAACTTGGATCTTTTCGGCGATGCGTGTGCGTGCGAGTTTTCTTCTTTATTTTTGTCGATATGGCCGAAACGAATTCACGCTCGACGTGATTCTCGTTCTTTGACGGCCCGATGGACGGATGGAAACGTTCTGACAGCTGGTTTTAATTCATCGGATGCTGCGTTGACAGCTTATATGGGTTTCGGAACGTTGTTGACGTTAATTTATTCCTTTAATACTGGTGTCAGGATTTTTTCCAGTATTCGAATAACGAAAAAAATATTTTTAAATTATTTTTTTCGAACAGTGGAGTCAATGGTATAATTTACATATTTATTAAGAATGGAAATTCAATTTAGCATTTTTTCTACTTCACATAACTCATTAATTTACCTTTAGTTTTGACTACGTCATTCAAATTAGTTACTGTTTTTGACTACTCACTTGAGTAGATTGAAATTTTATTTAAATCTTTACTAGATTAACAAAATAATATAAAAGATCAAATAAAATTTCAGGAAGCATGATTAGGACATTTTATTTCCTGTTCAGAATTCAGAAAATGATTTAGTTTTTTTTAAAAAAAAAGAACTGTTAAAGATAAGGTATTTTGCTATACCGATTTATATCTCTTCGTGTTATACATTTTTTCCATTTCTTTATAATTATACGAAAAGAAAGAAAATAAAAAACAGACACAAATGAATCACTCGATCAAGTACTACAAATTTTTATACACATGATTGAAAATCGGAACCAACTTTAGAAATCCACCATTTTACAAGCAACGACATTGAATTGAAGAATCCATTCGTGTAAAAATAATATTTGTACGTTTCAATATTTCCATTTAACATTAAATTAATGACAAGAATAATCTTCAGTATTCATTGTAAATGATGTTAGATACTTGAAATTTAGTCGAAGTTCATTTCAAGTTCCTACCATCGTTTGGTTTCTCTGAAAACGTCTTTTTTATAATTATATACATTTGTGTACGCATATATGTAATTAAATATTTCAATTAACGTACGAATTAAAAAAATAGAATAAAAAAATAAGTCAAACATCTGTCTTGTTAAAAAAGCAACAAGGCTTTCAGACTCATCACAAAACATTCAAAAAAATAAATTCTTCGTCTGCTTCGAAGCTCATATTTCATGTACGATACGCACGCAAATTGTCGATTAATTATGTTCGTCCGCGGGGTCAACACTTCGAAACCCGAACGTACAACTACGACACGGAAATTCGATACGACGCGTCGATACATACGGCTTCGAAGAGGGTTGAATCGACGACGACGACCCACCCCGTCGAAAATCGCACGCTGCTGACACGTTTGGAAACTGTGCGTTTTTATGGCACGTCTTTACACATCCACCGTTCAGTTTAATGTTTTCGACATCTTTCGCTTTATCTTATCGCATACACGTAATCGTCGACATGCGGACGAAACGCCGGTTCGACACCCACCCACCACATAAATAAATAATCGATTAGTGTTCGTTGCACTTACCCCACGTTCGAATCGTTCCGTCCCCCAATTCTGGTCTCGTTTAATATTTAATTGACTAGTTCGGTACATACAAGGCGTCATATCTAACTTTTGAATAGATTGCTTATTAAACGTCTTGTAATTACTTTAGGCGTGTCTGCATGTCCCGTATCTTTGATGTACAGCAGGATGGGCGGTTAGATAAACAGTATCAGATTCGATCGAATTTCATGAAACGCATATTGCACTTTCTTGCCACGTCATTGCTTTTAAAACGAGTTTCTAATCTGTGTATTGAGCCGATTTGTATAAGTCAGAGCGCGGCTTTTACATGTCTGGGAATATTTTTTTAGATAAGCACGGTTTCACTCCATGCTTTGATGAATTTGTTTTATAAGGTGTGACGCAAATAACCGGACGATTTGGAATTCGAAAAATAATATTTCAACACACAAATCACAATATTTTATAAACGTTCAACAATCAGTTATTTTTCATTTTATTAATTTGTTTGTAATACACTGCTCCGATGATGACAGCGTTGTTATCGAAATGCGCATCAGGAAATAAAATAAACAATCATTATTAAAAATTTTTATATAATATTATAACGTTATGATAAGTTATTCATCTCTGGTAAAAATAATCATAAGACCAATTAGTCATAGCAACATTTATGATTCTTTAATCCTTTCATAACGGTGGAATTGGCTGTCAGTACAGCACCATTGAATGAAACTGTATATTTAGACAATTCTGGTATTTTCGAGACTTTTACGCTCGTGTACTAATTATACTTAATTAAAAGGAACCATAACATATTTGAAAAAAATTGAGGCACACATTCAATCTAGAGAACTGAAAAGAACTCTTAAAACTATTTCATTTGATACCAAATATAGCTGGCGTTAGTCTCTGTGAATCACTATGTGGATGCTGGATATAATCAGCATTAGGTGCAAAAGAAGGGTTAAGAATATTTGTTCATTTAGGAATGTGGGTTTGGTTACAGTACCAAATTACAAAATTAAATAACAAAATTGCTTAGAATTTTTTATGGAAGAATTTAAGAAAATGTGCAATTGAAAAGAATTTAAGAAAATGCACATTTTCAAAAATATCTGCTTATCTTAACATGAAGAACTGAAAGTTAATCATTTGCAAAAGATACAGTAACAAAATAATAATGGAAACGAATTGCCTGTGAAAAATGGAGGTAAAACATAAAGAGATAAATAAGAAAATTCGATATAAAAAAACAATTTGGAACTAAAACCACTAATTTAAAATATGGAAATAAAATCTGAAATGATACGACCACCTATTAAGAATGACAGATTAAATAATTCCAAATAAAGGTATTTGGAAGAGAAGTAAACGAAAATCCAAAATACAAATCTTTAAAATATTATCTAACTATCTTAACTTATAAAACTGAGAGTTTAGTTCGAATGAAAAGACACAGTAACAAAATATACGAAGAATGGAAGGTAGAACATAAAAAAACTCTTGTATAAGAGATAATTTGGAACTAAGATCATTAATATAAAATAGAGCTGATATAACTACGTTTTAAGAATAACAGACGAAAGAATTCCGAGGGAATTATAGAAGATAGGACAAGGAAGAGCAAGAGAAATTAGTAAGAAAAAAGAGAAAGAGGGTGAAGAATAAAATAAAGCTCTGAAGAATGGTTTTAAATAGGAAAAACTTCTAGAATTTGATCGAATACTTCATACCTAATGTATTAATTCTTGACAAAGAAATATATTTGGAGTAAATCCTTCTGAATTAAAAAAATACTAAAAATTAAAACTTGATGGTTAAAAGTAACTTTAGAGACTTTATTTTGTAAGGAATTTATATAAAAGAGAACATCCTTTAGCAAGATTAAAAATGACTAGAGGAGGTTTTTGAAATGTGGTTATAATGAAAAATTGTCAAGAATTCCCAGACAGAATATAATGTAGAGGTCTTAATATAAATTAATGAATCAAAAAGATTTCTCATAAATTCAACCCCGATAAGGAAAATAAACTTTTTTGATCATATTTGAACACGACATATTTCAAATAAATGGATTTGAAAAAATTGGAGCAAAGAGAGGGGAAGATTAAGAAGAAAAGCTTTAGAAGGGATTTAGCAAGTTATGGGATTAAATAACTATTAAAAAATGAAAAGAGTGGCAGATAAAACGCATTTCTGGTTACTGCAGCAAGAGGAATTAATGAAGTAGATGAAAGTGTATTAAATTTGCTAGTTATTATTGTCATAAATAACATTTATTTTTAAACAATTTTAAAAAAAATCTCTTTACATTTTATTAAAAAAATATATATATTTCAAATTCGACAACTAAATAATAAGAATTAATAGAAAAAATACAATGGATTATAAATAAATTCGGTGAAAAATGTGGTTAATAGAACCCAAACAAAAAAAAAATAGATCAAGGGACAATTTAAATTTCTGTATACAAATAAAAACGGAGCTAAAAATACGATACGTTCGTACAAAACTGAATGAACCAACATTGCGTATCGCTCGTAAATACATCAATTTTTTATCTATTCATACATAATTGCGTTTCTAATACGATCAGATAAAAAAAATATCCACGTACAACTAAATAAAATAATATTGATATGTAAATTCTTTTATTCGTACAATTTTCGATCGTTTCAATTGAAAAGCTGCGGATTTTTGTTCTGTCGATTCAAACACGAATTCAATAAAGCTCTCGTCAATACCATATGTACATTTCCTGTCATCGGCTCAATGATTGATTAATCGAAAGAGTAACGTTCTTCTTCGCGTTCCATTGATTATTGTGCGTGCATATCGGATAGAGATGAAAAAAATATTTATACCGACGAGCCTGTTTCATTGATTAATGAATCCAATAGTGTGGAACGGAATAGAGGCAACAGAGTATAGTTATCGGAAATATTTGTAGAATTGAATCGTATTGATCAATTGTATTTTTTTTTTATTTTACTCACCGACAATTTTTTCGTCCCGGGCAAACACCTGTAACAAAAATCAATACCATTCATAAGGTGTTCTATGATTCTAAAATAATTTTATTATAAATAAACTGACATCTCCTTATATATATATTTATATATATATATATATATATATATATATTTATATATATATATATATATATATATATAAAGAGAGAGAGAGTTTTAAGCATGATAGAACTTTAAATTAAATCTTTATCTAAATTCTATCTAACCTGAAAAAATATATATACATACACACGATTTATTACACAAAGATTGATTAGTTAGCATTGAAAAAATAAAACAGTTAAATTTGAATTGACTTTTTTTATTAACCCAACAAAGAACTCAGAGAGAAAATCTTCCCACCAAGTGAAAAACACTTCGCTGGTTTTGCTAGGATGTGGGGTTCTATGTTAGCTGCAAGACTTGAAAACCTTCACATAATTGATAGTGTAATAGAACAGATCATGTACTTGAATATCTTGAGGTCTGATATTCAAGATAGTACCCGAAAATTGGGAACAGAAAGTAATTTTTACTTCTATCAAAATAATGATCTCAAGCACAAGGCTTATAATGTTACAAATTGGCTTTTATATAACTACCCTCATATTTTAGAAACACCGTCCCTATCCCAAACTAAATTGTTATTGAGTATTTATGGATTTACTTAGAAAAAAAGTTTAAGAAACATTCAATATCTTATTAAAATGAACTAAAAACGGTAATTGTCAGAAAATAGAAATAAATTGAGCCTTCCTTCTGTCGAAAATTCATAAATTCTATACCTAATCGCTTGGCAGTAGTTAAAAACAAAAGGACTACCAATTAAGTTTTAATTTAAAAAAATATCCTTGTTAATTGAAAAGTGTCCAATGAATTTATGATGTGTTCTATAATCAATTTGAGGTTAATTTTGTCATTTTTCATAGTTTCTTTAATTTTTTATATTATAAACGTCGAATAAAATTTAGCTGGTTTATTTTTTCAATGCTAACTAATAAACCTTTCAAAAATAAAATTAAAAATTTTATTCAAAACATATATGAGTTACTATTCTTAAAATGAAGTTTTTTTTAGCTTGTTTCATCTTAGCTTGACACCATTGTTATATATATATATATATATATATATATATATATATATATATATATATATACGAGGGTCGTTTGATAAGTATGGTAAAAAAGTAAGAAAAACTAAATTGAAACATTTAATTAAATTAATCAATTAAATAAATTAAACAATGAATAAATTTACCATATTTATCACACGTCCCTTGTGTGTGTGTATATATATATATATATATATATATATATATATATATATATATATATATATATATATATATATATAATATATATATATATATATATATATATATATATATATATATATATATATATATATATATATATTTACATATATTTAAATATATTGAAAGGAACTAGAACAAATGTTCTTAAAATAAATGGCAATGCTGTATTTGGGCTAAGGAGGTTTACTTAAAGAAGACTAACCACTAAAAATAAATATTCAATTTTTTTATTATATTTAACTGCTTCAAATATTATCTCTTTTCTTATTCTTTATATTATATATATATATATATATATATATATATATATATATATATATATATATATACATATCACAAATGTAATTTTATTTCATGTCAAACCTGTTGTATTCATTACCAACTACAGAATTTTAAACATTTGACCTAATAAGTACATCATGGTCACTTTAACCTTACTATTCTTCCATATTATATATATATATATATATATATATATATATATTCATTTATCTGCATAGAATAATAACGAAAAGTAGTGTATAAAATAAATAATCTTAATATATATTCAGTATGCACTTTTGACCCCAAGTATATACATATTTCTATTTCTGTCAATACCAAATATAGTCATATAAATGAGAAGTAATTCCATATTAGTAAACATATGTGCGATAAATGTACACTGACGAAAAAATTATGATTTTTTTCGGCAAAAGGTCATGTCGAATGGATAATAAAAGTTCAGCATTGAACAGATTGAGTCAGCTTGTTTGCAATGCATTTCTTTTGAAGTGTTTTGTAAATGTATTCGTCGTACGTTTTATATTGCAGTTGACATGTCGGTTTGATGAAATTAATTCGTCGGAATTGTGTGAAATATTGTTCTCTTTTATAGGCCTTGTTAATTTCGTGTCATGGGAATGATTTAATTTGTCTGTTAAATGAAAATGTTGAGAAATCTGTAGAAAAAAGTACAATAGTAAAATATAATGAAATGTTTGAGAGAAAATATTCGCGTAGAGATAAATAAATATTGGATTATGAAATTAAATTTCTTTATAAATAATAAAATACATCTGGATATTACTTTCATGTAAATTAATTGAAAAATATAATAAAACATGCCTGAAGTGTATAATAAAATATATTATTTATAAAATGTTTTATTAGTTTTTAGAAACGTGATAATTTCTAGTTTTAATATTTTTGATTCCAATTTTAAAAATTCTGAATATAATATAAGGATATTAACCTAAAAATCATTTTATTTCTTTGTATCTTTCATTTTCATGCTTTAATATAGAATTGATGATTGCTTAATTTCATATATTTTTTTCATTTTTATTTACTTAGTAATTATTTTGCACTATTCTATTTCTAGTAGTCTATTACATGAAGTATGAAATAACATTTTATTTTTAAAAAAAAGTTCATCAAATATAATATTTTTTAACACTTAATAGAACACAATATCATTATTATCAAAATAAATTCAATTGTTGATATTTTATTTCTGTATTACCTACTCGCTGTCATTTATTTCTTTTTAACCCTTATCGGTTGTATGTCACCTCTGACGTGACATTACAACTTTGCTCTATCAGTCGTATGTCACGTGCGAGGTGACACGATTGAACAAGTAACAACGTCCTCATTGCTGAATGTACACGCTGTATGTTTTTACAGTTTAATTATTACTCGATAGCAGACAACACGTTCTGTCATATTTCAGCAATTATTTTACTTATATTATAATATTTTATTCCTCCAAAAATGAATAAAGATAACTATAGCAATATGGAAAGTAACAGTGATAGTTGTAGTGAAATATGTGAAAATTCTGAATATTCGGCAAGTGATGTTAATTCTTGTGATGAAGGAGTCAGTGATACAAGTGTTATATTTCAGTCGAGGAAAAAAAATTGATCCCTATTCAATATTCAAGTGAAGAAGAAAACGAAGTGGAAAGAGAAATTGTTCCTGATTGTGATGAAGATTGAATTGAAATCGACAGTGATGACGAAGACATTTAAAGTGTAAATATAAATATTTTTATGCACAAAACTATCTTTTTATATCAAATAACTTAGTTACTCTTCTTTTACAATAAGTACTCAAATATATCTGCGACTTAGCGGAAATTTAAATACAAAATGCTAAAGTCCGATAAGGGTTAAGGCCTAACACCACTGTAGAAATTTCAAAAAATCAATTTTTTTTATTGGCTTAAAATATACTTTGAACCTTTTAAAATATAATACAAAAGGTTTCATTCTGAAAAAAAAATTTCTTTTGAAATTTCGGGACTTATACCTGCCGTCTTCGGCCGCTCCGAAACGGCCGATCGAAACTTTAAATTGAAGCATTTAAAATATCAATTTGAAATTTTAAAAATTATTATATTTCGCTAAACAAAAACGTGTATTTTTATGATGAAATTTTTTTCAATTCGCTGCCAAATTTACAAAAATCAATATTTTCAAAATTACGTGATTATTTAGTGGATTTTTTTGTTAACAAAACAATTATGCTGCGTGCCGCGGAGCGCTTCCGATGAAAGGAGCCTCGAATTATTGGCTCTAAATCAGCCATTTTTGTAGTCAATATAGTTAATGTTTTAACGTATTGAACATTTAAAAAAATCCCAAAAAACGCTTTTTTTGCCTTAATACATGTCAGTGTAATAGCTGTATTTCTTTTTGTAGCAATGTTATTTAAATTGAACAAAAATTCAAATTTTTTCAATTTGTGTACCGTAAAATGTATTGAAATGAACATTTTTAAAGTGTTTTTTAAGTAAAAACCGAAGTATAAAACCGTATTTATTTGAATAATGCGTCATCTCAACACTGAATTATATCATCGTGTATATAATTTCATAATACGAAACACATAAGTGATTGTACAAGAAAGGAAATATTTGTTTCGAGTGCTTTAGACAAATACTCGAAGTAAGTGATATACAGTGTTAAAAAAAATCAGAATTTACTGTCTTGTAAACATTTTTACGACACGCAAGGATGGAACGATTATAGCTGTCGATGCTTTCGTGAAAAATTTGACGTAAATCGAATAGACATAAATCCAATTGACATAAATCGACGTAACATGTTCTATTAGAATTAATAGAATAAGGGGATGAAGCAACCACGAATGTATGTTGACGTCGTCAGAGGCTTGAAAAATCATTTCAGGTTGTACAATTTTTTCAGGTTATATTTTCAATATTATATATATATGTTTGTGTGTGTGTGTATGTGTATATATACACATATGTTTAATAATCACATAACTACAAGTGTTTTAGAAATGCTTAAATGGTATTTCAATTAATGGATCAATTAATTTTAATTGATTGGGAGGTGCTCGGAGGCTTCACAAGTGGAATAGTCTAGGGCTTCTCTTCCTCTATGTACGACTCTGGCCTCTAGTCATTTTTGATATTTCTTTCTATCGATTATCATCTTTTTCATCCAATTTAATATCATGTCTTCTAATTCTGTTTTCTTTCTGTTTGTTTCCAGTACTTATTTTAACAATATCAAAAAATATTGTTTCTATAATAAGATAAATCATTTCTATGCATCAGAATATTTTTTTCAAAAAGTTCAGTAGGGGCTAATTGTTTACATAATTTGTTGATATGTATTTCGACAGCTAAAACGTGACTTTAACATCAATTTACATAAATGAATTTTAACCTCAACACCACAATAATTTAAAGTGTTCAATAATCACTTATTGTTCACTTATTATTTATAATTATATAATCTATAATTATATCGGCTGATGCATTTCGATGGCGACGCCATCATCGTCAGAGCCTTTCTCATTTAACATCAGTATTACTATATTCAATACTCATGCAGGTAATCACTAAAAGATCCTTTTCATATTTTTTCTGAGGAAGACTCATGCAGTAACAACATTTCTTGTGGAAGTCAATTACTTCACTGCGTCAAAACGAACAGTCCAATTAGCAGCAGCGTAGCAAACGCCGAAATGCATCGCAGTTGATTACAGAAACCGTTTCGTATGCCACAGAACGACATTCGATCAGAGTGCACAATCGATATTCGTCCTTGTGTGAAATCAATTTCGTAAATTCAAACCAGAAATGGCATACAATTAAATCTATTCGTGAAAAAAAAAACAGCAACTCACTAACAAGGCATCGAGATCTGTGCGCTCTTTTTTACTAGTTTCGTATTTTACCTCGTGAACCACCATTCTCTGAGAATGACATTCATGTTTCACCTCTGTAGCAGTTTAAAAATAATCGCGTACGGCTTAATAACAATGATATTCATATGCATATACATACATACATTCATCCACACGTATGCCAGTTTCATAATATGAATTTTTTTTTATGTCACGAAATATACATACATACATACATACATACATACATACATACATACATACATACATACATACATATATATATATATATATATATATATATATATGTACGTGTGTGTGTGTGAATGTGTATAAGGTCATTCGTAAAATTAGAAGAACCCACTTTATTTTTTAACATTTTTTTCAAAGTAATTTCTATTGTATTCTGTATACTTCCTCGTATGAAGAAATCATTTATCATAAATATTTTTATATTTTTCATTTCAAAATATACATATATTTAATTTTAAACACCCATATGTTTGATATTGATGTTTAAATTGTTGTTTTTGTTATAGAATAACCAGTCTTAAAAATATATGTATAGGGTGGCTCAAATGGAGACTGAAAGGTTTAGATATACATTTACTTCCCTATTATCATTTACTATCTTTTATTATTCTTCAGTTTCATTTAGACCACACTGTTTTATATATACATGTGTTGATACATATGAAGAAAATTTCAGCGTTTTGTCGTAGATTGGATACTTCAAATAAAATGAAAATACTCTAGTTTTAATTTGTAGGGTATCTATACTGTGTGGAATTTTATCAAATGATATTTTCTGTTTTTGGAAAATATATTCAAACATTAAAATGTTAAAGAATTATTTTGCACAAACATATACATATGTACATACATACACATATATCGTTTTTATAAAAAAATCTGCTTGTTTCATCCTAAACAGATATTTCAGGTTTGAAACTTCAAATCAAATAAAAACAAGCAAATTTTATGTGTTACCTACTGTGAGAAAATACTCCATTTTTAGTTTATAGGATATGTATAATATGTGGAATTTGATCAAAGGATATTTTTCATGTTTTTGGAAAATATGTTCAAGCATTGAAATGTATATTGAAAAAATATTTTAAAAAATAACTGAATTCTTTTAAACAAAACATATTTACATATAATATAGTAAAGATAGACCAAAATCGACTACGAATTACTAAATTTACCCCAAAAAAGAATTGCGTATATTATTTTTTTTTACATGTTTTAAAAAAATAAGATACTACATAGTTTGTATTGTTAACAACAGCTTCAGCATGTTAATCAACTTAGAGAACTCTGTTGTTATCTAAGAAAAATTCGAAATTTATAAAAATTGTAATAAGTATTATATGTGTATCACAAAGTAAATAAGTGATCAAAAAATTGTAGTGTTAGGATGAGTAATTCATTTAACTAAAAATGAATCAGTAATGGGAATTCTAAATGGTTGAAAAAGATAATAATAACAATACGTTTGTTTAGGGTATCAATTTCGGAATTTTGAAAATAATCCAAGGAAGAGATCGCTTCCATGAGCGGTCTGGAGTTCTAATAACCTATCGACGTGCAATAGTCTCACGAGGACTCAAAAAATGCTCTAAAATGTCATTTATCGGAAATTATCTTCAAACAAAATAAGAGTCGGTTATCTCTTAAATGGTATTCTAGTTTTGATTCTTGGGAGCTAAAGACCATTTCGACTTCTTTGTATAGAATGTTTTTTAAGCATGGTAGAACTTTAAATTGAATCCTGATCAAAAGTTCTATTTAACCTAAAAACATTCTTTATATGCATGTATTTGTGTGTGTATTATGTGTGTAGTTTTTCCAGATTGTGTATAAGAAGACACAGGAAGATTAGAAAATTAAGACAAATACTGGGCATCGGGGTTTTCATCTCCAGGAATGTTAAATGAAATCATGATTATAAGAATTTTTACAAGACAGATCAAACCCAAATATGAAAAAAAAATATCTGTGCGTCTGTGTATGGATATATATATATATATATATATATATATATATATATATATATATATATATATATATATATAGGTATTTTTTAGGTTTGATAGAACTCAATAGGAATTTAATTTAAATTTCTATCACGCTTAAAAAAACATCTATACTACAAAATTTAGAATAGTTGATCATGACCTAATTACACATCTTATATAGGTCATCCAAATGTGACGCCTAGATTTGTGTTTTATTAAAAAGAAATATGTGTATAGGGTGGTGTATAGGGAAACATATGCATAATTTCTTTTTAATAGAACACAAATCTAGGCATCACATTTGGATGATATTTTATTGTCTTCTTCATTCAGTGCATCTCTAACTGTACTATTGACAAGAATTGTGCATGTACGTGTGCATGAGTATTTAAAAGGTTATTAATTATCTAGGATTAAAAATCGTAATTAATTATTTTCTTTTATGTTCTTTGCTTGTTTGCTCGTTATGGAAAAAATACCGTGTCGCAGATTAAACCCATTAGGTTTCAGCGTGCACGTTTTTAATCCGATAAGCGTCTTATAAATACAATACATGCGAACTTTCACGATTTATTTAATCATATTTTCGACACGGCGTCGATATTATCTCTTTGTTCAAACACAACGATTTTGAACCGAAACAACATAACTACGTTGTATGATACGACTTGCGTAAACCTCAAAATACCACACACACACGTACGTAAGATGCGAATGTGTGTGTTTGTGTATTTAAATTTTGATTTATCATCGTCCACGCGTTTTATTGCGAAACGTGCCGTTTGATGAATTTGAAAAAGTCTCGCAACAATGTCAGACATGGCACAAAAGACAGAAAGATTGTGTACGCGGGGCAAATTTTCGGTCGTGGTTATTATGACTTGCGTGGCAGACAGTGACGTGTCGTCTGAGGTAATAATTTTTTTTAAAAGGCCTGCCTGACTGACGGCGCACCGCCCGCCTTCGCATCAACTCTGTCGAGATAATCTTTTTAAGGTAAAGAGACACTTGAAACGTTCTGTAAACATTGAACCTACATTTTTATATAAACATAATACACGAGTATCTCGGAGCATCTCGGGATGGTCGAGACGAAACGCGGCTGATTATTTTAATTCGTTCTTTTTAAGTGAGTGCTCGTTTAATAAAACGGCCGCGTCTTTTTTTCCAACTTAAAACTAACGAACGGGGTGTTGTTAAAAATTACAGTACTTTAGATGTATTTACATTTATATTACGTTTAAAGTTTATGTCGAGGAATTAATTTAATCTACATTTTTTTCATATATATTATAGTCTTACAACTTATAAACATACACATAAATCATTCGTTACGTTTATAACTACAAACGTTTTTCTCTGTAATGGTTTAGATGAAGATTTTGGTAATTTTTACAAATTTCACTGTCTGAATTTTCTCTCATTATTCATTAGAAGTTTGAAATTGTCAAAGAATGTTTTTTGGAACAAACATATTTCTTTGTAATAAACTGAATTTGCTATAATAATAAATTTTACAAATCCATTATTATAGTTATAAATACTTGTTTTCTACTGAAAAATATTATCAGGATTTTCCTCTTTATTTTTTAAAATTTTGAAATTGCCAAAGAACGTTTTTTTGGGAAAAACATTTCTTTATGATACAAAGTATATGAAACTGAATTTTCTATAATAATAGATTTTGAAAATCTATTGCAGTAGTTATAAATAATTATTTTCTACTGAATAATATTTTTCTCTTTATTTTTCAAAATAATTTGTCAAAGGACCTTTTCTTGAAAAAAGCATTTCTTTTTTCTATAATAATAGATTTTAAAAATCCGGTATTATAATTCTAAATAATTGTTTTCTCTATTCAAAAATATTATCAGATTTTTTCTCTTTATTTTTAAAAATTCTGAAATTGTCAAAGAACGTTTGTTTTGTGAAAAAAACATTTCTCAATGATAGAAAATATATGAAACTGAATTTGCAATAATAATAGATTTTGAAAAACCATTACAGTAGTTATATATAATTGTTTTCTACTGAAAATTATTATCTAGATTTTTCTCTTAATTTTTCAAAAATTTAAAATTGTTTTTTTTTTGAGAAAAAGCATTTTTTTACAATATAAATTGTATAAAACTGAATTTTCTATAATAATAGATTTTAAAAATCAATAATTATAATTCTAAATAATTGTTTTGTACTAAAAAATATCTTGATTTGTTTTCTTTATTTTTCAAAAGTTCAAAATTATCAAAGAACATTTTTATATAAAAAACATTTCTTTATGTTAAAAAGTGTATGAAATTGAATTTTTTATAGTAGCAGTTTTTAAAAATCCAGTATAATTCTAAATAATTGTTTTCTATTGAAAAATATTATCTGAATTTTTTTCTTTATTTTTCAAAACTTTGAAATTGTCAAATGTATCGAAAGATAGTAAAAATGACCGAAAAAAAATAAACATTCATGAGCCCTGGTGGTCATGAAAGTGGTTTAGGTCAACAATTTAAAAAAATGACTTTATTTTTGTTTATTTTGGTACTGTGGCAGATTAACTCTAACACAAATGAATTTTTTACCCCAACAATACAATGGTTATGAAACAAAAAGTGAACAATGAGTGATTATTGAACACTTCATAACCATTCTGGTGTTGGGAATAAAAATTCATTTGTGTTAAAATGAGTTTATTGTTAAATTCAAATGGCAATGATCTAAGTTATAATAAACGAAAACATTTTTTTTAGAAAAAAAGATAAATTTTTCATTTAATGAAATTCAATTGATTCTTATTTTGATAGTGGACTGAGACACTTGTTTTATTAGAAATTTTAATTTTATGAAAAATTAAGTAATGTTTGGTCATTTTAGAATGACGAGATGCAAATGAGAAAAGCAAATTAATTGTACGTTCCTGAAGATTATTATAAACTAATATTTCAGTGTTGTAGAAAAGTTCCATTTACAATACATAGAATGACCAAGGAGAATTTTTTCAACGAAAGAGCTAGAAAAATCAGTTACAAAACGTACAAAAAAAATACTAATAGGAATCGTATTAATTGGTTACAAATATAATGGATAAGGTTTTTTAAAAAATCCCCATATAAGATGTTTTATAAAACATCATTAGATGATGAAGTGGAATTTCATATTTTAGTTCTTACACCCAAAAGAGGAATACCAAAAATATATGAAAATATTAAATTATTGCTATTAAATTAAGATTTTATGCCAGTGACGAAGGAAAACTCAAAACATCACAAACTGTAAATGATATGGAAAATTAGGCATAACTGAGAATAATTATAATTTTTTTAACGTGCAAATCTTTTTAGTTATTGATTTTTTTTGAATAAAATCTATTATTTTTTCATGCAAGTCTTCTTTTGATTTTTTTTACTAATTTTGAAAATGGTCTTAGTTGAGATATTAAAAAATATATTTTGTTACATGCTATTCTTAAAATTTTAAAAATACATGAAAGAATTATTTTTTAAAAATAAACACAATTACTTTTTCTATTTTTCATCGTAAAAAAATATTTTTTAAAAATTCGAACACAGAAAACGTAAAATACATGTGACTCAGATCACTTTCAAAAATTCAGCTTTTATTTTTAATGCCAGTTTGATGTCTACTCAATTTCAAATGAACTTTTGTTACAACTCATTATTTCTTTTTGTCTTGTTTTATTCGTCACTGTTATGTTTTACTTATAAGTTTTTTTGAAAAAAATTAAATATTCACTTATTTATTTGTTTTTGTATAAGGCCGTTGATATTATGCTGTAAAAGTATTTTGATTTTATCTTCTATCCAAATAAATCATCGACCTATAGCACTTTTTAACTAAACCAATAAAATATAATTCTCTGTCCGTACTAATCTTTCATATCGATGCTATTACAAGTTTCCTTTTTAGACACCGGAGATATTCTAGATAAGCATATAAATTATATTTTAATTAAATCGAGTCGATCTTGTATTTTAATCAAATAGAAGGCGTCAATTCAATTCCACCACAGATCTATGAATAAAAACCATACTAGACTTGAATAATTTTCGTATTAAAAGCGAATATCCTAGTTAAATCTTTTTATTACGAAACCGTATTCTACTACAACTGATTAGTTCCATTCGTCGGCTAATTAAATGACATCAACCTGGATTCTCATCGTAATTAATTAAATAGAGACGCGAGGTATTCCATTTGTTGGAATGTACTGTACAGTCATTCGTATATATTAAAAAAAAATTACATTAAGTCTAAGTAATTACGTGTTCGTTTCTAATAACGTAGAACCGCGTCGAATCTTCTGTTGTTCCACGATGAGAATCCAACGTAACCAACGACGACCGTGGGGAAGCTGCGTTGACTCATTTCATAAATCTTTAACCGCGCTGGTGATTCACTTCCAGCTTATTTATCAACTGGATTTGTTGTTTTTGCGTGGTATTGTCTTGGGTAGAGTACATAGACTATTGTTCACCCTCCCCCACACATACATACAAATGGTAAGCATTTATATACATACACACACACACATTTATATATATATATATATATATATATATATATATATATATATTTATATACAATCAGTCACAAAAATCATTGTACAGCTCTATATTTCAACTTTTTATATTAAAGAAAACTCTGGTCAACAAAATTATAAATTTATTGAATATTACTTAAGTTAACACGTTGACGCTCACTTTGATGGACGGCAAAAACATTTTTTTTCTTTGTTAATTAGTTGATTCTTGGGGAGTTCGATCAAGATTTCATACTTACAGAATAAAATTATTTATTTTAAAAATGAATTACTAACCTAGATACCGTGTATTACTTTACCAAATAGATAAAAAACGAGTTAAAAATATACGAGCCGCTTCCAGAAAATAAGAATCTAATGTGCAAGACTTTAACTTTCTATAAATGTCAATTGTCTTTTATGTATTTAGTAGAACAAGTGCTACCGTTGTTTCGTTTTAAGTATTCATTTTTCTATATTCGTTTAAAATGAATGAAAACATTCAAAATCCCACCACTTGTGTATTACTTAAACAGTTCGTATGGGACATTTTCGAGCGTCCTCAATGCAATCCTCATCTTACCCCTAATGATTATCACTTGTTTCTTTGGAAAATGATCAGAAGATAAAAAACATTCTGCATGGTGGCTAAAATGTTTTTGACGGTGATCTTTTTCGACGAAAAATTACAAAAGCTAGTCTCTCAATAAATGTCTTCTTAATTTACGTGATGATTATGTGAAAAGTAGTATAGGGTCGTCCAAAAAAGGACCTAGATGTTTCTTTTGAATTAAACACATATTTGGAATTTTTTTCAAGCTGTTTTTTGTTAACATGTTGACGCTCACTTTGAATTCGGTGATGGACGACAAAAACCATTTTTTTGTTAATTAGTTGATTCTTGGGGAGTTTTGGGGAGCACAAAGAAAAATTCCTTACGTAGAATAGCAAAAACCATAGGTAGACCATTTTCTACTATTCAGTCAATAACAGAAAGATTCAAATCCGACTAGAATAAACGACGTACAAGAAGGCCGAATCTTCTAAATGCAAGAGAAAAAAAGAAGTCACACACAACTTCAAAGATAAGTACTCCAAAACTAGCCGAACACCTTGAAGTAACTTGTAAAAAAGTAGTACATCCACAAACAATCAGAAGAGTTTTAAGAAAATCGGGTCACTGACATTTCTCTCTTTTGAAGCAGTCATCTCTATTTCACTTTGTTAGCGATATTTGGGTACTGAAACTTCCACCAACGGATGAATGAAGTCTGACAGACCAAAATGTTTATTATTATTTAACCCGTTCGCTACCAGGGCCTCAGGAGAAAAACCGCCACCACAGTCCAGACGTTTTATTATTTAAATATACCAAATTTTCATTAATTTTTGCGATTATCTATAACGTTTTAAATGATTAAAAATGTAATTATCGGCAGACCAATAACATATTGTATCTATTTTATTGTTTTTTAACATAATCTATCTGTTTGCGGCGCGATTTAGTACAGTTATCAAAAAAAGATAATGAACACTCGTCACACATTTGTGACGCCGGGCTCAGGTAAGAAAACCGGGTCGTCACATATATGTGACGCTGGTAACGAACGGATTAATAAATTATGTGATTAATATTTTATTTCAATAAAATTACAAAATGTTTAAGTGATGATTGAAAATTGAATTATGAAAATGTTTCAAAAATGTCTATTTTCAATAAGATAATAAAATATGTTACAGATGTTATACGGACTCTCAAACTCCACCCGACCATTGTAGGGTTAAATAAACGCAATTATCTTTGAGAGTTTTAACAATTTTCTGTGTTTCTTTGCGGTTGTTTTTTGTCAAGTTTCAATACTGTTCTTAATTTTCTTTGGTGTCTTTTCGCTGATATAAATTTTCGGGGTTTTTTTTGGTTTGTTGAGTTTATCTAACATTTCTTGAAGAAGACACAGATTGATTTCGTTTTCGAACACGAAACGAAATTCACGAATTGCAAGTACACCACCACAAGCGCTGTTATAAATTGCGTACGCGCTCGTACATTTTCGTAAATTTCCAGCAATTGACTCCCGTCCGATACAGTTTAATTAATTTACACAATACGTTTATAATGTTTATCCAGCAGTTATAAATATCTGTTGCGTAAGTAACAACTGTTTATTTAGCATGTATTAAATTGATAAATTGGCATCAATTAAATTAACATTTCTCACTAAGCACGTTCTCTTATTATGTCATTCTTTAGTAATATTACGCTAGTATACACAACTATGTACATGTGAAAAAAATGTTAGTACAAAAAATGCACATGTAAGAAAAATAAACGTGTCGAATTTTTTTATAATATTTGTACATTTGTTATATTTATTTTTGGAATATAATGGTATCCAGAATTAGTTGCATATCTGAGATATTGATAATAATGAAAATATTTTTATTGTTGTTAATTGTATTTTTATCTTAAAATATAATTAGCTAAATCTGAAAACTTTTACATCTCTTAACACTTAAGCGACGAGGGATAAATTATTGCACAATACACAAACGGCGGGTATATTTTCGCAATATCGTGTGGAAATATGAGAAATTACTAAAACTTGTGTAATTTGGACAATAGTTAACATTTTGCAGTCAAATGAACAGCCACAATGATAAGGCTTTGGTAAAGCAGTATTTACTTTTAAATTTGAGTCATATTTATAGGGGTTAATAATGTAGACACTTATAAAAAGTATGTAATTCAATATAAAGTTTATTGAAAAAAGAAATTTTATAAAAATTCAATCGAAAACAAAAATAAGAATTATTCAAGCAATAAATATTGCAAAAATCAATATTTCTTTAGCGAATGGAACTTTTCAAAACACGATCTTTTATGAAGTGAAACACTACAAAATTTGCAAAGAAAACTTGTCAAACTTTTATGTTTAGATGCTGCACACACTTTACATTTTGTCTTTGGAGAATTTTCTTTATTCTTCCCGTAAAAGTTCTTATAATGCAATGTTTTTTTTAAACCCCAGATTAGTGATTCTCAACCATTGTGCCGCGGCACTTTAGTGTGCCGCGAGATTCTTGAAGTGTGCCACCATTGTGAATACCCATACATAAGCGAATACCTATACTTTGAAAGAAGAAGAAGAACTAATTTCGGTGTGTAATAACCGAGATTTAATTTCAAAACATTTAGAAGAATCAATTAATTCGTTCTGGATTAATCTTAGATACGATTATCCGACAATATCACAAAAAGCTTTAAGTGTGTTATTACAATTTTCCACATATTATTTGTGCGAATTCGGATTTTCGGCTTTGACCGACATAAAAACGAAAAAAAGATCCAGATTTTTAAATCTGGATCACGAAATGAGAGTAGCATTATCATTTTTACGCCCAAATATAAATGAAGCTATCAAAAAACACCTAGCTCAAATTTCGCATTAAATGTAATTTATCATTAAATAAACATTTTGTTTACTTTGTAATGCAATTTCATTTTATATTTCATTGAAAATTATTATCGTACGATATTTTTACAAAATATATTATAGGTACATCAATCAATTAACCAAGTAAAATTCTTTTAAATTTATCTTATTGTTAGTGTGGCGTCAAATTTTTAAATGATTAAAAGTGTACCGTGGCGAAAAAAAGGTTGAGAATCACTGCCCTGGATAATCTTTGTGGAGGGTCCTGTTTTGGTGTTCTTTGGCAGGAAGAGTGGATGAGGTTGTATTTTGATTATAGGGTATCTCATTTTCAGTAACAGTGTCTGTTATCCAATCCATTCCAACTGAATGTAAACATTTTTTGTATGTTATTTTTCCATTCAAAGTTATATAATTGTGGAAAGAGTTAAAAAGAGCACAATTAATTAAATACATGACTACTCTATTAGTCCATTTAATTATTTTCCAAAAAATCTTATATAATTTGTTGTTTTGAAACTGTGGCTGATTCAATTTAACACAAATGAATTTTAACCCCAACACCACAATAGTTATAAAAAAAGTCAAACAATTAGTCTAGATTTTAACAGAAAGACTCTGACGATGATGACATTGCCATCGAAATGCATCAACCGACATATTTATAAATAACAAGTGAACAATAAGTGATTATTGAACACTTTATAACTATTGTGGGGTTGGGGTTAAAATTCAGTTTCGTTAAAATGACAAGTACTGATCTGCTCTATCAACACCTTTCATAAATTTATTGTATTCCAATACACATTCGGGTTTTAAAATGAATTATCCTGTTTTCCTGTTAACACTTTCGGAATTCTTCGCCTACTCGAGTACAGAAGTCTCAAATTTGATTTAGAGTACAACAAGGTATCTCGGGTATTAATGATCACCGGGCGGGTATTAACGATTGGTTTTATAAACGAATATTAATACCCGTCCTGTCGTTTAAGTGTTAATTTTCAATCGATAATTTCTCTTGTCTCTCGATGATCTTTCTTCTTGTTACATGCCCGACCCATTTTCATTTTAAACTTTTCACTTTTGAAAATTTTATATCATTCTCATGTTGTATATAAATATACACAATCTTAAATTTATATTATCCCAATGTGTGTAGGAACATTTGTACATATAATATGTATACACCCGTCCCTCAATTTACGCGGCATTTTTTAACTCGGTCAGATAGATTTCATTTTATATAATTTTTCATGAAATTTATTATATATCAGAGTGACGCACATTCTTACTTGAACATATAAAAGCACGATATAGATATATAAAAAAATGATTTTTATGAATTGTTCTAGTGATAGTGACACCAAATAAAATTTATCTACTTCTGTTTTCTAAAACGTCATTATTTTTTTGTTAAACTATGTGAAATAAATATGTATTTCTACAACTTTACTAACTTTTATTATCAATATTTTTTTCTAATGTACTGACAGACTCAATTTACACGATTTTCATTCGCGTAAAACGAATCCACGTGGAACAGATACTCGGCGTAAATTGAGGGACGGGTGTATATATGTATATACATATTAATATATACTTGACATATCATAAAACTAATTTACAGCCAAGATATAAAAAAATACATGTTAGGTAGTAAATAACCCGGGCAGCTGTACTTTAACGGTTCTAATCTACCTAAATGTGCTGTTCAGAAAAAAACAACAACACTCAACCATTTCAGTTTTGTCGAATATCGGACGACATGGCTGAAAAACGCATGTAAAAAATACATTTCGAGACATAATCACTATTATTCACACAAGCCGAACTGTGTATAATCATTTTAGTGACGCTATAAAAGCCGCAATTAAACAATCTAACGGTGTAAATTAGCACATAGATTACCGACCGCATCTCGTTCCTGTTGAAAATTTTTCGAAGGTATGTATGTATGTACGTATTTACTGACTGACAAGTGTCAGTCAGCCGTAAGCACCTGAGGTAAACTTGTCGTTTGTGGATCGTATATAATTAACGTACAGGTGCTAATATTGAATATTTAAATTCGATTACAATAAATATGCCTGTATAATCTATACATTGTAATTAACAGCAAGCGTTAGAAAATAAATTATCTTGATAGGTAAATAAGATAATCTTCTAAAACTCGTACGTCAGATCATACATAAGTAAACGGTTTGTATACTTTGTCTCATTAAAATTTGAATATTTTTTTTAAAAAGAATTTTTGTAATTCCATTTATAACCTATTCTTTATAAAGGTGAATGCTAATAAAATACTTGAACGTAAATAAATCACTTGTTCCAACAACACGCCATTTTGTGTATAAAAGTAATCATTTATTGTTCATTTTATTAACCGATGTTTAATGATTTTAAAGCAATTTATTAGTCACTATTTGTTTTGGAACTGTGGCAAATTCACTTCCATACAAATGAACTATCATTCCAAAATACTAAAATCGTATTCAACAATTATTTGTTCTTTACTTTATTTGTTTAGAAGCTGATGTACATTTCGATAGTCATGTCATTAATGTCAAAGTGCTGTATTATAAAATCTAAGATAATTTTCTTTTCTCCTTTTTTCAATGGAAAAGAAACAACCGTTACTCTTTGTTCTGAATCTATAGCGAATTTTCTTTTATTAATTATTTATATTTCACTTTGTTTATAAGCTGATGCTCATTTCGATGGCAATGCAATTATTATCAGAGCAGTGCAGTATATAATTTCCATAGTACTCTTATGATAATGGCATTGTTGTTGAAATTTATATCAGCTTATATACAAATAAAATAAACAATAAATAATTATTGAGCAATTTTTTAGTATCTTGTGGTGTTTGGGGAGATAGTTATTCTGTATGAAAATTTCAGTTATCCTTTTTTTAATAATAATCATTTCAATAGCCAAATTTTATTTTTTGCTTTGAAAACTATTGAATAAGTAATTCAATATTTTTTTTTATAAAATCCTTTTGGCATACATTTTGTATTTAAAAATAAACTCATTTTAAAAAACTAATAAAAATAATCTAAATTACCCAATATATTTTCTAATCTAGTTTTCAAAAATGTAATCATTTATTCCAACACAAAATTTTACAAATGTTTAATAATCACTAATCGTTTACTTCATTTGTGCGTTCAACAATTATTTATTTGTTTAGAAGCTGATGCGCATTTCGATAGCTGTGTTATTATTATCAAAGTGCTGTATTGTAAAATCTAAGAGAATCTAGTTTTTTCCTTTTTTGTTTTCAATCAAAATGAGACATCCATTACTATTTGTTCTGGAACTATGCGAATATACTTTCATACAAATGAAATGCCATTTTAACTTACAAGATGTAGAAAAAGTGTTCAATAAGAATCTTTATTTATAAGTTGATGTACATTTCGACAACAATTCCATCATCATCTTTTATAACACATCGTTCTAATGACAATAGCATTGCTATAGAAATGGGTATCAGATTATAAATGAAGGCGAATAATTATTAAACACTTTTTCAGTATCCTGTGGTGTTAGGATAACAATTTATTTGTGTAAAAAGGATAAGCATCAGTTGGAAATGTATTGAATAAAGACGATAAAAATATATGAAGATGTATAAGGTTTTCTGATAAGAATGTCAGAATTTTGACAGTTGGTGACAGCCATGTTTATACTTTTTTAACATTTTAACTCAGTATAGTTTAGCAAATTATCATGGAACGTTAACCACTTCAATAACGCTTAGAAATTGTAAAAATTTCAATAGACTTATTGAAATAAGTCTATTGAACGAAATACCCATTAATTAGCCACCAAGATCATGTGATCTAACTCCATTGGATTTTTTTCTATGTGATTGTATGAAATCATTTGTTTATGCTGATTAACCACAAATAACAGATAAATTAAAAATAAACATTGAACGTGTAATTCATGAAATTTGACCACAATTATGTGAAAGAGTGACTAACATGCTTAGAAATAAAAAAAGTAATTAATTAAATACTTTTTGTTTTATTTTCATTTAAATTTCTGAAACGTTTGTTGGAAAACCCTATATAATTAAGTTACAATCGAAAGATTTTATACGACAACGCTTTGACAATGATAGTATGGTTATCGAAATGCGCATCAGCTTCTAAACAAATAAAGTGAACAATAAGTGTTATTATTAGACATTTTTTTATTTTGAAATAATAATTCATTTGTGCCAAAATGAATTCGGTACAGTCTCAATTTTTAACAGTTTTAAAACCTGTTTGAGGACTCATGTCAGAAGATTTAAATCAAAGAATAGCTTCTTCTTTTTTATATAATTATCGTATTTTAGAAATTAAATTAAAAAATGACTAAGAACAGGTCGATTAAAATGAAAAATTTCATAATACCGGAATTGAAATGTTCTTTTCAATACATATATTCGAATTTTTGTCTTCTTTAAATTCAGATTTAACAAGCAGAAAAAATAATTAATACATATCGATCTGGATGGAACCCCTGCTACCCATTTTGCAATCTTAAGCAGGTGTGCTATTATCGTTATTATAAACGAACTTCTCTGTTCGACTCGAGTTGTAATTATTGTCGATTCTATTACTCCACTGTTTGATTCGAAATCAAACCCAAGAATTATACCCAAATACAGTCGAACCGTCTACATCGAAATTACAGTCTTCTCGTCTCTGTTCGTAAGTTCTTTGGCGCCTGCTGCACGCATTGCATACGCATCATAAACAACGTTCGCCTTTATTCAAACATTCATATTTGGTGAGTCGTTCTCTCGTATCGATCGTCATTAATTATCGAAAAGCCGATTTCGAACATGTTCGACGAATCCGAAGACGAAAAACCGGCTCCGTTGAGTGTGTATTAACATTCATAAACAATACACAAGATGAACGGTTCTTTGATCATTAACACATCATGTCGACGTCGTATATTTATGGATTATTGGTTTCAATTGGTAAGCGCTCTAGTTATTAACGGTGTATGTGTTTTCAGTGCGGCCTGTTTTTGTATACTGATCGTTAGAGCTGTATATATGTTTTAATCATCAAGATCGATTGTTTGTTAATCAAATGTATAAATTATTGATGTGTAAATGTTGAAGACCGGTCGGACGGACTGAGCATTTACATTACTGTAATGAATATGATTTGAAAAATTAAACAGAAGAACTTTTTTAATTCTTATTAGCATTTTACTGGTTAACTGTTTGTTTGTTTGTTCTAATACACTTGTTTAATAAAAATAAATCATAACTCGTCTCAACACCATAAAATATGATAAAAGTTTAATTATAATTTATTTTAGAACTTTGGTGAATTCATTTTCACACAAATGAATTATCATCCTAAATAGAATAAATTTTTAATCATCCGATTAAAAATTGAATCATAATATCTTAGGCCAAGAAATGAATTATATCATTTTAGTCGTTTTTTAAACTAAAAAATTAATCGGATAAAATATGAAAAAACGACTAAAATCTCAAATTAAGTTATTTCTTCCCTTATGTATTTGCTTCTTTTTCAAAAATGAAGTTTTTTGTTGAACAGAATTTATCTCATATGAAACGTGTAAACGAAACCCTTAATTGTCTATTATTTTAACTGTTTTACATACTCCCGAGAAAATAATTCACAAATTATTATATTTAATTAATAATTACTTAAAATTCAATTTCATTTAAATTGCAAATTGAATTTCATTAAAAGTTATTTGTAATTTCTTCAAACAAAATAATTTTGTCTGGAAATTTGTTTTTAAGTTTTAAATGAATTTTCATGACGATTAAAATTAATAGTCATTTTCAACTGATGTTGCATTAACACTGCATAGGGTCTTCCTAATGTGACGCCTAGATTTGAGTTTTATTAAAAATAAACGTGTATAGGAAAAAATGTGTATAGTTTTTTTTTAATAAAACGCAAATCTAGGCGTCACATTTGGATGACTTTATACAATTTTGAATATTTAAGTTAGTTGGTTTATTAATCGCTTAGAATGATTTACGACTAAAAATCAATCATGAATGGTGATTAATTTATTATTTATTTGTCACTGATTGTTTTAAAAATGACTAATTTCAAATCAATCGTTTGAAACGACTATAAAATTAAATAGAAAAATAATAAATTAATAAGTTAATTAAATTAATTATTTTAGTTACAAATAATAAATTAATCGCAACTAATGATTGATTTTACACAACTAAAATTTTAATCTTTAATCGTCAATCGAATAATTTTTACCCTACTCTGATAACAAAATATTGAAGAAATGTTCAATAATTATTTATTGTTCACTTTATTTATAAGCTGATGCTCATTTCGATGGCAATGAAATCATTATCAGAGCAGTGCAGTATATAATTTCCATAGTACTCTTATGATAATGGCATTGTTGTTGAAATTTATATCAGCTTATATACAAATAAAATAAACAATAAATAATTATTGAGCAATTTTTTAGTATCTTGTGGTGTTTGAGGTGATAGTTAATCTGTATGAAAATTTCAGTTATCCTTTTTTTAATAATAAGCATTTCAATAGTCAAATTTTATTTTTTGCTTTGAAAACGATTGAATAAGTAATTCAATATTTTTTTTATAAAATCCTTTTGGCATACATTGTGTATTTAAAAACAAAATAATTTTAAAAAACTAATAGAAATAATATAAATTACCCAGTATATTTTCTGATCTAATTTTCAAAAATGTGAACATTTATTCCAACAGCACAAAATTTTACAAATGTTTAATAATCACTAATACTTTATTTGTTGATACACATTTCAAGAACTGTGTCATCAGATTTACTACTACTACTTTTCAACATTACAATTCTTGTAGAACTCTGATATCTTTAACAATGCTAGTCCAATGTTCATATATTATTTTAATTATAAAAACGAATAAAAGTAATTTTAATATATGAACATTGCTTAATAAATTTCCTAATCTGATTTTCAGAAATGTCGTTGCTCATTCCAACAACACAAAATGTTACAAGTATTCAATAACCATCAGTTGTTTACTTTTTTCGTTGATATACATTTCAACAACTGTACCGTTGTCATCAGATCTACTAGTACTACTTTTCAACACTATAATCCTTATAAATCTCTGACCTCTTTAACACCATTAGTGCAATAAGGCTAGTATTATTAGAATTCCGTGATTTTTAAGATTTTATGAGATTAGATTGTCAGCTCCGTGCTCAATCCCTAATCTGGAGATCTTAGAGGTTGAATGCAATGTCAGAACTAGATTTTATAATAAAGAGCTCTGGCGATAATAGGGCATGACTATTAAAATCTCAATCAGTTTTTAAACAAATAAATGATTATTGAACAATAATGTTAAAGAATTAATCATCCATTTCACTTATAGCAGTTAGTGGTTATAATTTTTTATATAAAATATTGGGATGAGTGAGTTATTTATTTGAAAGAATAAATGTTTACTGACTTTTATAAAATCTTGTAACCCTAAAGAATAATTAATTTATTTAAATCATCATTTTTATGCTCTTCTTTTGTATTTTTTATTTAAAATCGTCATTTTTATGCTTTCGTTCTTTATTTTCTGTTCGACGAAACGAAATCATCTATACAGACCATATGTTTTCGACGTATGACTGTACACAACATCGAATATACGTCCCTGAATCCATCATCGTTATTTGTACAAGTGTGTACACACACATATGACTAAGTCGGAAATCGTTCCAACTATACATAACACCTTACAAGCAAACTCGTTCAACAGTTGGTCAGTGTCCAATGTCGTCTTCGTCGCGTTCGTTTTCATCGTGTACACTTTTTTTTCGTTTTCGTCGTTCTCATCCAGCTCGCCCTTGAATACACGACCGAAGAAACTTCTCATAAACGTTGCATGTAATGCACCGCTGCTTTTTGCCACACTTTTTATTTATCGAGCATCTGAATCTCTGTACATCCAGATAGAGACAAACGACATGCCCTTCGAATTAATTTTAATCGTCCTCTCTGTTATACATACATATTATGTATATATTTCTATATTTATATCGTACACGTATGTGAGGATGTTGAACCTAACTGTTCTGAACTTCCACACTGAAACAAAGGTGCATGAAAGTGACTCTGAGAAGATAATAGACTGTATCTTTTTTTCTCTATTGTTCGTACGTTTATGTCTCGACCATGAATTTCAGCATCAATGTGTGTGTGTGTGTTCTGCATACTGCGTTCGGTTCTTTTTCACGTGTTTAGTCCTCTTGAATATTTTCGACGTTGTTGATTTTAACAGGGAATTCTTCATGCTCGCTTGTGTTCGGTTCAGAGAACAAAACTCAATGGGTCGTGACGGCGTTATGTTAAATTGGATGTTGCTTTTATGAACCGTGTTATTGTTACATATCTACCTACATTTGTGTTTATATATATATATATATATATATATATATATATATATATATATATAATGAAAGGATGAAATTGTCAAATATGGCAGAAGTGAGGGTTGAATGAGAAATTAACCATGGACAAAAAATAATAAAAGAATCTTCTGAAAACATTTAAGAAGATCTAATTGCATTTGATGAGACTTTCGCCTAGTTATAGGCTGATATAAGCTTTTATGATGATAATGAAATATATATAGAGTTTTTCGATAAAAATATCAGAACTTTGACAGCTGGTGGCAGCCATGTTTGAATTTTTTTAAGCTCATTTTGACATTTCAACTCAGTATAGTTTGGTAAATTATCATGAAACGTTTAACACTTCGACAATGCTTAAAAACTTCAAAAGACTTATTGATACAAAAGTTTAATGAGTCCATTATTTCACGAAATGGGCCCATCAAGATCATACGATCTAACTCCATTAGATTATTTTTAAGGGGGTTATGTGAAATCATTGGTTTATGCTGATAAATCACAAATAATAGAAGCATTAAAAATTAACATTGAATCTTACTGTATGTACTTTTTCTTTCTATTATTTATTCCGTGCTCGTCATATACTCGATCTCGTCCTCATGTCCCTTTCGACTCATCCCAATTCCGTTTTGTAATGCACAAAAGTACGAATATCCTTCAATTATGATAGATACATCCTTTCTTTCTGTAATTTGCATTTCTTTGTAGCCACATTTTTATATAATCAAATTGACACAACCAACGCGTTCGATCTACGAATATTCACTTATATACATACATATATCTTCATCAGTTATTCTATTTTCTGTTTTCGTGACGCAATACACGATTAAGCTCCCATATAAATAATCAAATCACTTATATCTGATTACATTTCGATCACGAACTGACTGGATTTACGTCCGAAACTGATTTAACATTCAACGTAGATCTCTTCTAAGCATGAGAACCATTCGAGAATATTTTAAGTATTAATCCGTAAAGAGAATCGTCTGACTACTTTTAAAATTCTTGTATTTTTTTCGACGGCACGCGGCGTTCAATTGCACAACACCAATTACAAACAACATCTGATCCCAACGACAAGGTTCCCAATTAATTGGGAAACAGATACCGAGTTCTCTAATTGAAATTCGAGCCATCGTCTGATATTTCGTAATAATTATATTAATGTAGGAAACAACTTCTTAGTTCGTGAAAGTTTCGGATGTGGACGCGACGTGCCCGAGGAGTACCTAAGAAACGTCACGGGATCTCTCGCAATATCCTGTCCGGAGAAATGATTTTACTTGAATGCCGGGTTCGTGATCTGTTCGTGTGCCGCAGGCACGAATAAATTAAGTTCTAGTGAAACGGTCTGACGTTGTTTATACATATTATTTTTTATTTCGGTTTTATGAATCGTCAAGTTGACTGATACTCTCACGTGTGTGTCTAAACATACGTTGATTAATAGTTGAGTGTTAAGATCGGTTATAGACATTAACAAATTATACGAATCGAACGACTGTGATTGTAGGGTTTAGTAAACACGTTTAAAGCTTACTATAATCGAACCTGAATTACCGTGATTAATTGAAATGCTTGCTATGTTCTACGGAACTGTTTACTTACATCAGATAATTGACTGGTTCATTAATTCTCTATTTGTTTACATTTTGGCAACATAGAGAGACGAACTAATTCGCTATTGAAATTTGAATACTATTCACAAATTGATAAAAATGCCATAATATACATCGTAATTTGTATATTGAAATTGGAAAATT
This sequence comes from Neoneuromus ignobilis, assembly GCA_029203775.1. Lineage (NCBI taxonomy): Eukaryota > Metazoa > Arthropoda > Insecta > Megaloptera > Corydalidae > Neoneuromus > Neoneuromus ignobilis. The sequence goes on along the minus strand of CP092087.1, from coordinate 69,448,753 downwards.
ACTATGTTCCAATTATATTGTGTGTAAATTTGAATATATATATATATATATATATATATATATATATATATATATATATATATATATATATAATTATATTATTTATCAAATACCGTTCTACATTCAATGAATTTTGCCACATTTTTTCGAATTTGATTATTACTATTCAATTGATTATTATTTGCTTGCATTATGATCAAATATGTTCATTGGCTAATATGTTATTTTTTTAAAAAAAAGTATTGGCATCGGAATGGAATGAGGGCGTTAATTCAGAATATCATATGTACAAGATATAGGTGTTTATTTTCTGTGTTCTTTTATTTGTTGTATGTATAAAATGTGTAGAATGTCACAAAATTAATATCATGTTAATACGAGTATATTGATATGAAGGTTAGAATTTATTTATATATATATAACCATTACTTGATTTTTATATATTTGTATATAACTTTAAAAATTAAGTATAATAATTATTATATATATATATATATATATATATATATATTTATATATACATTTAAAAGGAATGTAATTATTTTTAAATGATTTTAAAATGACTGGTTCAATTTGTTATGGTTAATAAGATGTTATTTTCCATCAAGATATTGTTTTATTCATATGTTAATAAAAAAAAGTATATTGGAGACATACTTGTATGTCACAGTTGGAAGAAGAATAGAACGGCTGTTTATGAATAGTAGGTTTGTAAATTCTATAATAAAAAAAATTTAAAAAAAACATCGTTATAATTTTAGTTTAATTTATTTGTTTTAGTTATGAATTATGTTTGTGTATTTTCAAACAAATAAAACCAATTTCCATGTACACCTGAGTTTTTTTTAATGTACAGATTTTTCTGTATTTTTGCAAATAATGAAACAAATTGATTTTATGTTTTTTATTTATTTTATTGATTTTACTTATATATATATATATATATATATATATATATATATATATATATTTAAAAGGAATGTAATTATTTTCAAATGGTTTTAAAATGACTGCTTCATTTTGTTATGATTAATAAGATGTTATTTTCTTTCAAGATATTGTTTTATTCATATTTTAATCAAAAGAAGTATATTGGAAACATATGTCACAGTTCGAAGAAAAATAGAATTGCTGTTTATGAACACATCTCTCTCTCTCTATTATATATATATATATATATATATATATATATATATATATATGTATATATATATATATATAAAATTAAGTAGCTTTGTAAATTTTATAATAAAAAAATTCAGAAAAAAAACATTGTTCATTATGATTTTTGTTTAATTTATTTGTTTTAATTATAAATTATTTTTGTGTATTTTCAAATAAATGAAACCAATTTCCATGTACATATGTGTGTTTTTAATTTACAGATTTTAATTTTAAGTTTTTTCTGTATTTTTGCAAATAAAGAAACCAATTTAATTTAATGTTTTCTTTTTTTTATAGCTTTCAACTTGATGCTTTCTTTATATTTTTAAATAAATGAACAAAAAATATGATCTTATGTTTTTTCTTTGATTCTACAGATTTAATTATAATTATTATTTTTATTTTTTATAAAATATTAAATAAATAAACTGATTTTTATGTTATATTTTCATAATAGATTCAAGTTCAATGATATGCATGTTTTTAAAAATGAAATTCATTACTATATTGTTTATAAACTGACACATTTTATGTGTGCATTAAATGTTATTGATTATATTTCAAATATATTCTTTTTTTTAATATTTTATGCATATTTTGTTTTTCGGTTAAATATTGTACTATTTGGCATTATTTCTCGAAAGAAATGAATTTTTATTATATATATATATATATATATATATATATATATATATATATATATATATATATATATAAGAAGCAAATACGTAAGGAAAGAATAAACTTAATTGAGATTTTAGTTGGTTTTTTACATTTTTTATCCGATTAATTGTTAGTTAAAAAAAACGTTTAAAATGACAAGCCTGATTTTTAGCTAAATTATTAATCGGATGAAAATTTAGTTAATAGATTTTTAATTATATTCACGATAAAGAAATTATGATAAATTTTTAATCAAATGGAAATTCAGTCAGATAATGCCCTACTCTGATGCGTACGATGACTTTTGTGAGTCACTGTATGTATACACAACATTGCCTTTTATGTCTGAACTCTGATTTCTCGGAAAAAGCGTGTACACTCCGCACCGCTCCCGGTTATTAAAAAATCGCGATCGTTTTTCGAAACCGTTTACGTAAAAAAAGACACACGTACATTCCAGTCGCAATAATACCGCATCTCTGTAATACTGTTACCTTGCAAGAACCACTTTCAATAATCGTCGATAATTAGCTGTTTAAGAGTCTCTTGTACTCTGATCATCGGACACGTACGCTCGACAATGTTCATAAAATATGTGTATGAAATAATATCGGTACAAGAAATGGAAAGAAAATCAAACGAAGCAGGGAAAAGTCCTCGAGAACATATGTATGTGTGTGTGTGTGTACAGGCGTGCGCGTGTACGTACATGAGTTACATAACGAAAATGCAACGTAGAAGGAAATTAACAATTATGTACGATATGCTTGTTGTACCGTTGGTACAGTTAGAGCTGTATTTTTTTCTCGTTTATGATATTAATTATGGTTAAGTGGATGAAATAATCATGTATCAATCTTCATTAAAACGGTGGCTGTTTTTAAATAACATCGATGTTTATCTATTGCTCAGTATATAACATACACACATGTATATATATATATATATATATATATATATATATATATATATATATATATATGCGTATGTTTATGTACACTAACATTGATACACAAAAATATTTTAATTTAAAAATTTGCTCTGTTTGTTTTTGTTAATTGACATTTTCATTAGCGGGATTAGGAAATGCATTTACTTTTTTAATTGATGTTATTTGACTGTACAAGTCGAATGATGAAATAAGATTTTTTTAAAAAAAATCGTCAAGTTTCCAACATTAATTGTATTTATACATGTCTGAAATTTTTTATACGCTTTAATTTTTTATTGCAATTAACATGAGCACGATTAGGAAACGTAATTATTTTTTTAATCGATGGACGTAATTGAAAAATGTAGTTCGTATTATGAAATGAGACTTTTTGTTTGAAAAAACGTAAATTATCCATTGCCATATTTAATAGTGGTCAATTCTTAACGATCATTTTTTTATTATGGTTTTTATGTTTTATTTTGAAACACATTGACTACCGAGTGAAATTTCTATGTTTGTAACATGTCCGATTGAAATTTCTACAGTTGAGAGCACATATTTTTTTTATTTATATCCTTGGTCACATATTTTTATTATTTGTACCACAGACAATATAACAATGAGTTACAAAAGTCATGGTACAGATGTGTAATTTGGAAAAAAACAATAAAATAGGCGCAATTGATGTTAATTTAATTTTTTGTAATATAAACAAACATAAATATATAATAAAATATAAATAAATAAATATAATTTCAAAAATAAAGGAAATCATTTATTCATTTTTATTAAAGTAACTTCGATTATTTTAATAAAAATGAAATAAACTTAAATGATCTCACAAAAATCATTGGACAATTTAATACTAAAAACACAATAACTCATATTTTTTTAAAAAAAACGTTTTAATATTTAGTAAGTTTTTCATTAATCCCAATATTTTATTTAGTCTTCTCGGCATTGATTTTACTTAGTAGTTACTTGAGTGGAAATAATGACTGATTCATCTGCTAAACTCTTTTTTCAGCACATCTTTTGAATTAACTGTATGCTGGAAAATAAAACTCTAAGAGAAATTCCACAAATATTTAAAATAAGTCTTTCTACAGTATTTAATACAATAAAAAGATTTTAATTTGTGAACCGATTAAAATATAAAACTGGATGCAGTCATTCAGAATTATTAAACAAATATAGTTAAAGAATTATATTGAAAAAATCAAACAAGATCTAAGAATAAATGCATCAAAATTTTCTGATTTGGAAATAATAACAGAAAAATAGCGTAAACCCAAAAACAGTAATGAGAATTATCAGAAATTTCCATTTTTATGGAAGAAAGTATGACGATGAGGTTGTTATGGTTTGGGGGTGTATATCGATGGCTGGAGTTGAGAATTTGGTTTTTATTGATGAGATAAAGAATTAACATGTATATATCAATATTCTCAAAAAAAATTGAGGCAAAGTATGGAGAAATTGGGTTTGAAGAACATTTTTAAATATTACCAGACAATGACACAAAACACAAATTACGTCTTTGCTTATTATACAATTGCCCAAAAGTAATTGAAATGTTGCTCCAGCTTTTGACCTTAACCCAGTTGAATATCTTTGGAATATTTTTGAAAAAAAGAGTTATGAAACATACAATTACTCCAAAAGAGGTACTGAATAAGATTTCAGCACATTAATCGGTTATTATTCCCGTCCAAGGAACTACTTATTTAGTAAAATCAATGCCAAGAAGATTAAATAAATTCTTGAAATTAAAGAAGAACCTCATTTAATATTAAAATTAATTTTCAATTGTAATTATGTTTTTAATACTACATTTTCCATGACTTTTGTGCGATTTTTCGATTTCTTACTTTTAATTTAAGTTTATTTATTTTTTTATTTTTAAGACATTTATGTTTGTTTATATTACAGAAATTTTAACATAAATTGCCAATTACGCCTATTTTATATTTTTTACAAATTACACATATGTCCCATAACTTTCATGACTCACTGTATATCAATACTTAACAATATTATGATAGAAAACAAACAGTTCCTCTCGATTACAATGGCACTGCACTTTCTGCACATATCCGTCATGTCCGTTTAACAGCATCGAACGCTTTCGAATGTGGATTCGTCCAAGAAGAAAAAAAACTACAAACGATTCCGGTATAGAATTAAATGCAGTCGTCGTCGTCTCGCAATCATCATGGTCGTCCGTCGATAATTTCTATGACGGATTCATTTAGTGTAAAAGACATCAGTTTCAATCACTGACCCATGCGGTCGGTCCTCTGACAACATATAATCCGAGTCTATGCCACGATATTATTTTTATTTGCTTCCTGTAAGATCGATAGACTTTTTTCAGTCGGGTGACTTTGTTCAGTTACCAGGCGGTGAGTTTATACGCACTTTCCTTCATTTTGAATCTGTACTAAGTAAATTTTAGGTTGGTCAAAAAGTAATGTTTGATTTATAAAGTAAATTACGTTGTTGTATTTATTCAATACAAAGGACTATTTCTAACCTATGAAATGTATTCATATTTTGATAGCTTATAATTCAACGCAAAAATAATTATGTTTTGAGTTGATCTTTTGAAAGAAGATATACTTTCAAGAGCAATTATATTTTTCTTTTTCAGCAGAAGGCATAACTCGATACAAACAAATTATGAATAATGATGGTACTATAAACGAACATTGGATTCAAAGATGGTTTAAAGAGTTTCGTGATAGAGATTTTAATCTGGTCGATGATAGACACTCTAGTAAATCTCCTATAAATATCGATAACGACCAAATATCCACTCTGATTGAAAACAATTTACGTTACACAACATGAAAGATTGTTGAGATATTGAAAATATGGAAATTCAGAAATGAAAACCATTTATATCGACTAGTTTCTAGATCAATGTTTGAGTTTCGTATATTTAAGTGAGAGAAATTTATTCGATTCAATTTTGGTTTATTAATAGTGGTGAGAAATGGATTGTTTACAATAATATGGAACGAAAAAGATATTGGGATGAGTCAGGATCAGTTCCATTAACTACCCCTAAGGTCAAGTTTTACCTCAAGAAGATCATGTTATGCGTGTAGTGAGATTAGAAAAGAATACTCTAATATAAGCTTCTATCATCCAATCAAAAAAACATTAATTCTGAAAAATATTATTCCCAATCGAATCGATTGAAGGGAAATATCCATGAAAAAAGATAAAACCTGTCAAAAACAGAAAAGGTTCAATCTTCCACCCAAATAACTCCAAACCACATGTATCTTTGCAGACTTGGCTAAAATTAAAGAAGTTGAATTATGATGATCTTATCTATCCACTATATTCACCTGGTTTTGCACCCTAAGATTGCTATTCATTTTGATTTCTACAAAACTCACTTAATGGTAAGAACTTTGATTTTCTGAGATCTGAAAAAAGCATTTGACAAGATTTTTTTACTGAAAAAGGTGGGAAATTCGAGAAGATGAAATCATGAAATTGTTTGTGAGATGATAAAAGGTTGTGTGGCTTAAAATGATCAATGAAGTTTAATAATATTTTCTGTACTGTTTTTTACTGAAAATTTCGATATTACTTTTTACTCAACTCAAACATTGATATAATTGTTTGAAAAAGCAAATATGTTTCTTGAAGTTTAAAAAAAGGATTTAGATTGTAAATAATAAAAAATATTGTTAAAAAAATTTAAATCTGATATTTTGACAATAATTTTTGTTTATTATTGTTCTGTCTTACTTCAGGAATAATCGAGGGGATAGAATAATTTTTCTTTATTAAATTAATGAATACTTAGACAGTTATAGAATGAAAAGAAGTTGCAAAAACCGTTCACTCTAATGTAATTTTAATAAAGGTACAAAGAACCCCTCGAAATCTATTAATTGTAACAATTATTTCCAAAATGTATACTCGTCCAGGTTACACCCATCCGTCGACCAGACATCTGTCTGCACATCTGCACATGGGCGCATACGACAACAATAATGGTCGACTCGTGCCGATCGGCATGTCACTCGAAAAACTATTATTCTTTTTTGTGCGTTCGGCGAAGAAAAGAATTAAACAGAGATTCGTCCCTGAGGCGACCGTCGTCTGTAGTTCTTCTTCTAAGGCCGTACTATCAGACCACAAAGCAGCTGACCTTCGTAGAAAAACAACTTCTGCAAATGTTCGATGGCATCCGATGCAACGGATAAAGAAGAAAAAAATAGATCGGATCTGATTGAAGCGTGCGGACGTTTCGATGCTTTTTAAATAATGGCTGACGAGTTATAGCATACGATAAACTCTTATTGTGTGCCTCGGGGTATCCGTTACCCGTACAGATGTGCATCGTCGACTGTATTTCTTTTACAATTTCTGTTTCGTTATCTGTCATCAACAGCTGATACATTTTTTTTTGTTTTCGATTTCAATAGAATTCTTTCTAACACAATTTACTTATCCTAATGTTGCAAGATTTTATAAAAGTGATCAATAATTATTTTTTGTATTTTATTTGTTTATAAGCTGATGCACTTTTTAACGGTCATACCATCATCGTCAGAAAGTCGTGTTGTAAAATCTTTCTCTTCATCATTATTCGACTTTTTAAAATTTAATTCATGATATTTCTTCTAGATACTAAAAGATACTCGATTAAAATTTTATAATTGTTTTATTAATTGATTGCTAGTAATTTTTTTTATCGAAATTAATATTAAATACAATTTTTATTTCAATATTCACTACTCATTTGGTACTGTGGTTTGTTTTTGCACAAATTAAATATTGCAAGTGGAGTATCAACCTAACTGAAAAACTGTTCAATAATTATTTATTGTTCACTTTATTGGCTAATGCGCATTTTGGTGACATTGTTATTATCATCAGAGTGATACGTTATAGAATATCAAATTCTCAAAAATCTGCTTTTATAATACAATCTCTAATGATAGCAGTATTGCCGTTAAAATTCGGGTCAGTTTATAAATAAAAAATAATCACTGGAAATTTTTTCAACAATTCATGATACTGGAGTGATAATTAATTTATGTGAAAATAAATCCTTAATAGTATCTGTAATTAATATTTCATTATGCCACAACATATGACCATCGAAATGCGCACCAGCAAGAAAAGTAAACGATGAATAATTATTGAATAATTTGATAAAATGATTCATTTATGTAAAAGTGAATTTGCCATTATATTTAACAGCCGAGTTTACGACATGTGAGAGACACTGCAGCACTGAATTCATTAGATCACCCGTTCTCCCCTGTTTAATTTCACACGTCTTCAACTCTTGGATATATGGATATATATGTATACATACAAATATATACAATGTGTGCCACTTAAAATCGTACAGCTAAATGTTTAGGAAACTTTTGATCGAAACTTCTTATTATTATACATATTTTTGAAAAACAAGTTGTTTTTTATTTGATTATATGTAAACATTCAATTTAATAATAAATAATTATAAAATTCGATATAAAATAATAAAAAATATATTGTTTTTGGTATACAGAAAAATATATGGTTAAAGAACTAAAAAGTGATTTGAAACAATATTTTTAGTATTTAGTTGAAAATTCCTTGTTGTTTTTTACATCTTGTAGTCGTCTAGACATAAAAGCGACTAATTTTTCACAAGAATCTCTCGTTATGTTTTTCGCTCTTCTTGTAGAGCCTTTTTTAGATTATTTATATTTGATTTTGAATGTGGTTGGATTTTTTTATCTAATTCATTCCAAATATCTGGAGACTGAGTTGGGGTTTGTATAATTTTTGGCAATTATACAATGTCTATATTGTGTGAGAAATGCTTTGGATCATTGTCAGCATAAAGTTTAAAAGTTTTACGGATATCCGTTTCTCCAACACTTTGTTTTATATTCTCTTTTAGTATATTTAGATATGTTCATTTATCAATTATTCCGTTGATAAATATTAAATTACCTACTCCATAAACAGACATCCAGCCCCATATCATTAGTAATCCTCCGTCATGTTTCAGCGTCGATCGTAAGTTTTTAACATTTATTTTCTCATTGTTTGTTTTGGAACTGTGGCTGATTCACTTTAACACAAATGAATTTTTATCCCCAACACCACAATGGTTATAAAGTGTTCAATAATCTCTTATTGTTTATAACTAAGTCGGATGATGCGCATTTCAATAGCGATGCCATCATCGTCAGAGCCTTTTTGTTGAAAAAACTGAACATTTTATAACCATTGTGGTGTTGGGGATAAAAATTCATTTTTGTTCATTTTATTTCCTTATTTAAATTTTTTCATACTTTTCCATCAAATGTAAAAGCATTTAATTTTCATTTGTCAATGAAAATGATGTCATTTTAAAACTCCAAAAACTTATTTAGAAACTCTCTTGAAAATTCAAGTCTTCTTTTTCTATTCTGCTTGTTGATAAATGATTTATTGCGTGCAATTCTATCATGAAAGTTATATTTCCCAACACTATTCTGATTGTGGAATTAATTACATCTTTTCTCAAGTATATTTTAATATCCGCGGTGATCTTGGAGACAGAAATTCGAGAATTTTTCCCTTAATTTTACGAATTATATATTGTTTATCAGTTGAAGTTAGTTTTATATCCTACCGAATTTTTAATTTATTTCTTATAAGATTTTCTTCATATCTTTTCATTATGGACCAAACTGTTTTACGACGGCGATTTATAATTTTGGCAATTTCTGCGTAACTTTTTCCATTTTTATTATAAAAAATAACTAATTCATATACTGTTGCAGAAGTTTACTTTATTTTTAAATTTTATGAAAAAAACATGCCTCAAAGAGCATTAAAACTGCACTGAATAATCTTAAGCATAGAAAAAAGATTTTTATTTCTCAGGGATTTCCCGATTTATGTATTCTAAGAGTTGTTGTACGATTTTAAGTGGCGCCTAGCTCTCGTATTTACAAAAGTGATCCTAAATAAAAATTTATTAAAAAAGAGTTTCTCCAAAAAAGATATACTGCATTTTAAATTCATTTATATGTTGTAACTAAAATTAATATATTTTTTTATTTGATACTTACGAAAAAAGAAATTTTAAAGAAAATGCATTTTTTGTAAATACTTCGATCAGTCCGGGTTGAAATTTACAAAAAAAAAAAATACTTGAAAAAATCCCAAAAAAATAATAAATAAAATTATTTTTATGCACAAATTTTCAAGTTTTCCCCTTGAAAGAAAATTTGTTTGGAACCAATTAACGTTTTTTGTATTTAGTCAATGTTTCGGTTAGTCCGGTTTCAAATAGTCCGGCTAATCAGCAGTGGAATCGATTAACCGGACTATGCGAGGTATTTCTGTACTGTGCGATTTTAAGTGACACTCACTGTATATCTTATGAAAGTACGTGCATGTGTATGCACATTTGAGTTTTACGCACTTGAAACTCTACCGTCCGCTCCAATGTAACCATAGAGATCTTGTGGATAAACACGGTCCAATACCATTAATCAAATTCCCTGCTTAGTTTACCCGGGCGTTTAGTGTGTCTGTTTCTGGTTTGTGGTTTCACTATAGCAACGGAATCTCGTGCTAACGGCACCATTTTCGTTCTCATTGTTGACGTTTCTTTTTTTCTTAGTCCCTTATCTCGGTACAACATCATAAACGTACATTGGAAATATTCGGCCGGTTTTTTCCGTTTCATTCTTTCTCTTAACTTCTTTGATTGCGACCGTTCGATTTATTTATATCGTTACAGTCGAACGAGTGTCTATTGACAAGCGTGAGATTCGAATTTATTGCCGATTGTATAAGAATTGAAATTGATAGATGACACGAAAGTCGTTTAAGTGTACAGTCGTTCAAAACAGATATGCAGACGGCGCGCGTTTTTGAATGGAATTTACCAGTTGTATAAAACTTGAAGAAATTCTTCAGAATAATGACGGTAAATAGGATTTAATCAACATACCGAAACAAACCAAAATGTTATCGTTTTCTTCTGTGCTAGTAGTGCTAATAAAAATACCATTTTTATAATAAACAGGTCAGGTAAATTCCAAACTTATACCACTAAATGAAACTCGTATTAGTTAAAAACACAAACATTAGAACAATAGTATTAGAGTAGACCGTCTTTCTGACAAAAGCGTTCGATTGTACGTTCAACAATAATCCCTAGACACGTCGTTCATTTCGTGTGACAAGACATCAAACGACGCGTTATCATTCGAATGGAATGATAAAAAGTTCCTCGCACACGTCGCAGAACGTTAAATTAATGATACGGAACGCGGTTACAGCTCTATAAGATCTGTGCATTCTGACGAATTGGTAATCCAACCACAATACGATTTCATACCGCATGTAGTCAAAGGTTTCGATGAAGGGGCGCGTGTTCAGTTCAAAAGCAATTCGTATGCTTGAATAAGACATATGTGTGTGTGTGTGGATATATATATATATATATATATATATATACACATATCGCTCTAAGTAGAAAATTTTGAAAGAGATTTTCATCCAGCAGTGTATTGAGAGGAGCTGATGATGATTATATATCGTATTTAATTTAAAGCGTCTCGTAAAACTTAAATAAAACATTTATTTATATATACATATATATATATATATATATATATATATATATATATATATATATATATATATAGAGAGAGAGAGAGAGAGAGAGAGAGCGTATTAAAAATAGAATAATTATATTGTAAAGTATTATGAAAATAAAAGTTGGATAAGACTTATCGTGGACAGGAAACAATGTTTTGGGATAATAAGTGTTGGGATAAAATAATAAGTGTTCTGGGAAAACATTTAAGAAGTTCCAATGATATTCAATGAGGTTTTCATTCAGCAGTAGATTGTTATGGGTTTTATGATATATATATATATATATATATATATACACACACAATATATTTACATCAATCCCAGATAAACTTGAAAAAAATGGAATTGAAGAAAGAAAATCAAAAAAATTCGTCTTCTAATGAACTTTAGCAAGACAAAAATAATATTCAATGATTTTTCACATCAAAAAAGAATCGAATTAAAAAATAATGGAAAAAATAATAGAATTCTATAAAATAAGTCAAAAATTGGTCTTGTAATGAACTTCAGAAGATGAAAATAATGCTCGATGAGTTTTTAGATTAAAGAAGAAACGAATTGAAATGGGGTCGAAAAAATAATAGATGAATTGGATAAATCAAATCAAAAATTTGGTCTAATGATGAACCTTAGTAAGACAAAAGTAATCTTCAAGGAATTTTCAGATCAAAGAGGAATCAATTTAAAAAGGAAAAGAAATGGAAAAAGTAGAAAACTATCGCACACAATTCACTAACATTCAAGGAACATTTATAGATGAAGTAATCAAAATATTAAAAATAAAATAGTGTAAATGTGGAAGAAATATTTCTCTATACTTAAAAAAGAATGTTTTTGTTCAATACATCCTATTTGTTTTTACTTATGACAATAAAACATGATTGCTATAATAATTATAGTGACTCCAGATAACACAATGAAGCATGGAAAAGTTCAATGTAGGAATAACACGTGGAAATACAAAGAAAATCAAGTAAATTAGAAAAAAGTTAAGAGTAAATTGAGTGGTTTGAAATAAAAATTGGCTGGTTATATAGCAAAAGGGCGAAATCATCGATGGACAAGATTTGTTGAAAACTCGAGTATGCAAAAAGGTCCTGGAAGAGACTTAAAAAATGGATGGAACAGAGACATAAGAAAATCTGTTTGGATTGTATCGAGAAATAAAAAGCAATGGATTATTAAAAATGGAAAATTTTGGGAGAGAGCTTCATCTAATAATTGATAGCAAGATATATATATATATATATATATATATGTGTGTGTGTGTGTGTGTGTGTGTGTGTGTGTGTGTATGTGTCAGTAGCAGTAGCAGCTCATCTCAGACCACTGCTGGATGAAGACTTTTATCAAAATTTTTCATTTTGGCCAATCTAATGCTTTTCTTTTCTAGTCCATTTCGATGATTTTTTTATCCCTTTGTCCTATCTATCCATGAGCCTTTTTATATGCCTTTTTATGTATCTAGGTTTCCAATCAATAACTTCCCTTGTCTATTGGTAATCCCCTCTTCTCTATATGAATATTATATATATATATATATATATATATATATATATATATATATATATGTACACATAAACATATGTAAATGTATTTGTGTATTATTTAAGCTCATGAGTTGCTTTGAATCGAACGCGAGCTCGTGAATATGCAAATAGGCGTATTACAGGGGTAGAAATCCATTCATATTCCACATACATATTACAAATGATTACTAATGGCTACTGTTATTGACTGCTTTTGTTGATTTTTGTATCATCATTTTTGTTTTGTTATAAATTATTCACATCTATGATCGAATTTAATAATCAGCAAATGATATTATTCGTTTTTATTCATTGGCTAATGATTAGATGATAAAATATCATTTTATTTTTAATATTTGCATTAAGAGTATTTGTTGGAATGATTGTTAGAATATTTCCTCAACAAAAATGGAAGAAAATACAAATAAATCTCACTTTTAAAGCATGATTTTGAATAAAAATGTTCAAATGATCATTCATTGTTGAATTTATTAATTTATATGCATTTCAATTCTCACTACATCATCATTAAAGCACTAGATTATAAAATCTAATTAAAGGAGCAATAAGAGATTATCAAACATTTTTTATAAAAAAAAGTTGGGGTGTTGATCAGAGTTCATCATAATTGAGAAACCAGATTTAAAACTATTTTTGAATTACTTTTTTCTTTCCATTTCCTTTATATCTTTTTGAACGTTAAACAAGAACTTCTATCCACATTTTTAATTTTTGAAAAGAGGATATATTAATTTATATCAGATTTTATAACGCAATGCTTTGACAATGACATCAGCTTATAAATAAAAAAAAATGAAGAGTAAATAATTATTGAACACTTTTTCAATATCTTATGGAATTGGAGTTATAGTTCATTTGTATGAAAGTGTATTCGTCACAATTCCAAAACGAATAGTGACTAATAATTTCTTTTAAAGTCGAGAGGTATGTCAAAATAGTCCTCTCTGTGATTTCAATTATATCCTAATAAAGAGAGAGTATTTTAAGAAATTGATAAATTTTATTTCAGCAGTACAAACTGTTATATTATTTGATAATATAAATTGGAATAACAACTTCCATGATAAAAAAATCCGGAAGCGTATCGAATATCACCTTTCCCCGTATATATTTTTTTAGAAAAAGAATTGAATCGACAGAACTCCAAATCCAATTAATTCCAATAATACTCGTTCGTACGAACTGAGGTATGTAAACAAACGCTGACGGTTATTGAACCCGCGATTAAATCAAAACAAATATCAATTACGCATTATGTGACCGCATCGGTGAATAACAACAACGGCAACAACGCAAGTAGAATTCAATTGTTGTAATTAGTAACCGTGAGCTTTACAAGCAATTATTCAACGGCGAAACGTGAATCCTGGTTGAATAAAAACGTTGCGAACGACGGACGGGAAACGAACGAGGGCGGAAAGGTACGCGGTAATTTAAGGGCGCGCGCGTACCTGAAACACAGGGGTTGTTTTAAAGGTGTTCGTTGGCGTCGGATCGAACGTATGTATGTAACAGACGGAGGGTCGGTCTCGGCGAGACACGGCGTGAAAGAATTATTGTTCGTGACGACTTTGTGCCCGTCTGTCTGCAAAGTCGATGGAATGCATAGGACGTTTTGTTCGATGTGGTTGCTTTGTTACGAATCGAATAAGTCGGAATTCGAACGAGCGATTTTCTTGAGGATTTGAATAATGCTTTATACTGGATTCAGTTCTTTTGTTTACGAATGGGTTTATATAAACAGATTGATTCATCTTTGTGAACATATTTTCGTGTTAGACTTCTATTTAAAGCCACATCGTATATTTTTTTAAATTGGAATATCATTTATTTTATTTTTCGCGAAATGCTTCTCTTTTTACTTTATTTACCTGACGATCGTTTTATTGATTCTGGAAAAATATTCGAAAGACAATTATATACAACGATGTAGATTAGAAAAACATAGTACTATATCTCTAGTAGTATAGAACTCAATATTGTTATTCAAATTTTTAAAATGATGGAATTGCCATTGAAATGTATATCTGCAAAAAAGGAATCAAGGAATTATTTGTTTCGATACTGGTGAATTCGTTATATTACAAAAAATAACTTGACACATATGAATTATTACCTTAACACCATAAAATGTTATTATAAATGTTTAATATTATTTATTGTTGACTTTATTTGTTTGTCCACATTTTGATAGTTATGTGATCATCATCAGAGTGCTGTATTATAAAATTTAGATTACTTGACGGTACCAATGCTGTATCTACAAAAGAACCGGCAGTGGTTGTGTCTACCCTTAAAGGTAATAACTCTTACATCTCAAATAAATTAATTAAAAGAAATTTTCACTCAGTAGTGAAACAATTTTCGGAATCCCAAATGATGTTGCTTTACAAAAACAATCAATAACACCTCTTGATACAAATGAATTATCTTATGATACCACAAGATATTGGAAATGTTCTATAATTATTTTTTGTTGACTTTGTTTATTAGCATTTCGATAGCCATGTTATCATCATCAGAGCGATGTATTATAAAATCTAAAGCTGTTGATGGTACCAAAGCTGCGTCTACCAAAGAATCGATAGTGGTTGTGTATCTACTCTGGAATGTAATAACTCTTGTATCTCAACCAAATTGATTAGAGAAAACGTTCATATAGTAGTGAAATAATTTTTGGAATTCCAAATGAGGTCATTTCACAAAAATAATCATAAATATCTCATAACATAAATTAATTATCATTGTAGCACCACAAGGTATTGGAAATGTTCATAATTATTTATTGTTAATTTTGTTTATAAGCATTTCAATAGCCATCAGAGTGCTATATTATAAAATCGAGACATTTGAAAGTACCAATGCTGTCTGTAGCTCCGAAAAACGGCAGTATTTGAGTATCTACTCTGAGAGATAATAATTCTTACATTTCAAATAAACTGATAGTACTTGGATTAGGAGATTTTTTCATGCAGTAGTAGAGGAATTTTCGAAGTCCTTAATAGGGTTTTTTTCGCAATGTTTGATCAACGAAGTTCCAGGTTACTCATAAGAACGAATCTCTTTTTGGTCTTTTATTTATAAAATAATACAACACTCTGACAATGATGGTATGACTGTCGAAATGCACATCAGCTTCTAAACAAGTAAATCGAATTATAAATGATTATTGCACACTTTTATAAAATAATGTGTTAGAGTGGAAATAATGATTCATTTATGTTAAAATGATTTTTCGTGGTATCATAACAAATAGTAATTATATTTTCATTTTAAATTAAATCAAATACTTATTTTAGTTGTCACTGTTGACAAAATCATAGTTTTTAATTCTGTTATACGAGTGGCTGATTTTAGAGTGAAATGTTTTTTCCTCATTTATGAAAAGCATTGTAGCCATACAAGGTGCAGATAAACAAAACGTCATATCGCATCTCCATATTCCATGTAAACCCGCACTTCATTATACAAAACGAAGAGAAAGTATATTTGTGTACGAACAAACAATCGGCCGTGCACGAGATTGTTGTTCATTTGTATGGTGTTTGTATGTGTGTGTGTATGTTTTTTTTAACATCGAATATGATAATTAGTATTTAATATATACGGAATATTAATGAATCTCTAACGGAATTATATTATGTACTTGACATTCTATCAGATTGCTGTTAAAATGGTAGTAAATTAAATTTCAAAACTACCGTTCGTAGTGAATATCAAAAAAAAAACTGTCCTTGATATTGTGACAGCGGCGAGATCGTGTTATATAATCATCTTGTTTCATAAATATTTATGATTTTCTACCGTAATTATAACGCTGTGTTTGAACAAACGAACGGAAAACCATTATTTGAAATTCATCACGATTTTTTTAATATTCATATATTATATATATATATATATATATATATATATATATATATATATATATATATATATGTACATACATGTAACCTCCGTATAACACGGTTGTTACATTTCTAAAAAAATGTCGTGTTATACGAAACAAAAAACTAATGCAAAAATGGGAGTTAGGTTCTAAAATTTAGAAAAACATACTATTATATTTTTATAATTAGGAAAAATATATTTATTGAAGTAATTTTCATCAAGAGTATTCCATATTAATATGTATTAAATAATGCTTTCTTTGTCATCACTAATAAGCATCATTAACTGAGGGCGTTTTCTTTTTGACAAGATATCCTCATCCTCTGAACTTTCTTCAGCATTATCTTGAGTTCTATGCTCTACTTTTCGCGAAATGTTATTTTAGATTGCTTGCTTTTAACTGAGAGTAAAATCTGTAATTTTTGTTCTAGCGAGAAGAAATGTCTTTGTAAAGGTATTTTTTTATTTACGACAGACATAGTTTAGGGCTACAAATTAATTCACAAAAATGAAAAACATAATTACCATTTCTCAAAAAGATTGAATAATACGCACCCGAAATTTTTTATTCTATGTAAAATGTAGTAAAAACAAAAACACAAAGTTTTAAAATGTACTTAATACTCCACGAACAAAATGGATTTCAAATTCTAATAAATTCCATAATTCTGCAGGTAAATCTGATAAGACATACACACTCAAATGAAAAATTTCCAATGAGATATTTTATGCACTTAATTAAAAGCTCTTATTTCGGTTCGTGTTGTGCGGAGATTTCCCTAATTTCGAATTTTGTTTTTAAAAACTTTAAGCGTAGTACGGGGATTTTTTTAATTCTCAAACCGTGTTCTAGGTTACCGTGTTGTATGAGGTTTTTCCCCAATTCTCGAACCGTGTTATAGAAGTGCCATGTTATACGGGGGTTACCTATGTGTATATATATATATATATATATATATACATTTTAGATAAATAAGAATACTTCTAAAAGACTAAAAATATTTAGAAAAAGGTGTTTACAGAAAAGTAGAAAATAGTTCGTGAATAATGTATCTGAGAATGCTAAAAAATATAAACTTACAGTTCCAATCGTACAATACTAAAAATGTATATTTTGTGGTGTTTGGGGTGGACAGTTATTTGTGTGCAATTGGATCAACCACAGTTCCAAAACAAACTGTAATTAATGAAAACCAATTTGAACGTGCTAAAAAGTACAAGTGACGTACGAAATCGATAAACTCGGTAACCAAATTCGATTCGAAACAGACGATCAATGTTCAAATCACATTTCAGTTCGATACAGCAATTAATAAATAACATTTAACGTTCACATAAATCCAGCCATGTCATCAAATAGAACATTCTGTTCGAATCGTAAATGTCTGTTGTATAGAAAAACGACCATCAATGTATTTATATATTTATTGGCGTATGCGTGTGTGTATAAATAATGTACTGACGACGACTATAAACGTTCGTAGTACACATTTCCACTTATCGTCGTCCGATTTGCATATGAATCCGAGCAGACTTGCCCACGTGAAAAAAGTAAGCCGATTTGAATAATCGTGAAAATCGCTCGAATTCCACGGTTGCATCGGTTCCGTTACGGAACGGTGACACATGTTCGGCCGTAATTGAATTAACCCGTTCGCGGCTAATTGTGGGAGTCGCGTCGACGACGTCATCCATTCTGCATTAACATATCCATGAATATATACTGTTTGTCATTTGTGTATGTACGTGTTCTTTCTAACAATTCTTGCTTTTTTCAAACGCATTCTTCGCGATGACGTCAGTTTAAATTTTAACATTATTCAGAAAAAATACGTGCGTGGATGTTAATTAAAGGCTGTTGTTCTCTCTCTCTGTGTGTTGTTATTCTGGAATGGATTATGCACCTCGTGATTTAGAATGAATGTCGACATTGACAGAATTTATTCGATTAATTTAAGACAGAAATACGAGTGCACTTTCATGGATTAGAAAGTTTCAAGTGCATTCATTAACATTTCTTTAATTGGTATTGAATAAAGTACATGTTTTTTTTAAAAAAAATGAATGAGTCACTACCTAAAATTACATTATAATAAAAAAATGTATAGTAATTTTTTTGTTCACTTTTTTTGCTAATAAGCATTTCGATAATCATGTCATTATCTTTAAAGAGCGGTATTATAAAATCTGTAAATCTGTGAGTTTTAACCTGAGATTTATCAACGATTACATGTATATATAAGGAAGAAAAAAGCATTGGATCGTTCGAAATGGAAAGGACTTTCATCCAACAATGAACAAAAAGTGCAAAGAAGCTGATGATAATGAAAAATGTATAAGCACACGTGCCATATCATTTCCAACCCTTATTTATTTTTTTGATCCATGACCTCTTTCTTTATTTCTCTTTCTCTCTAGATATATATATATATATATATATATATATATATATATATATATATATATATATATATATATATGTTTTAATGACTATTTGTAAACTTTTATATTTGTTATTAAAAATTAAATACATGATAAAATTGCAAAAAATGTCCTTTTTCAAATATTATCTTTTCAAATAAAAAAATAATCATAATTGGTTTTAGGACTATTACTAATTATCTTTTATATTAATAATTCGTAGTTTTAACACTGCAATTTTTTTATAAAAGTTTGCTTTACTCTAGAGATAAAGCCATGAACATCGAAATGCATATCAGCGAATAAAGCGAACAATAAACGATTACTGAACACTTTTACAAAAATTTCGTAGTGTTAGGGTGAATTGTTCATTTGTATAAAACCAAATAATGTTGATTGTATTCGAATAAAAAGGAACATTTTTATTGTTAAAAAAAATACTAAATACCTACAAAGAAATTCACCAAACGAAGTCGTAAATAAATCATTAAAGAAAGAATGTTTTCTTAAAAGCGCCAATCCAACAAACATCATTTAACCAAGAATTGTTGAAAGTACATCTGACGGATTTCCAAGATAAGCTGAACGGAGGGAAGAAAGCACAATAACGACATTCGACGAAGGAGCGTTTGACGCTCGCCACGTACAAAGACGGCAAAAAGCAATCCATTACGGAATTGGTGATCGACAGGAACGTCTGTCGGCGTAAAGCAGATCGTTTACAGGGCGCACACGGCGTGTCTCGACGAAGGGGAAACAACGACAATACGCCGTGGGGAATTATGCGGAAAGAACGTTCCTCGGCCGTTCACAAAATGCCATCGGAAATGAAACTCCTTTATTGTATTCGTTGCAATGCAGACACATGTGTGCGCGAAATCGGTAGACATGCGCGTCAATGTTTGCTCTTCGTTCCCTGTTTACATTTCTACGGATGCGTGTTAAATTAAGATTGTACAGAGGACTGGATAATGGAAATGACATTTCGATGTCGACGCTTATTATATACAGACGAATTTGAATATTATTCCGTATCGCAAGGCTGTTAATCAAAACACGTAAAGTCTTTCAAAAAGCATATCTTTGTACATCACATTTGCATCTGCTATTAATCTTCCTCGAGTTATATCATTTTTTTGTATATCAAAAAAACGCCGTTGCTAAAAAAATACTTGACAGGTTATTTTGAATTTTTATTATAAACCTGTTTGGTTTTAAATCAACTGAGTAATTAAATATCTTGTCCAGAATTGCATTTGTAGTTAAAATAAATTTATACAACTGATTATTTGAAATTTTAACTACGTTTAGTCATTTGAAAATCTGACTAATTCACTTCTATAAAAAAAATCATTTCAACATTACAAAATTTTATAAATGTATATTTAATAGCCATTTATTGTTTATTTTTTTGCTCATACGAATTTCAATGGGCATGATATCGTCATTAGTGTCCTGTATTTTAAAATATAGAATATTTTTGTTCGTAACTTTCTTGTAAATAAAATTCTTAGTTATTTTTATTCAAAGCATTTCAAACTGTTAATTCGTTTGTATAGAAAAGTGTTGGATATGAAACCCAAAGTTATGAATCTTGTAATAAAAGTGACAAGTTTAAAATGGAAATATAGGGTTTCTTAATTAGATATTCATTTACTTGCTTAGTATTATTTTTTTTACTATCTTTAAGTTTCATTTAAGCTACCATATTTTACAGTTATGAAGCAAAAAGATTAAATCATCGATAGGCAATAGAAATTATTGATCTGAATTGCAAAATTACAAAAAAATCCTATAAAGAAATCTGCAATAGATAGATAGGTGGAATACAGATAAGAGAAAATTTGTTGGATATTTTAACAATAGGTTAATGTGCATTTCAACGGCGATGCCATTATTGTCAGATGGCATTGTGTTATAAAATCTGACAATGATGATATCGTTATTGAAACACGCATTAACCTATTGTTGCTATAAACAACGAAATGAATTTCAAAATTAAATATATAATTGCCAAATGAGACTAAAGTATTTAAACATACATTTTCTTGCTTAATGTTATTTTTCAGTCTCATTAAGCCACTTTATAGATCGGTTATGAAACAAGAACAGAAAATTATTGATGGCAATAGAAATTATTTATCCAAAATGCAAAAATAAAATTAGATAGATAGATAAATAGAATATAGATAAGAGAAAATTTGTCGAATTTAACAAAAATTACAAACGATCGAAAGTGTTATTTAATTCTGTACCTATTTTATGAGTAAATTTTGTGCTACTACATATTTATTTTGAAACTAGTAAATTCACTTGCACACAAATGAATTGTCATCTCCAGTACCATGAGATGTTATAAAGTGTTAAATAATTACTTGTTCACTTTGTTTGTTTATAAAAATAGACTAATGTGTATTTCAATCTGATGATGATGGCATCGTCGTCGAAATGAGCATTACTTTATTGTTGTTATAAATAACAAAGTGAACAGTAAATGATTATTGAATACTTTATAACATATTGTGGTGTTTGGGGTGATAATTCATTTGTATGAAAATTAATTTTATGATAATTTAATTTTATTATTATTAAAACCTAATTGGCAATTACGGCCAAAATGAGTAACTTTTAATGAGGATTTCGTTCAACAGTGAGTTGATATAAACTGATAATATAATTTATTTACTTTTTAATTTACTGTTGTCATTATTTCATAAAATAAATTCCAATAAACAATATCAAAATATCTCTATTAAAATATAAACGATTTTTCTGGTCATCTGTACACATAGATATATGTATATATATGATAGATGAAAGGATAATATAAGGTCATAATAATAAATTTAAAATTTCAAAGGATGCCATAATTAAAGTAGCGATTTTCATCTCGTCGGTCGGTCGGTTGTACAAAAATGTCTGAATAGAACCTTCACCCCACTGAATTTACTTTATTTGTTCCGTGAAGCAAATAATTCTATACCTGGATCTATCGCCTGTACATCGGTAGAAATTGTGTCGTTTACCCAACTAGTTGACTGAACATCTGCTCCAGGAAGATTTGTGTTTGTAAATATCTTATTTTGTTTACACGAACAACGATTCATACATCTACGTTATTGTCGAGATATTTCGATTGTTCGCATATTTCCGAATGTTTCACTTTACAGAAATGTATATTTTATACAAATGATTTTTTTATTTCAAATACTGTAACGGTTTTTTTTATCAATATGTTTAAGAATTCAATGTCATACATTTGGATATTCCAATATGATAAAGTTGTTGTTCCAACAAAAAATATCAACATATAAATAACTTTTTAACCTTTTGTACTTGAAGGTTTTTTCTTTATAAAAAATAGCAACTTAAAAAATAGATAATTTTTTTTACAACTAACGTACAAATAAATCATACAAAAAATAATGAAAAAACTATTTTATTTCAATATTTAATAACTTTTTAAATTTTATAAAACGTAGTATTGAATATTAAAATTTGTAATTTTGTTTATAAAACAGTGTTCACCTCTCAAGTGTAAAGGGTTAATAGTTAAAAAAACTTATACATATTTTTTCGAAAAATATATTTTAAAATAAAGTTTTTTCCTTACAATATTGTGTTTTCATTTCATCGTTCAAATTCGAACATTTAATATAGTACAACCAAATATAATGTTTTTAAAGAAAAAATTATAAATTGGATTCGATAAAAAAATTATAAAATTTATAACGAATTCACTTTTTATAATACAACACATTATTTTTATTTTATAATATAACACTCTGACGATGATGGCACGGACATCGAAATGTATAACAGCTTATAAACAAAAAAAGTGAATAATGTGTAATCACTGAATATTTTAAGGTGTTTATGTGATAATTCATTTGTGTAATTAAGAAATATTTTTATGATGAAAAGAAAAATATTTCAAGAATTTTTATATGAAATAATAATCTTAATCTTGCAATGCACATTTTTTTATTTAAAAAATAAACTATATTTATATTAATATAAAATACTAGACTAAAAATGAGAAAAATAATAAAAAAAATTTTTTATTTTTTTATTCATTTTTCTTGCAAGGAAATTAAGTACTGTGTTGTATTTTATTAATTTTTCGTAAAAAAAATAAAATCGTATATGTTATAATATTAAGCAAGTATCTCCCTTGTGTTACATAGCTGCGAAATTCAAAAGACCAGAAGGCGGAAGGGAGATATTTGCCAACCTAATATATATGTTTGGGCTATGCAATTAAAATTTTCACATCTCAATCGAGTGGAATTTCAAATTGAAAAATGATTTTCATTATCTAATCGAAAATCTTGCAAAGAAAATGGAGTTTGATTTGGTTTTTCATTTTTAAATTATTTCATATTAAATCAGAACAAAATCACTTTTAACGCTCGTCTGATGAAATGTCAATGCACTGTTTGCAAAATTTGTTAATTTTGATAAAAGATAGCATCATATTTTGTCATATAGATAATTCATATACAAACATTCACACATTTAGGGTTTTTAAAATGTTTAATACAAAGTTATTAACAAAAAATATTAATGATTCATATGGGGATTAAGCAATCTTAGTATTATTGTAGTGGAATAATGAAAAAAAAATTAGTTCAACATTTCAACTAATTCAAATTTTTACAGAGAAAATAACTACTCAAACAGCATACGATTTTTAGTTAAAATGTTCCAATAATTGTTCATTGTTTACTTTTTTCTTTACGTACATTTAAGTCAGAAGTATAAAATAAAATCTCGTAAATTTGTCTTTATTCCGACCACATGCCTTGACATTCAAATTTAAAACCAACAATAAATAGTAATACACAAGAAGTAAGATTACTGAACATTTCAACAAAATCTATAGTGTTGTGTGTAGTTACGTTATTTTCGAAAAAAGTATATCGTACGTTCGCCTTTAACATAAATTCTCGACACGATTTTTTCATAATTGATTCAAATAAAAAATTCTATTGTTCCATATTTTCTTATCGATCGCGTTTCATGAATATATGTGTACATATGCATAAATTTATAAATATATGCCCTTGAAACTTTTCTGTGTCACATGTAGTACGTTGTTCACGTTACATTTATTCCACTTTTTTTTAGTATGCATACAATAAAAGATCGATAAGCTTTGTGTCGGAAGTAGAAACGAAAAAAAAACGTATCCTCTGTCTATATAGATCCTCCAGTATTCGTGCCGTCATTGTTTCAATATTGCAACGTTGATTGCTTATCAGACGTTTTACAAACGTGATGCAACTGATCTATAAATAGAAAATGAAAGATTGCGCAAACACATTCCAGTGCAACAGGACTAATTGAATTCGCAAACGTTTTACACCCTTCGTCGACAAAACAACGACTTGAGAACGAATGTGAGTCATGAAAGGCACGCACGAGTTTCATTCTTATTTTTTTTAATTAAAAAAACTTGCATAGATATTTCGTATCAAAGAACAATTTAAGTTTACACAAATGAATTTTAACCACAATAGTTTAAATTGTTCAATAATCACTTATTGTTCATTTATTATTTATAATTACACTACCGAGACAAAGTCTGCGCACACCCATTCTATCTTTATTAATATCGCCTATGACATAAAAGCACTATTGTTGATAATAACATAACTATTTTTTATTTATTCTACAAAGTCTTAAAAATTAAAAAAACATCAACAAAACACTTTTTAAATATCAATAAAGTAAAGAAAAACTACAAAACAAACGAAATTTTAAAAAATTACGTAAGAAAAAGTCTGTGCACAGTTGCGTTTATCGTTTATTATCCTTAGAATTTTTAATTTCAGCGTTACAATTGGCTATGTGATTGTTGAAAATGCAATGCAGATTGTTATTCTTAACTTTAGTTTTTGTCAAACAGATAATACAAGTGAATATCATGGAAAATAAAATGTGTAATTTTAGAAAGAAGAAAATAAGTATATCAGAGCGAAAAATAATTTTAAAATTACGGGAAGAAGAAAATAGCTACCAAAATATTAAAACAATTTTAAGAAGACAGCATTCATCAATTTATAGAGTGAAAAAAATTATTAAAACAACCAATATCATAACATCAAAGCCCCGTTGTGGCCGCCGTTCAAAGTTATCTGAAAGGGAAAAACGTTATATCATAAATACAGTTAAGACTAATCCACGAATATCCAATTTTGTAATTGCTGAAAGTGTCCTTGGACAATTTGATGATAGGATAAATAAAATTCTAATAATTGCTGGGTGCTGGAGTCGAATTGTGAGACAGAAACCGTACATTTTAAGAGTGAACAGAATTAAGTAAAATGAGCATGTAAATATGTGGGAGGACTTTTGGAAAAATATAATCGAGAGTAAATTTTATATATTTGCCATAAAAGGATGAAAGTTCATTTGGCGAAAACTATAGCCTTAGATAAGAAAAATCTGTTTCTCACCGTGAAACATGGTGATAGTCGGGTGATGTTATGGGTGTGTATGTTAAGTAGCGGCGTTGGTGATATCGAATTTATAGTAAATAATAAATAAATTCGACTATCTCGATAATTTAAAGCGAAATTTAAAAGAAAATGTGGGAAAAATCGGATTAAGCCATAAATTTTATTTCTGACAAGACAATTATGACAAACATAAGACCAAAATTGTCAAGCTTTGGGTACTCTATAATATTCCAAAGCACTTGTATATCCTCCATAAATCTTCTAACTTAAATTTCATTGAACATTTATGGAATTTGCTTTAGTACAAAATTCGGAAATTTCGAAGAAATATCGAAAACTACCGTCATCGAAAAATGGGTCAAAATTAGATCTGAATAAACTGAAAGATGAATGCAATTTATGAAAAAAATATTATAAGAAGTTTTAAAATGCAAAGGTTACTCAATATCATACTGAAAATAAAATTTTAAGCCTTTCTTTAAATTTTTAATTAGGTGTGCGCAGACTTTTTCTTTACTTTATTGATATTTAAAAAGTGTTTGATGTTTTTTAATTTTTAAGACTGCAGAAAAAATAAACAGTTACTTTGTTATCAACAATAGTGTTTTTATGTTATATGCGATATTAATAAAAATAGAATAGGTGTGTGCAGACTTTGTCTCGGTAGTGTATATAATCTATAATTATATCGGTTAATGCATTTCGATAGCGACGCCATCACCATCACAGCCTTTCTGTTAAAATCTGTTTAAAATTCATTTGTGTAAAGTGAACCAATCACAGTTGTAAAACAACAAATAACAATTTAAGTGTTTTTTAGAGAAAAAAAATATAAATTGGATTCGGTAAACAGTTCATAAAATTTGAAAATATTACTACATATTTATTGTTGTTTTTTTTTCAGTTAATATATAATTATCGAACGTAACTGTTTCCTGTTAAACAAATAATTATTCTTTTAAATACCACCGAGTTGTTGTTTTCAACTGATATTTAAAAGTCCAAGTTCATTAAACCTGACATTTTTTTGACAAAAATCGTACATCCGACACACGACACTGTTTATCCACTGTCGCGTATCGGGAAAAATAGTACAGGTGCCAATAAGTTAATACAGAATCGCGTGCGTGAATATCCTTCATCTAATTTACATTCATTACTGTCGTCCGATGTCACCGATGAAGAGTACTATACGCCTTCAACATTGTGTATCCGATTTAAGTACATCAACATGATGAATATTGCTTCGTATACGTGTTTAGACATAAAACCGATGATTGGGTCAGAGGTGATATCCATGTGGCTCTACTAACTACATGAAATAAGTTTCGGCTTCAGGAAACGACGTTTGAAACATCGACGCGATTACTTAACACTCGTTCTTACACGCGAACGGAAAGTTTTGATGGCTCCGGGCGACGTTGCCGTACGGTTGTTTTTTTTTCTGAAAAATCTGCGGTTTCGCCGCTTCTGGTGATCAGATGTTCGGAATTAACATGTTTCGGATTGATTTCGGTATTAAAAGATGTACAGTTATGAAACAGATATGAGAATAATAATTATTTTGAGAATGTTTCAGGTAACCGAATAAATGTGGTTCAAAAATTGAGTTCATTCTAAAAAAAAATATACAGTGAATGTACGAGGGTGGTACAAATATAAACGAGAATATATTTCTATAAATTTTATTTACAACACAATCTAAATGTTTCATATACTAGTTTTTAAATGCATTTTTTTCTAGTTTTCAACCTTTTTTAATTCTCAATTCAAAGAAGTTTTTTTGATTGTTTGTTAAATCAGCTCTGCATAGCTTCAGTAATTTCGTTATTATTGTGTTTTTTTATCTTCTAAAATTTTCTCCAATGGTGCAAACAAGTAGTAATCGAAAGAAGTTAAACGAGGGCTGTATGATGGATAAGGCAGAATATATTACTTCAAATGACAGAGTTGTCATCACTAAAGAGCTAGCTTTACTTTTTGATTCGAGTTGAATAATTCTGCAAACTGATATTTTTTGGGACTCGTGAGAAAGATCAGATAAATGGCATTCCTTGATTCCAAAACATGGTTGTCACAATCTTGGCTATTGAAAAAAACTAAATCTTGTCTTTTTATTCATTTAGAGCAGATTACAAGCTTCGCAATTTCATTCAGTAGAGTTGAATGTATTGATATTTTTTGATTTGAGACAGTTTAGATAAATGATACTGTTTGAACCCTAAAACCTGACAATAATGATCTTTCCTGCTAAAAAAATGTTGTGGCTTTTTTGAAACAGAAGAGACATTATGTTTCCACTGCATATTTGCTCTTTTGAAGTCAAGTAAAATGGTGTGACCAAATTTATTCACAGGTCATAGTAGAGTTCAAATATTCATATTTTTTCAAAACGTAGAAGAAGTTGAGTAACGACCACTAAATTTTTTTTTGTTCTAATTATGTGAAACTTATCTTGCACACAACACACTTTACTGTGTTTCAATTTTGTAAACAACATAACTTTAACATTAATTAAATTCCTAATTTTTATGATAATTAAACAACAGTTATTCTACAATTGGCCCGAATAATTTCTTCAATTTTCAAAATGTTGTCATGGTTAACAGAAGTTTTTGGTCGTAGAACGTGATGTTGATTTTCCATACATTATTTGCCTTCTTCAAATGATTTTACTCAATTGTACACTCTTACTCATTACAAACATTTATTCCCAAACTGTGCTTGAAATCTGATCAAAATGTCAAAAAGCTTAACCTCATTGTTCGTGAGAAATTGATGATTTGTTCTGGTTAAAGTTTTTAAAAATCTGTATTTTTGAGAAATTTGATAATTCCTAATGCATCACTGACTAATGAAGGCTTAACACTATATTTTCAATCTTGAACATACCTGAACAAGTCACAAAATGCACAGTGGTACAAATTGTTTAAGGCAGAAAAGAGAATTTAATTCTCGTTTATATTTAAACCACTTTTATATATAAAAAAAAACGTAAATATCACCGATGTTTAATTTTTTCCAATATACTGTTTTATAAAACGTGTATTTTATAATACTGTGTCTTAATGATCTTCAACATAATGTTTTTATTGATTTTTTTTATAAAATCTTGTAGCGTTTACGAGAATGATTCATTTGTGTTTATAAATGAATTAAGTACCGAGTGCTAAACTAATTATAATGACAAGTCATTTGAGTAAAAACCACAGTGGTGAGTTCTAATTGTAATTTTATACATCTAATAATTCTTAATTTGATGTTGAACTGTAGTATCTAGTTAATATCTATGTATGTATTTTTGTCAAATGTCAATTTACTTTTCACTTCGTTGTATATAATATCAATTTCAAATAAATAACATTTCAATTACATATATTAACTCGGAAAAAACATTCCCAACGGTCTACTGTCTGACGTCTAACAGTACGTTATTACCTCATACGACATATAATTAACTGTCGGTATTGTCAACAGCGTTTCTTACGTGAATATAAAAATATACCTTACAACTTTACTGTCACTTCAGCCAATTTTCAAGTATTAGCGACTGCATGTTAAAAACGCTTACGTCGTCTCATGTGAGTGGAACTTATGCGTGTGTGTGTGTAAATTTCATGTCTACCTGTCCGTCAACAACCCAACGGACTTATTAGACAGTAGGCGGCTCCATGTTCTTGTACGTTGTGTTAGCCAGTATAGGTAAATACAATGCACAAGCCAAACACTTTCCATGCACGTAAAGTACATACGAGACCCTTCGTGTTTTAATGTAATTCCGTCTATGTGGGTACGGATTGTTTATAATTCAAGGAATAAATATGCACTGTTATCTTTTTCCATTATTGAGTGTTCATGCAAACAAACTACACCCATATGGAAAAAATGAATTCGTATACAGAAATTTCAAAATCTGTTTAACAATTCAAATGTTTCCTGTTTACTGTCCCTCTTCCATTAGTATATCTGCTATTTGTCTAATATTTATCCGTTCGTGATTGCAATTTTTATTAATTCATTTGCATGTACCGTACAGCAACTCAATTAATCCTCTTATGTTTATTTTATTTATTTTCGTCGGTGATCGTAGGGTGGAATGATTTCTATGCACGTTTTCGACTTCCATTTTGTTCGTCTGTAATCAACGATTGGTTCTATTAAATGTGTATTATAGTTTTCAATATTTTTTTCATTATTTATAAACTACGATCAGTCATCAACATATTTGTCTCAAATTTTTATGACCTTCTGCCATTAATCGGCCAAGTTTCAAAATTCTTCATCGGCTTAGAAGTAATATCATCGATTCATTCTAACTGCATCTCAAAAGTATTATTCAGCTTCATCGATACAAAAATGAATTAGCTGGTAGTGTATATCCACTTCATTTACGAGCAGTAAGTAATTTTTCTACTAAATTATAACATTCTTGAAAAGGAAAATTTTAAGTGTAATTTGTAACAAGATACTGACTTCAAACTTATATAAGAGCGACATTTTTTGTTTACCAAAATTTATTTATGTACGCAGTATTAGTCGTAATTTTACTGATTAAATCAACAGACTCCTCGTGCGTCCATTATATATAATTAGAAAATAATAACTTCATAAAAACACGCATAAATCAACATTAATCATCTCGCTTACAAATCAGTCGAAACGTTGAGGAAAAACAGCGAATTACTTAAGTCCGAGCTAATTACTTTTTAATTGACTCACGGCGTACGTTTCGAAAGCTACTACAGATCAGGTGACGCCGTGTCCGAATCAAAAATACAAAACTTGTATCGTTTACGTCGATAATAACAATGTTATTAATATGGACGGAACAGGAAAAAAATGTTCAATGCTACCAAGAACTTAAGACAAAGACAATCTAATTAACGTATTCTGTTTCTGAGAGCTTACGTTTCCATGTGTATTATGTATCAGAAAATATATACAGATTGCAGTCACGTTCTGTGGAGCATGTGTTTTGGCCTAGATCGCGTAAATAGACCGGTATATCTATATATATATATATATATATATATATATATATATATATATATATATATATAAAGAAAATAATCTGCAAGTGAAACGAGCGTCCGAGTTCGTATACGGCTGCTGCGTATAAAAATTCATATATGTATTCGGTACTCTATAAATTTTAATCTCGAGCGGGATACAAACTGAATAAAACATATGGCTGTTGGGTTTGGATTGATTGAGCAAAGATTTTATTTTAATTTTATTAATGGAAAACTTGACAATTGGTGCTATTTTCCTTGTTAAAAGATTCACGAGTTGTTTATTGAAATTCGATCGATGCATATTTTATTTAAGCCTTTATTCAAACGATAAACATTTCAAATAAATAAAAGACCACATCAATAAATTATCATCTCAACACTATAAAATACTGTTAAAGTATTCAATACTTTATTTATTGTTCACTTGATTTGTTTATAAGCTGATGCACATTTCGATGACAGTGCCATTATCAGAATGTCACGTTGTAATATCTCAATTCATCACAGCTTGGTGTGATTTCCTGGACTAGCAGGTGTTGTAAAGTCTTGATTAAAATCAAATCAATTGAACTAGACATAATTTACAGAAATGAACCATCACCCAACATTACGAGATATTGAAAAAAAAAACAATAATTATGTTTGTTTATAAACTAATGCGCATTTCAATGGCAATAGCACTGTCATCAGAGTGTTGCATTGTTGGATATTGAATATAGGACTGTCAGCTTCATCTCGCAAAAAAATAAATAAATAGAACTCTGACTAAAAAATCTGTACTAGACTAAATTTATTAGAAGAACAAAAACTTTAGTAGCGAAAAATATTAGTAATAGTATCTATCATTAATTAGAAAATTTCCTAATCGCCATCTTTGGATAGTCTGTTCGTTGAGAATCATTTTTTTCGAATTCCAAATTAATGTTTAGCTTGACCATATCTTCATTGTGCTCCAACTTAAAATTGGGAAAAAAGTAGTCTAAGTTTTTTGACTACAACATACTATACAAACATTGCTAATCTGTACAACAGCTGGATATTGGAAAGGCTCTAAAACATATACCGAAATCAAGCCTTCAATTGAGAAAGGTAATTCTGGTAATTGTTTGGCAATCTGCAGCTGGTGTTAGTCAATAATCGTTTTTGAAATTTATTGAAACTATTAATACCGAAAATACAATTTCTAATTGAAAGAATTGCAGCGCATTAAACTGACATTGGTCAACAGACATGGAGTTATGTTTGTTTCACAAACAACACTCCAAAAAATTCTCT
The DNA here is from genome assembly GCA_029203775.1 of Neoneuromus ignobilis. Lineage (NCBI taxonomy): Eukaryota > Metazoa > Arthropoda > Insecta > Megaloptera > Corydalidae > Neoneuromus > Neoneuromus ignobilis. The sequence continues at coordinate 69,416,745 of CP092087.1, read as the reverse complement.
AGTCGCAGTATGAGACTCTTCCTCATCCACTATATTCATCAGACCTCTTCTCAGCCAACAGATTGAGCTTTTGTACACTAGTCAACATGCATACAGTATTCACAGCCCATTACCACTCGTCTCACATGCTCTTACCCGAAAACTATTTTTTTATGTGGGAGAGTTTGGTGATAAGAGGGTGTGAGAGTGCAAAAGCCCATTGTCATTTTTAAAAATATTAGGTTATTTTTTGAAGGAAAAAATCAAAAATGAAACATCAGTAAAAACACTTTAGAGGATTTTTTAAGTATAAAAAATTGGATTTCTTCAGAATTGGCATGAATGCACTTGTATCTCATTGGGAGAAATGTATTGTGACCGATGGTACTTATTTTGATTAATAAAAAATAATTTAAAAAAGTTACAGATGTATGAAGTTTTATTAGAAAATCATCTATTTTATATAGAATAATTCAATAATTTGTTATGGCTCATTTTTCTATTAGATCCAAGACTTTTTATCACATTTTATTTGAAATCTAACTGTTATCCATCATCATCGCACTATTTTCATCATACGATCCGACATGTTAGTATCTTCTCTCGTGTAATGTCGTCTTGTGTATACAAATTGACGGCTAACAACAAGGAAACATAATGAAGTCGACTACCCACGCAGACCATCATCACATCAGCTTCAACACACACATATACACATATACATGAAGGCGACTATGCGTGCCGAAGACAAATCTTGTCGTTTCCTGTCACGAGGTGTCCGTTAGCAACGCGCCGCCACTTATATATGTATTATGTAATTCACAGTACGTGCGTCGTCCTCGTCCCACCGTCCGTACTCACTATTCGTAAAACCCGCGAAGTGGCCGAAATTCCTCTTTGTACGTGATCAGCGTTCCAACACCGACCTTCAATTAGTCGATAAGAAAACGTTTGATATTTGCATACACCTTTTTCCTAACGACATTGTGAAGACGGACGAGTTCGAGACCGTGACCTGTAGAATAAGTACGGCTCGCGCACTAGGAACACATGTACTGGATTCCTTTTTTCAAACGTGTCACGTGTACGGAACGGATGTCCTGGAGATAGCAACAAATTATATTATTTCGTACGATCCATCTACGGTCATATAATTTAAATATTATCGCGACGATCGTTTCTGATTTTTTCTTTCTTTTTATCGGCGGTCGATCGATTTGGTCAAACGGCGATAAACCACTCATTAATTTATGCAATGCTATTTTTACATGTGGTAATTATAAATGCAAGACTTTATTCGGTTCGATGGGACATGTCAAGTACAACGTAGACAAATCACGATTACAAGCAACCAATAACTAACCAGTATTTCAAATATATTTTAATATCATTTTTCGAACGAATCAGTAGGAAATAAATTTATTATTCGATATAATTATTAAAAGAGACACGATTTATCGAACTGCGATATATAGACTTACTGTACAATTCCTACGATATCGCAAAAACAATAAAAGAAAACTCGAAAGAAGATAACGAGAACGGGAGACAATCGAGTTTGATATATGAACAATAAGGGTTCAAACCCCAACCAATTGATACAAATCCATTTTGATAAATCTTTAAAATTCATCGTTGACCATCGCACATAACGCCGTTCCGTTCTCTAAATATCAACGATTTTTTTTTGACATTCGATTAAATAAATCTTTACAGTTCGCGACTCTTCTCTTTGTTGACGTGAAATTAATTTCTATATAATCTGGAAATTTCTGAACACACACACACACTTTATAAATTGTCTCAAAGGCTAATCAGATCTGTTACAGACATGTATGTGCATGAAACCGTGCAGAGTTTGTATAGTCGTGGAATCGTTTTACAGAAAATTCGTTTCCGTACTGTAATTCTCACTTATCTTCATTTAAGAGAATATTAATTTCACTTTATACACACACATACACAATATATATATATATATATATATATATATATATATATATATATATAGGGTGGAATAAATGAGACTAAAGGGCTTAGACATACATTTACTTGCTTACTATTATTTACTAATTATCAGTTTCATTTGGGGTCATTATCTTTCTCTATCTCTCTCTCTCTCTCTCTCTCTCTCTCTCTCTCTCTCTATATATATATATATATATATATATATATATATATATATATATATATATATCAGTAGTGATACTCTCTTTCTGCCTACTGCTGGATGAAGGTCTTTCCCAAAACCTTCACTTTGACCCAGTACCAGATTTACCTATAGATATAACAGACTTAAGTCTAAAGCCTCATAATATAATGGGCCTCCAGCTAAGGTATAAAATATTTTTGACACTCATAGACCTTTCTTACACATGCGATGTTAGAGTTTTCATAAGTGGAATACTCTAGGGCAGGGGTCGATCCAAAAAATACACAAAACTTTGTGATATGGCATATCTTTTTTTTCTGAAAATTCCAAGTTCGTATATGGTTAAAGCTGATTTCAGTCGTGTTAATTGCGTCTTAACCAAATAGAGAAATAAGTTGAATGTGGAATTCTGAGGAGATTTAAGGCTAAAACTTACTAATTTTGAACCAAATATTGCTAATCTTGCTAAGAATCATTAAGCCCACCCATTTCATTGATTGTCAGTCAGAAAAATTATTAAAATAATTATTATACAATTGTTATTACATATATTAAATAAATGGATAAAAATAGTAAAAGCTGTTTTTTGTTTGTAACACATAAATAAACCACTAAAAATAAATTTTGTGGTGGTCGATAAGAGGTTTCGAAGATTTTTAGGGGGTCGATGATCAAAAAAGTCTGATCTAGGGCTTCTTTCATCTAAATCTGATGAAAATTGGAAAAAATTGACGATGGACAGGAGATAGTGGATGTATCTTTGGAGGACATTTAAGAACTACTTGTATTTGATGAAGTTTTTGCCCAGCAATAGGCTATCATAGACTCTTATCATGTATATGTGTATGTAATTTTTTATAAACAAATTTTATTAATCTGTCAAGATTTGTCTAATAAATATAACATAAGAGTCATACTTAAATTTCGTGCTGTCCTATCTTTCCACCTCACGTATATTAAAAGGTTATCAAAAAAGTTTGTATCATTTTATTATTATTTAACAAAATTCGTCATTTATTTTTAATACACTCATCACATTGATTCGTCATTTTTTAGATAATAATTTAAAAGTGATGGCAATACGAGTACATGTACAGTCATTTTATAAAAGTTATTTGATTGAAAATGCGTAATAATAAAATGCATTTTCATTATATGATGCTGTGTAAATTTAAGGTCACAACGAGTGAATTTTTATTATTAATCAGTAAATTAATATTCATATGTCCGTTTTCCATTTTAAAAACCTAATCAAAAAAAAAAGATTAGACCAAAAATACAACAAAAATTATACTATGAAACATTAACACGTTGTGATTATTCGTACTGTTGTCTATGATAATGGAAAAAAAACTGTATGGAATTAGGACAAATGTTGAATTATTTAACTGCCGCCGATACAAACAACATTGCTCCACTTCAACACCTGTGATCCTGCACAGACCGGATGTATTTGAATATACATGCTGGCAGGCACATAGACGTAGGATACACGCGAGTATATGACGACTGATAAGAATTAATTAATTACAAAACAGCTGGATTTATTAATACAAAGTTCTTTTTTTATGAATTCACGCTTTGACGACCACAACCGCTTTTACCTGACATATCTGCAATAAATCTTAGCGTTTGTCGCTTTAATACATTGAGTGTGAAATATCAAAAATGTGTGTACAATTTTCAAAAAAAAAAACAAAAAACAAAAAAAACAACAACATAGAAAGATAAATAAATTATAGAATTATTTGTTCTTTTTAATTCTATATATGATGTCCCATCAGGAGCGCACACTCACCATCGCTCAAAAAAACAACATCGCTTGCTCAAAAAAAGATGCGTTTTATTTAAAAATTAAGTTATGTGTTCCTGATGGAATACCCTATATATATATATATATATATATATATATATATATATATATATATATATATATAAAGGTGACCAACCGTCCTCCTTTAGGGAGGAAAGTCCTCCTTTTGGAAGTTCTGTCCTCCCTCGAAAAGTGTCCTCCTAGATGTCGTCCTTTTCGATATTTGTAAATCTCTAAATATTTAATCACAAAAATTTCACATCCTTCAATAATGAAATATCTGAAATATTAATGGATTTTGTCTTATTTCAAGCATCTATTTTTCACAAAACAATTCAAAAGATTGAAGGTGAACAGATTTCAGCTACAGAAGTTAGTCTTATTTTAACTGAGTTTATCCTTCAATATAAATCTAAGTTTGAAGAAAAATTTGTACCTTTAACTATAAAAAGAAAATTATCAGAGTTAGAGGAATCAAATCCGGGGATAACGGAAAAATTTGTCAAAGAAGCCCAGAATTTTTATCAAATATGTTTTGAATACATCGAAGAATGGTTTGAAGCAAACATTACGGGAAGTAGCACTTTTCAATGGTGCTTTTTAACCTTCGTCTCAGGTGCATTGGAAAGATATTGAATCTTGTGTTCAGTTTTTATCCATAGAACTACCAGACATCAAAATAGACGACAATTATCTATTTGAAGAAATTAGAAAACTGAATATTTATTTAAATTCTGAAAAATTGGTCGAGTGGGAAAATGAACATGTAGAAGTTTATAAAAGATGGGTGGACATATTCAACCATTTCAAAAATGGACATATACCATATGAACATTTACTTCTTCTAGTTCAATTTACATTGTGCTGCCCTGGCACTAACGCAGCAGTTGGAAGGGTATTTTCAATTTCTAATGATTTTTGGACAACTGAAAAATCAAGACTGAATGTTGATTCTCTAGCTGCAGCACTTGCTGTGAAATTCAATATGAAAAATAGTTCTTGTACGGATATTTCTAATATTTTGTTAGAAAATGATACATTAACAAAAAATATTCATTCAATCGAAAAATATTCATATTTAAATAATAATTAATCATAATACGCCTGCGTTATCTATTTACTATATTATAATGCTTTCTGTTTAGTTATTGTTGCAAAGAATAATTTTTTTTATTTGCAATATTTGTTTCTTTAATTTATGTATGTCCTCCTTTTCATTAGAAAAAAGTTGATCACCTTATATATATATATATGTCGAATCAAGTGAGACTGACCGATTTAGACATACGTTTACTTTTATACTATCCTTTAAATATATATTGTATATTATTTTCAATTTAAATATGGTAGTATGATTTTTTAAACTAATTCAAACGCAGTAAAATTTACAATTTTTTAAAGTATACTGGATAGGTCAATAATTTTCTAAACATATATATATATATATATATATATATATATATATATATATATATATATAATATACATACACAAATTCCCTTTTTTATTAAAAATAATCAATTCTAAAAACACTAAGTTATATAAATCTAACCAATTCACACGCGAATTTTTAATTATTTTCATTCACAATCGATTAAATGTAAATACCATAAATATTCCCAATCTAATATTAAAACTTATATCCCAAATCAAACATAATTTTTACTTATAACGATGTAAATCGTAAAAAAAATATTAATTACAGAAAAACAATTTCGTTTGCACTGACAATCAGTGTTAATTAGTAATTAAGAGTTTATTTAACTTTTACTGATGCTATTTGAAAAATCCAGTGAACGAATATCGATTAGTACCTTATTAATTATCTAAACATTTTTTATTTAATTGATAATTCTGTCGCGTTCTTTTTTCTGACAGAACTTCATCATCGTTTAATGATTATGAGGGTAATTACATGTGACAGATATTTTTATTTCGAATTTTATTACATCGTACAGAATAGTCGATGTACATTTTAATAAATATCAAAGGAAAAAATATATTTATATTTTAAATGAGCAGAAAAAGTTAATATTATCTCATTTTGTTTATGATATTCAAAAATGAATGACGTCATGGAATTAAAAACGAGAGTAAAAAGTGAAAAAAGATGAAATGTGATTCACTTTATATTTTAAAATAATATCAATAATCACTAAACTTATTATTTATAATTATTGTAATGCATTTCGATGGCGACGCCATCATCGTCAGAGGCTTTACGATACAAAGGCTCTGACGATGATGCCGTCGCCATCGAAATGCATCATCCGATATAATTATAAATTATATAATTATAAATAATAAATGAACAATAAGTGATTATTGAACACTTTAAATTATTATGGTGTTGGGGTTAAAATTAATTTGTGTAAATATGAAATGTGTAATATGAATTGAAGGAAAATGGAAACTTCCAAATAGTATTTTTTATAATATTTCAAAAATTTCAACACAATTGGTGTTTTAATACAATTGTATTAATGAACTATTACCTTAATACTGTACGATTTAATAAAAAAACGTCCAGTAATGTTTTATTGTTCATTTAATTTCTTTACAAGTTGATACACATTTCGATAGTCATGCTGTTATTGTCAGAGTACCATGTTATAAAATCTGACAATGATCGAATGGTTATTAAAATGTGTATGAGCTTCTAAGCGAACCAAATGAATAATGAGTGATTATTATATATTGCTAATAAAATATTTTGAGGTTTTAATGATGGTTTATTTGTATTAAGTAGAATTTGTCGGTATACGAAACCAAATAGTAACAAATAAACCACTTATCCCAACAGAACAAGAGTTTATATTGGGTTTGTTTTATATGGAATAGTGAACTTTCTAATAAAACATCTATCATCTATATCTTTTTTAGAAAAAAAGTTAAGTAATCAAAATAAATACCATCTGATACAATACAATTCTCCTAATGTATAAGAACATTGATATTAATTCTAGAGAAATACGATTTTTTTTTAGAAAGGCTCTGACGATAATGGCGTCGCCATCGAAATGGATCATCCGATATAATTATAAATTATATAATTATAAATAATAAGTGAACAATAAGTGATTATCGAACATTTTAAATTATTGTGGTGTTGGGGTTAAAATTCATTTGTGTAAAATGAATTTTTAAATTTCAGAAATTTAGGGTATTTTTCAATTCTTCTTTATTGTTTATTTTTCATTTTCTTTAATTTTTAATAGTTATTAATTTTTCACTTTATTTGCTAATATGCATTTCGATAGTCAATTCAACATCGTCACAGTACTGCATTATAAAATTTAGATTTTTTAGTAATTGTAATATGGATCTTGGGTCACGTTTCGTATAGAATATCTGTATCTAAAGAACGCATTTCGATTGAAATTTGTTAATAGAAGTTATTATTCACAATATCACATCCACTACATTATTAATTAATACCGCAACAGTTGTTTCTCCATGACTTGAATAGTTTTAATTGAAGTTCGTGTGTTGTTTACTTATGACGTCATTAATTTTCCAATGTAATGAAATCAATTAGGTCTGTTTTACAACATGTTTATGTTAATGGACATGTGAGAGAAAAAAACGTTTCGAAACGAGATAAAAAATGCACGGCAATCGAATTCCACACTCGTTCTGTACCTGCGACTTTATTAACTGGAATATTGCCGTCCCTGGGAAGTATTATTAAAAGCCGTATTAATTAACTGAGTTTATATAAAATTGCCACGCACACGCTACCACCAAATCCAATTTCCCACGTGTGTAGCTGTTCCAATCGACTTGTCTCTCTCCTCGAACGCATTTCCAACGTATATTTCTATCGGCTTGTTCCATTATGGTTACCGTATGTATGTAATTAGAACCGCGATGCATTGTTAATTACGTTCGTGGAACAATACGCACAAGGTCGAAATTGCATCATTGCATAGGTGCTCGAAAAAATGTACATTTATTGTTACAAGCTGCAATGCACTTGTTAATATGAATTATTTATGATTAAATACAAACAATGAATGCAAGTTGTTCGAGTATGTTTCACTGGAGAAGACAAAAACACAGACACATTCTTCTTAATTAGCGCAACTGTTTTCACTTAACCCATTAAGTACCAACATCTTATTTTAATACTGCGACTGTTTCTCATTCAGTATGGTTTGTAATCACTTGAAAGCATATTACACGTATTTCTGTGCAAGGCGGACAAAACCAAAAAACTGGAATTTTTATATCAGTGATTTTTTAATCAAAAAAATCATGCTTAAAATATATTTAATATAAAATTACCAGACGTCCTTGATTCCATGGACATGTTCTACATTTTAGTGGATTTTATATCTGATTCATTGTTTGGATTTTTCCCAGCAATATCTTTTGATTGAGTTTCTTGACTGGAACTAACTGCAATCCACTTTTTACATAAATATATCTGGCACTCGATATCATAATTTTTTTAAAAAATTGTTTGGTAATCGTATATTATTATTTTTTTCATTAATACATTTCGATTACTATGTTGTCATCATTAAAAATTGAAATTATACAGAGGGTGGACGAAAGAAAGTCGAATATTGTTTTGGTATGGTGAATTTCTGTCATGTCTTTATGGTATTTGAAAATATTTCAAGTGTCATTTGGTACCCAAAGAAAGATAGTAGTGATGTATAAAGTTCTTATAAGACAATTGTTGTTATATACGAGGGTCGTTTGATAAGTATGGTAAATTGATTTATTGTTTAATTTAATTAATTAAATTTTTTAATTTAGTTTTTCTTACTCTTTTACCATACTTATGAAATGACTCTTGTACATCAGAGATTTAATTTCTGTTAAGATCAGATTAGAAACAGCTACACATGTTTGAAAGAAGTATTCTGAAACATATTTTTGGGCCAGTGGAAGAAGATGGGATATGAAGAAAAAGACATTTTTGAATTTTACAAATTATATAACGAACTATAGTCATTTTCATAAAAAAAGACAAACTAAAATTGATTCGACACATAGTATATACTAGTGATAATAAAATGGTTAAGAAAGTTTTTGTCAAACCGAAAAGAACTAGAAAAGCTGAAAGACAAAAAATGAAATGGGAAGATTATATGAGGATCTTTGGAAGAAAAAATTAGTGAAGCACGGTTATGAGTGTGGAGGAATAGTAGACATTTTTAAGGAAGGTCAGGACCCATACAAAGTTGTCGATCCAATGATAATGATGAGTTTATCAGTTGGAATTTGACTAACAAAAACTCACTTCATTAATTATTATTAAAAAAAAATTATAAATCATATATTATTCACTTTTCTACTAATATAAATTTCGATTGCTACGTTGTTATCATAAAAAATTGAAATTATATAGAGTGGACGAAATAAAAATTAACAATGTGTTTTGGTTGCTATTTTTGTTTAGTGAATTTCTGTTAGTCGTAATTTGACTGAAATTTCATTATTCATACTAATGGACTTTCATTTCAACAGCACAGGATGTTGAAACAATGTTTAATAATTATTTATTGTTCATTGTATTTGTTTATAAATTGATACGCATTTCGAAGGCAATGCCATTATCATATCGATTTTTAAATCATTACCTTTTCTAAAATCCCAGATTATTTAAAGCAGCTTTCTGATAATGGTGACATTTTCATCAAAATGTGCATCAGCTTATAAAGAAAGAAAATAAGACAGTCAATAATTGTTATACACTTTTTCAACATTTTGTGGTACTGAGATGATAGATAATTTGTATGAAAGTGAATTTTCTACAATTTTAAAAAAATAGTGACTCATTTTCTTAATTGTAATAGAAAAAAAATTCTATATTTGTATTCAGTTATCCATTTCAGTTACTAATTTAATAAATAAATCTGTACGTACTCAGAGATACAAAAAATTTGCACATAATGCGATTGTTAAGAGTGAAAGTCAATGCGAAGGTTCATCATCATCATATGAACAAAACGAGGAACTGTGCAGATCGTTTATGAAACAACAACATCGGTCGATATGGAGAGTTGTTTGTCCAAGTAAGGCTGAATCGACGAAACCAGCACCGTGATTGATATGGCAACATCGACGTCTTCGTACAATTTGTCTCAATAGGGAACTGTATTAGTATTGGAACTATTTATATTTATCAATTGTGTACTGTGTAGGTTAACATGTCGGAAATCGATTGGACGTGGATCGTTATGGAGTACCTCTATAACTCATTATTACTAACTTTGAAATCTATTGTGGTTTGTTGAAATGCTTCAGTTTAAACTGTGAATATTTTAAATTGCTAACGATTTTTTCCAATCCTATATGTGGAAATTGACATTAATCGATCAAACTGAAGGTTGTCAGTATGTAGACACTTATCTATTGTAGTTATTAATTAACTACATTTGTCCTTGCATATTTTATTATACATACATACACACACACATATATACATACATGCATACATATATATATATATATATATATATATATATATATATATATATATATACATGCTGACAGCATTATTATTTTCTCAACAAGCCCAGAAAAAAAAGAATTGGATAAAGCAAATGAAAAAATAGTTTAATGATAAACATCAGCAAGACAAAAATAATATTTAATGAATTTCCAGATCAAAGAAAAATCGAAATAAAGAAAAAAAGTGAAGAAATTGTGATAAAATATTATACATTATTTTTTAAAATTCCTTTTAAAACTTCAATTCAAAAAAGGGCGTGTGTACTTATGTACGCACGTCAGAAGTGAAACTTCTTTGCTGTAAAGTAATAATAAATTGAAGGAAAAGATAGTTCCTCGGCATGTTCACCAAACAGCGAACTTTGAGGCACATTTTGTTCACCAGGTGCTATATATAAATACTGTTCATCATTCCACAATAGGGTATGTTGTTGGGCAGTGAGACTATCTTCGACAGGAATATGTTCACTGATATTTTCTTGAGGAATTTCGTTATGAATTTATTGAATAATTATCAATTTTAATATCACATATTGTATAAAGTGGAGATGGTACCAAAAATTGCATCCAATCTTTTATCGGACGTTTATTAATTATACCATCCAGATAACTTGATTTATGATTTTTTTACGTTTGATATGAACATTTATACAATGGTCATCATCAATGTTCCTTGGAAGGTGTTTAACCATCGTGTCAACTGAGATAGGTACATTGATAATTTGTCTATAAATACCATATATAAAATAAGAGGATGCGAAATGAGCGGTAATACGCCGTGAATACTGTATGCGTGCATCTAGTGTGAAGAGGCCCATCGCTTTACAATAATAATCAGATGTTAACACGAGGCGCATGCGTGATGGGCCTCACTACCTCTCTACCCTATGCTCTATGTATACTATTTTGTGTTGAATTTCCTCTCACTGTGCGTACGTCACTTCCGTTGCATGTAAAAAATTAACCCCAACGCCGCTAAAGAACACTTCAAAAATAAAAATCGATGAAGAAAAATAAAAGTTGGATATCTGAGACAATTCAATAACACTATATGAACATTTATAGATGAAATGAACAGGAGAATAAAAATGGGATGGTATCAATTCGGAAGAAATTCGAATATTATAAAATCAAATATTTCTGTATGTTTAAAGAGAAAAGTTTTTGATTAATGCGTCTCACCAGTTCGTATTTATGGATCTTAAAAGCTAGACACATTCAACAACTTCAGACAACGCGAAGAAGTATGGAAGGATTTTTGTGATTCGTTGTATTTCGATTCATGTAGAAAATATGATTCGTTTTTAATATTTCTAATTGTCCATTTGACATGATTGATAAACTATCATCGAACATAGAAAAAGCATTAACTCTTAAGTGATTTTTCAGTCTGTACATCGAAACAACATTTTTTTTACAGTAATTAAATAATACTTTAAATTGACTTGACTAAACGACCACTCGTACAATACAGACAGTTTCGACCGCATTTACGATATTCAGAATTAATTCATTCGATAATAATATGAGAGTGTATGGCGCTTACATTGTATTCCCATGATTATACAGCAAACATTCGCATTGTTCACACACACATACACACACGCACGGGTATCAAATATATAAAAACATACAGAGAAACGCGTCCAGTTCGTAATTAACCTTTTCCAGTTCAAGTACGAACTAATATTTTTTCGGAACGAGTCGTGTCTGCGCAATGTTGTACCAACATACATTTAAATGTTAATTTTTTTTCTGTCGAAACACAAACAAAACATTTCTTTGCCGTGGCCTTGCAATAATTACTAATCACGGATGTGAACAATTTAAAGTTCTCGACGAGAAATGTGGATCAATGGCGAATTAGTCATTCGGCAAATGCGTCAGGATTGACGATGGCCCTTATGGCAGGATATTTCCTTGAATCGTAGCTAACGAAACGATGAGTCAAGATTTTTATTCAAATCAATTTTATATATATATATATATATATATATATATACATATATATATATATACATTAGATTCTGTAATTGTTCTCAAATATTTTAACATTAAAAGACAACCCTGTACGATCTTACACTTTTTACCTTTTCATAAATTTAAATACAGTTCTAATATAAATAAATAGTCAAAAAAAGCTTCAATTCCAATTCTAAAAATAATTTGTGACAATAGTTTAACTCTGAAATACAACCATGTATGAAATTAACTTTTATTGCCTTCCACAGAAATGAACTAATACCTCAACATCGTAAATTATTGAAAAAGTGTTCAGTAATATTTATTGTTGACTTTATTTGTTTATAAGCTGATACACATTTCTATGGAAATTCCTTCATCAGAATATTTTATTATAAAATCTCCCTTCTTTCACTTTTCCATGAATTTATTTCAATTCTAATATAAATTAATAGTCAGAAAATTATTTTATCCCAATTCTAAAAATAATTTAATTATTAATTCCAACCCTATATGAACTGAAACTTTTGAAATATAACTCTTTGAATTAATACCTCAACATTTTGAGTTATTGTAACAGTGTTAAATAATTATTTATCATTCACTGATGCACCTTTCGATAACAATTCCATCATCAGACCATTGTTTTATAAAATCTTCTTTCTTTTGCAGAATATAGAATTCTAATATAAATTAAATTTAAAAAATCTTTTGTCCCAATTCTAAAAATAATCTAATATTTTAACTCTGAGATTCAACCATGTATGAATTTAAAATTTTGAACTATAATCCTGTATGAACTTAAACTGTTATTGCTTTTCGTACAAATGAATTATCACCCCGACACACAAGATATTAAAAAGTTTTTAATAAATATTTATTGTTTATTTTGTTTGTTTATAAGTTGATATGAATTTAGATGGCAGTGCCTTCATCATAGCAATGCGTTATAAAAACTTTCTTTTTTGCTTTTTATAAAATTAAATAGTTTTAAAATATGTTAATAGTCAAAAAACTTGTAATCCAGATTAAAAAAATAATCTATAGTTTCAATCCTAAAATACAACTTTGTAAGAATTTAAACTTTTGAAATACAGCCCTGTATGAACGTATCTTTCTATAAATTTAAATACAGTTCTAATATAAATCAATAGTAAAAAAACCCTCCAAAAGCGAAATCTAAAAATAATCTAAAACAAAACCCAAAAAACTCCATATTCTTTTTAACTTCAATTTAATTAACGTTCAAAATAAGACCGTACCAACTGGTGGTTTGTGCGAAAAAAAGCAATCTGCACTTTTTTTACACGAATTCTTTATCGGCATTCAGGTATAATGTAAATATGTACGCTGCTCGATGCAAAATCTCGAATCGAAATAAAATGCATTCGTTAATTTTTATACGGAGTAATAAAACTTGTAATAATTGACTAATCGTAATGACAATAAAAATCGAAATTAATATTAAAAAGCATTTAAAAAAATCGTTTAAGTTTATGTATAATATATGTATGTTTGTATACGAGATATATTTTTTGCTAATTAAAGAAGTAAATATAAATTTTATTGACTGTAAAATCAATAACAACAGTATATCGTCTTTTCTTCTGTATATATATATATATATATATATATATATATATATATATATATATATATATATATATATATATATATATAAGTTTTATTTACATATAACGTATTTTCATGATAATTTACATATTTATAATAAGATTAGACCAATGTATGTAAATTTAAGTCATAACCTTGCATTATTTTCCGATTAAATATTCAAATATACAATAAAATAAAACTCTTATTGTTAATTTAATTTTTTCGGTAGTTTTTGTTCGAAATTCAAACAAAAATATTCTTCAAAATATATATTTATAAATATAAACATTTTCAGACTTATTTATAGGATTTTAAATACATTATTTGTGTTTAATAAACTTTTTTAAACTTGAAATAGACATATATTTTCTGATAGAAATGTTATTTTTTTTTTATTTATTTTTGTTCACTCGTTTCTGGTTATGTTATTGAATAAAGAACAGAATCAAAACAAAGATTTTGGCGGGAATTCAATATCGTTCATTTTATTTTGCTCGGAATTGATTATACGAGTTTCGATTTTATTTAAAATAAATTGAATAATCATAAGTCTATTTGAAAATCGTGTTCGTAAATAGTATAGCGAGGAAAATGCTTCGTAAATATTTTTTAACAAAAAAAAACATTGAATCGAACCTACCTTCCCTTCCACCAACGCCGCGAAGCGTAGCAAATATCCAACAACAAACGCTTACAAATCCTGCAAAACGAAAATCACTAAATGAGAAAAAAATCACTGCACACTGGTAAATTTCCGTTTCGAACGTTTACAACAATGATAATCAACAATGAATTCGAAAAATCGTACAACACTTTTGAAATTCTATCGTTTGATTTGTAGCGCAATGCGTATTCTTCAACGGTTGAAGAACGAATGTGTTGTGTGGTGAAGAGACCCTCCGATGGTGCTTGTATTATAGTGGCAGATCGAATATTCCGGTTCTTGTTCGTTTTTACTCTACATCGGACGTGTTTGTGTGCAACACAGATAACACGTGTTGTTTCGTTAGGGTGAAACGTAGTCCGTTCCATTTTGTTAAGTTTTATTTGGACGCGTTGCGCTGCTATGTTCACCCGTTTCGAAATTGATTAGTATATCAAGGTAAAAGATAACATACCTGTTTTTCATGTTTTGCGAATTTCCCGTTTCTCTCATCACTCAATCGTTCCATGTAAGGTAAACGTAAAATGGAAAGAGTTCGCCATATTAGGTGAATAGTCTGTTCTCTTTTTGAAAGTTTTATATGGATGGTGGATATTTCATAATTTTTGAAATCGGCTTATTTTATTTCATTTATGTGGAAAGCTTGGAACGGTCTAAAATTAAAAATAACTATCGGTACAATTTCGAAAAACGTACAATAAAATGTGTATTATTCAAATATTAATTTAGCATTTTGTCATATTTTAATTTAGCCATGTGCAACTATTGAAGAATTTTTTTTAAATTAATTAACATCCGGTTTTAAAAATCCTGACGAAAGCCATTTAGGTTTTTTTAATTAAAAAAAATCTACGATATACTATTGGCGCCATTATTGACTAATATGCGGTAAGACTTCATCCGCATTTACGATTGTACGAAGATTGATAACAATACAATCCATATCTTAATTTCTATGAAATAGCACTTTGAGGTCAATACTGAGGTTAAACTGGCGCGGACAAAGAATTTACAATTCGTTTTATCAGCTATGCGTATGAACATTTCAGATTGGAATTTAATGGGTATAGAAATAAATTATCTTTGTTTACTACAAGTTGCAGTTTTTATCTCGACTTTGCTCATAAAAACGTCACAAGTGAACTCATTAATATTCTAATTATCGATGCAGTTTAATAAAAATTATTTAGATAAACTTTTATTTTGATATATATATATATATATATATATATATATATATATATATATTTATTAGGGGTACCGGACGAAAATGTTGTTTTTTAAGTAGAAAGTCAACTTAAAATATATATATATATATATATATATATATATATATATATAACCATATCAATTATTAAATATATATTCTCCCTCGATAGCTACAACTTTCTTTCATTTTTCTAGTAATTTTAATATGCCATTTGCATAAAAATCTTTTGATTTGGATGAAAAATAGACGTCGAGACCCGTTTTCACTTCTTCGATATTCTTAAAATTTTTGTCGGATAAAAAGTGCTGTATTGATCTAAATAAATGGTAATCCGATGGAGCAAGATCGGGTGAATATGGTGGATGAATAACTACATTCCTTTCATATTCCATTAATTTATCTCGAGTAATTTTAGCTGTATGAGGTCTCGCATTATCGTGTTGAAAAAATATGTTTCCTCTATTGAATATTCAAGGTCTTTTTACACGAATTGCTTCTTTTAATCGTTCCACCTGATCACAATAGAACTGTGCCGTTATTGTCTGGCCATATTTAAGAATTTCATAATGAATAATTCCTTTATAATTCCACCATACAAACAAAAAGACCTTTTTGACTGTTAAGTTCGGTATCGATGTTGCCAGTGGTACTTGCCCTTTAGAAAGCTACTGTTTTTTGCGACATTGGTTCGAGTACATAACCCACTTCTCATCCCCTGTCACAAGATGTCGAAGAAATGTTGAATTTTCCTCTAATTTTATTATTTCTTGGCACATTCGAACCCGTACAGATTTGCTTTCATCACTTAAATAATGCGGTATCCTCACACCCTGTTTATGAATCTTGCCAAATATTTTTTAATGTTCTTGCATACTAGATCAAGAGTATCCGAGTGAATCTGCTATTTGTTAAATAGATTTGGTCGGATTTACTTCAACTTCAATGCGTAACACCTCATTGTCCACTTTCACTACTCTCTCACTTCGCGGTTTATTTTTTAAGTCAAAATTTCCACTACAAAATTGTTTGAACCACCTCTGACACTGCTGAATAGTCAATATGTCACCATAAATGTCCCAAATTTTTTTTGTCGCAGTCATTGCATTACTTTTTTGATGAAATTCGTATAACATGCAATTTCGTAAAAATTGATTATCTGGTACAAATTCTTCCATTTAAAATAGGGCGCAAAAAATGTAATTTCTTTCGAAAGTTGTGCTTTAGATATCCACCAATCAATAGCAAAAGAAATACGTGTTAAAAGATCGATAGCCGAAACACAACTGACCATTGAAAAGGACGATATCAAAAAACGACATTTTCATCAGGTACTCCTAATATATATATATATATATATATATATATATATATATATCAGTGAAATATGGGTTTTGAATATCAAAATAATCCAGCGTCTCCTAAAAAACATAAAAAATATGGAAAGATACATATTAGGAATAATACGTAGATATAGGAAGAGAATCGAGTGGATTGGAAAGAAAATAAAATTTACTGACGTTATAGTAAAAGTGACAAGTTTGAAATGGAAAGAGGCTGGTCATATAACAATAAAAGGAAATCACCGATTGACAACAGAAGTTATTGATTGGGAACTTAGATATATAAAAAGGTCCAGGAAGAGACTCATGGATAGATGGAATAGAGAGTTAAGAAAATTTATTAAAATAAAGAGAAAGATTTTGAATCGTTAGAAGTGGAAAATTTCGAGAAGCCTTCGTCTAGCTGTGGATAAAAAGAGGCTGGTGATCATGATATATATATATATATATATATATATATATATATATATATATATAAATCACATATAAGTAACTGATATAATAGAATAAGTAAAATCATTGAAATAGACAGATGGCAAGAAGAAAAATCAATAAGTGGACAAAAATGATTGTAGAATGGAAGTCAAGAAATAAAATGTGATCAAAAAGAGGTTTCATCAAAGATGGAGAAATGAAAATGTGAAACATGGCGAAGACGAGGGTGGAAAGAGATTGGTAGAGAATATAAAGAAATAGAAATGTCTAGAGAAGTAGTTTAAATAGAGTCAGTAATATTCGAAGGGGCTTTCGCTCAACATTGGACGAATATAAGCTGCGATGATTGTATATACAGTAATACCTCGATTAGTCCGGTTTGAAATTTAAAAAAAAAATTTTTTAGTTGAAAAAAATCTTATTAAAAAGTTTTTCTTGAAAAAAATCCCAAAAAAGAATACGTAAAATTATTATTATACGCAAATTTTCAAGTTTTCATCTTTATTATAAAAACATAATAAAAAAGAAAACCTAAATCATATATGCACATTATGCGCAACGCATGCGCAGTTCCAGTTTTGTGGTCTTTTTCTATTAGTTTTCGATTCGCAACTCTAGAATAAAGTCGATTTTTTGATAATTAAATTTTAATAATCCATTTGAAAATAAATTTAAAATAAATGTATAAACCCCTGATTTTGTTTTGTTGATACATACAAACATTTAAATATATTACC